>OZ037994.1:6740427-6910427 GCA_964035705.1 Porites rus
TGACGTGCATGCTATTTCAAAATCGGTATTGTTGCTCAGTCATCGGTAGTAGCGAATTCACATCTTCAATTAAATTATAAGCTATTATTATTATTGATATTAATATTAATATTAACATTATTAATAATATTAATATTACTATTAATATTAATTATTATTATTATTATTATTATTGCTAATATTACAATGAAACAGTTGAAATGAGGAGATGTAATCATCTTTAGGGAACCGAATGGGACGTTTGTTTCCGCTGATTTGAACGTAATACAGGTCCCAATAAGGTGCCCACCTAGCCGTCCTAAGCCAACATTTCGCCCTAAGTGAGAAATAAGTGTTAATGCTGGCTTAGGGGAGGCTTATGTAGACAGTTTCCCATAATTATCCAAAAATTCTAACCCAAACCAAATTACCCATACACCCTCCCCCCTCAAGTGGTCAAAAAAGGTCGGCCCTAAAAAGACGAAATTGCGCACTCTTTATGGATCTCCCAGTTCAAGATTTGGCGCCGTCAACTCTAAGCCAATGGCGATTGCGTTGCTGAGAAAATTCAAGGTTTCGTTTAGCGTCGAATGCGTTTCCTGATATTGAGTCGGTCGGTCGGATTGAAAAAAAAAACCTAAAAACAAAATCACAAGAAGTCTCGGAATAGGAGGCCCTGGTACCCAAGGACGACGTTAAAAGTTAACATTCACATATTTGGATTAACAAAATACACAATATACTGTAAAAAATGTTTATGTCTTTGTTCCTGTTTTTCTCTATGCTGTTACTATGCTCATTTTTCAGATTAATAGAACTATTTCAAGTGAAAAATGGTTTAACTAGGTCGTTACTTTTTTTGTGAAAATGCCAAAACTTTGGGTCGATCGGACGACGCTACACGGAGAAAAAAAAGAGGATGGCCTGTCTTCTAATCACAACTGCCTTGCCAGGCGAATTCAATGTTTTTGTGCATCAGATTAGCTCTACTGCAATCAAAAATGCGTTACTGGGCTAACTAAAAAAATTTTGCGCTATCTGTTCTGGGCAAACGACAACTGCCTTACAAGGCAAACTGATTTGACTTTGCAAAGCTTAGAAACTTCAACATAAAAGAAACTTGGACCTAAAAAACAGCATTAAGAACAATTCAGCCTCTATTAAATGAGAACTTAAGAGTAAGCTACAGCCAAAGTTGTCTGGTTCTCATGAAAAAAAGTGTGACAGATATCTTATATTTTAAATGCATTTGAATTACGCTTTGAAAGTTGATTCTATTACTTGTTTTCGACAACAGCTATTTTATTTGACTGAATTAAATTCAACACCTGAAATTAAACCAAGTCTCTCAGTTGCTACAGTTGTGGTACAGTACAGCAAGCTCTTGTAGCCATTTTTGTCTCGTCACACAATGCTCCTCCTCCTTTGTCGGGGAAGAGTGTTGCGTGACGAGACAAAACACGGCCGCGATCGAGAGAGACTAGCTCAGCACGGAAGTAACACGACGTTTCAACCGTTATTTCATTAATAGTGATAAGACGAAGAAGAAGAAGAAGCAGAAGAAAATAAATATTATTACTATTATTAATATCAATATTGATATTACATTTTGCGGCGATTCTTATTACATTTTGCGTTAATATTACATTTTGCGGCGATTATTACATTTTGCGGCGTAACAGTAGTGCTGAAGAAAAATCCGAGTGTTCTAATTGGTTCTTACTTGGTCCGATTTTTCCATACGGGCCGTTTCCACGGAAACGATCATAAGCCGTGTGCGGTTAGTCTGCCTATTACACTCTATATATTTACGCAAATTTATAATCTTTTAATCGTAATTTTCTAATTACGGCCCAAATATTTCCAAACCATTTACTGAATTTAGGTAATTCGGCTACCTATGACTTCTGCCTAGCAATTGCTGATATGGACAAGCTTGAGCAAAGACGTACCCTGCAATCGCTTATCTTTTTTTTTAAATGTTTTAAACTAGATGGCCCAAATTATATTTCCTTATTTTTTACACCTCGGCTAACTAAATACAATCTACGAGACAGTGGATTAAATGTTGTGCAGCCTCCATTTCACAGCCTTGTCATGCACAACTCTTATTTAATACATGATTGCCCACATATGGAATGAATTACCAACTGTAACCAAATCCTCGAGCACTTTAGCGCAATTTCGTGTTCGCCTTATTAAATAATATCAATTTCACTGGGTGCCAATGTATGAACTGTATATAACTTTATCTATTATACTCTTGGGCTAGTTTATATACACATATAATTATACTGATATAATTATATATTTTTAATATTTTAATCAGTTAATAACGATTATTCCGTTTTAAACTATTTTAATGCATGTTCTTAGGGTTTTTTTTAGTGTTTTTTTTTTCAGAAAATAGTTTCTTAAAATTTTCCCAAAATTACGATGTTTTTAGGTTTTTCTTAATATTTGTATATACACAATTCACTTTTTATCCTGTTTTGTATTTTTTAGTTTGTCGAGCGTTTTTAACATGAGCCTCTGGCTCGGAAGATTGTGTAAACACTTCCCACGTGTTCGACATTAAGGGTGTGTTCCTTTCGGAGAATCCAAAAACGGATTTTAGATCTAAGAACGGATTTCGCGTTCCTTTCGGCAAATCCAAATCCGGATTTTTGATCTGGTGAATCCTTTTTGAAAAAGGATTCATTGGATTTGAAATCCGAAGAATCTAAATCCAGATTAACGGATTAGTGATCTACGCTGTTCCATTCACAGTGGATCCGAAATTAGTCAGATGATCCAGCGGTATTTCCAGTTGAAGTATTCCCATAGAGGCCGTAGAGTTTCCTCGTTGCTGTCATTTGCCGCAAAACATCTGAAAACATTAGAAGATTGTTCCTGGTACTTTAAAATATCCATATACTCACCATTTGTCTCTAAAGATTGCTTGAAATCAGAAATAAGTAGTAACAGATGAAATGCTATCTAACTACAAGCTCGCTTGTAGACGCGACAGGCACTCGATCGTGTTACATAAAAAAATCCAAGCTATGGAACTGGATCAAACTGGCCGACATATGCATTCTTTAGATAATTTTCAATTTTAATGTGCTTCTTTCTTTGTCTGTTTTGTATGTTCCGTCGTCGCTATTCGAACTGCCGACCGCTAAATTCTGCACGGTATAATCGCATAATTTGTCAAACAGTAGAAAACACGTCATTTTTTGAGAGGCTGTCGTGCATAATTGCACGCGTTGGCGAAAGGTTACCAAGGTTACAAATCCAATTTCGGATTTCACGTTCCTTTCGACCGCGAAATCTGGTAAATCTAGGATCAAAAATCCGTTTTTGGATTCGCCGAAAGGAACACACCCTAAATAAAGCATTCATTCATTCATTCAATTTACAGTGCTTTGTCTCACTACATCTGACTTAAAGTAATTGTCGTTAAGCTATACGCAAGCATTTTTCCCCCCAGCCTTGAGGATGCAACAAAATTGCTGCAGTCGTAGATAAATTGTAATATGTTTTTAGAAAATGAGCGCTTTTAATGGCCTTTTTTGAAGGTTTACGACTGTTCATCTGTTGTCACGACACACTGCATCATGTACTAAGCTGACCACACGTTTGTTTGTTTGTGGTCATTAGACTTTTGATTTTGTTTTCTGCTTGATAAAGGGAGGAGGATCCAGCAAATCTGGAAAGAGTTTAAAGGGTGTGCCTCAAAAAAGAACATTTTTGCCTCCCCAGAATCAATGCTCATTTGCTTAAGAAAGGGTTAAGCCTCTGAGTTAGAGGACAGTGCTGCGACTTGTCATATATAGATATCCCGGTTCACTGAGACCTTTGAAATTTCAATATTTACAACTTTTGTATCTAAGGACTGTATATACCGTATTTATTCGATTAATTAACCGCCTTGGGCGCTTATTAAATTTTTGGACCTTGACAGTGGGCGCTTATTCGAGGTGGACGCTTATTAAATTTTGACCATTTTCAGCAAGTGTAGTATGTTTATTTTGCAACAAAACAATAACTGGTAATAAAAAATGCGAATGTGTAACAAGGCAAGGTTTCTGTACAATACTCTGAAGAAAACTCCTTCTTCGGGAAAGTCTCTTATTAGTACTTATTCAATTTTTTTAAGGGGGGGTGGGAGGGGGAAGGGGGCTGAGGTGGGGGTGGGCGCTTATTTGAAGGGGATTAGGTGGGGGTGGGCACTTATTCGAGGTGGGGGCTAATTCGAGGTTGGGCGCTTATTCGAATAAATACGGTATGCCACATGAGGGGGCGGTGGGATTTTCGGTTTTTCGGTTTTGGTGTCCGTTGCCGTTTCCGGGTTTGCAGCTTTTTAACATCTGGTTTTCGGTTTTTGGCAAAAAATACAAGCGGTTTTTCGGTTTCGGGTAATTTTTTGAGCGGTTTATCGGTTTTTCATTGACCACAAAACCCCCGGACAAAAACCCCCTCATCTATAATACGTCAAACAAAGATGACGTGGCTTTCAGTGTCGTGATTGTCTCAAGAAGAACAACGATGGTAGATTGTTCGGCGGAAAAGAGTTTTGATCACGGCCACACAGTAAGAGATCGGTGTACCAGATTAAAAAATAGAGATCATAAATTTTCTGTTCAGTTTATTTTCGAACTAGATCAGCGTGGAGCACATCGTTATTAGCTGCGGATAAGATGGGATCTGCATTAAAACCACCCACTTCTGGCGAATATTAAAAGAAAATGTGATACATTCTTATTCATTAACCGACGATTATTTTTGAAAAACGAAAGAAAAGTAGTTAAAATTTCGGTATGAGTCTTAGAAGGGCTGGTATATCCAGAAGCGCATCTTTTTCTGTTGAAAGCAAGCTAAAATAATATTTTAGCAGGCGTACGTTTTTTCTTCTTGTTTACTTACTATGCCGCATCTGCCCGGTTTTTATCCCAAAGTAAATAGTTGAGTCGATTAAATAACCGGATGAATGAGCGCTCTTTGGTTCGAGAACCCCGACGAGTGCGTACTTTTGTAACCTGAGATCAGGCTCAATTTTCGTTTCGCTTTGTAAATAACATTCAGGCGGGCAAGGCGAAACGGTACATCTGTTTGCTTGCCTTTTGCCTGTCTATCTGCCCATAAGCCAGTGTCCTTGTGCGCGTGAATTGAGGGTTAGGGAGGGAGGGGGGGGGGGGCGACCGCGCCATTTTGCGCAAAGCGCGGGACGAGGGGAGGGACCCCCCGCCTCGTCTCGAGCTTCGCACTCGTTTCGCTAAAATACCACGTTCGCCTCGCTTGGCTCATTAAACGCCTGTTATGCAGGCTATACTGGAATGTTTCCGCAGGCGAGTGGTGGTCGGTTTCGGCCAAGTCTTCACAAAGTTCGACGGGAACAGCAATGAAATCGCTCCGAACCAGCTTCGGCGACGACCCGACGCATCCCGCAACTCAAGAGAAAAAGCCTCTGGTACTCTGGCTAACTGCGCCATATTCGGCTCTGAATCTCTTACTTCGATTCAAGACGAAGAATTAAAAAAAAACGGCTGTGTTTATAACTCGTTAAACACTTTATAAACTTAATTAAACTTACCATTTTATCGGTAATTCTTATACTGCTATTGTATTTTAACAGTTGCACTAACGTGCGACGCTAACTGTTTAGTCCAGTAACAAATAACTAACTCTCTGTGTCTAAGTGCTCAAAGATGCGCTCGATGTCCTTGAGTCGATAACAAAATTGTGTTGTCAGGACTAAAGCCGTAAAAAGGGAAAGTCCAAGAGCAGCGGTAGGTCTAGGGGAAGTGGCCCGGGACCCAGAACCTTCTTTATGAAAAGTATTTTCGAGGCCAGGGTTTCCTCTTATTTTATGACCTACGTAACAAGCGTTTCTGCGCGAGAGAGTTGAGCACGGCAAAAATTGACTGTACACAGAATACACCCATCCGGGTATTACCCTACTATCTGTCTCTAACATACCTACTCCTTAAACATGTTAAGCACACCTCACTCGCAATCATCAATAACTGGCCAAGGCTTCATGAAAGGCGATATTCTCGAAACTCCGTCTCTTTTTTCCCATCCCCTCCCTCCAGAGGACGGGAAGAAAAGAGAATTTGGGTTCGAGACTGAGAGCGTCGACGATTGTCATTAGTGAGCTTACGTAACAGGAGGGAAGAGGAAAGAGACGACGAACCTTGTGCGACAAGTGTAACAATAATTTTGTTTGAAAAACCTTTTCCGCCGAACTTCGCCCACCTTAAAACAGGTCTTTTTGTAAAAGACCAGAAAACATTAACTTAAGTGAAGATCATGACAAAACACGCAAGTAGTAGCCTTGTCACGTTTGTCACACACAAGCGTTTTGTCGTCCTCTTTTTTCTGTGGTCCTGTTGAGTAAACTCACCATTTATAGGGACCTCACGTGACGACGACGACGACGACGGCAACGAGAACGGGGAAAACGCAATTGGTTTAGATTGGCTAAAACTTGGCACGTGACAAGCTGCCGGAGAAAACAGCCGACGTCACCTCCTTAATCTGGTTTGTGCTTTTGTTTGGTAACAATTTGTTTCAACCAATCGGAAGGCACTACCATGCCAAGATCTGGGTAGTGACACGTCATCAGTATGGAATCTCTGTGTTTGTTCTTCAGATGCCATTTCGCAGGAAATCGGTGGTTGCGTCGCGAAATGTCTGGCTGTTTTCTCAGGCTAGACTAGAATGTTAAACTTCCTAATTTCACGTTTTATGGAGACCGTGCACATTGCACAAGACCACATTTTTTTTCTGCCCTTTAGAATTCAACCTCCAAAAAATATTGGCAACATTTGACAAATTGAATTAGATGGAATATTGAAAAAGTGCAAATTCACTTTTTAGTGACGTCATTTGGCCCCGCGCCGTTGCTTTCGTACTCAGTAAGCTCCCTATTTTTAAACACTTTTAAAACTTTCGAAACCAAAGCAACTCACTAAGTTTTTAATGTTAATCCTGCAAGCAAGCCCTGTACTTAAGAATCGCGACGGAAAATGGTTAAGACCCACCCAAATCTTTCGTCTGAACTCTCTCAAGTTTAGCTATCTCAAAATGATAGGCTTGCTAGCAAGTTGTGTAAAGTTCTTCTTTCATGTATTATTATTCTAATATAATTGTGCTATTTAAGTCTCATTTGGGTCTTAACAGTTGAGACACGTAACGACCTGTCGGAACATTGGAATTATATACTTAATAAGAGTGATCAGAAAAACGCAGAAAGTTCTTCTTTCCACTCTGAAACCTCTGGGCTTTTTCCATGACCTTTCGATGCAACCGGCGAAGAGCCTCGTCTAAATCTTCCTTTATGATGAGTGTTTGGATAACTTAGTCTGACGTGGGACAAAGATTCGAGCAGGCGTGCGTTTGCATTTCGAAGATTGTCGATTTCTTGCTTTTGAGATTCCATTTTCTTTTCAAGCTTAATCAATTTGTCGTCTTTGTCAGGTTGCGATTGCAAAGATCCCACTTTCCTCCGAAGTGATTTGATCAGATTGTTTTTCGTGGATACCTCGTTGTTTAACGACTCGATGGTCGCGTCCTTAGCTGTCATAAGTCTTGTGATCTCCTTTTTCTCTTTAAGAAAATCCGCCTCCAAAAGGGTGAGTTTCGATATAACTTCCTTCATCTCTTGGTCATAATCACACTGATATTGCTCTAGTTCCCGCTCCTTTTCTTTCAAAGCGTAGGTCACATCCAACGCCCTCGTTCGCTCGAGCTGCAACTCTGTTTTCACTTGGTGAAGCTCTTCATGGAGCCTTCGAATTTCATCTTTTAAAATGCTTACACTGCCTTCGAGCTAAAAGTGAGCAAACTCAGTTAATATCTTGTAGTAAGAGAGAAGTAGATAGGTTACAGCTACGATCTATTTATGATTCTGAATAAGTGATTAGCGTAGTACTTCATTTCATGGGGTCCAGGTTCAACCCGCCTTGTTCACATTGCCCATAATGCGTAATACATCTTGTTCACCCCCCCCCCCCCCCATTTTGCAAAATAATTTCTTCATTTTTGGTGGCATATCGTCCCAAAAAAAGTGATAGTGAAAACAATGCTTATGCAGGGGGGGCGGGGGAGGGGGCGGTAGATAGGGGTTTTTATGAGGGGGAGAGAGAGTGGCGAATTCCATTGATTTCCTTTGTTTAAGTAGACAATACAAAGAGTAGAAACTTTCATTGATGCCTCCTACAGCTGAGGTGTACAAAAGGGCAAAGAGTAGGACCACTGTTAGCAGCCTGTGTACAGACGCCCCCTTTTTAGGGGTGGGGGGTCTTTACACAGGCTAGACCACTGGGGGTGACTTTTAGATTAACTTTCATTGCCTGCAGGGGAAGGTGTAACACTCCTTGGTGCTCTATGCTACTGACAATGGCACAAAATCCGGTCAAATGGGCCTCCCCCAGGGGCCCCACTCACATATTTTAATGACGGGGGGGTCCGAAGGATTTTTTTGGGTCTGACATTTTGGCCAAAAGGGATTTTTTTGGGTCTATGAAAGACGCCGGGTTTTTTTTGGGTCGCGAAAACAACAGAGGGATTTTTTTGGGTACTGTATTTTTCATCAGCTCAAATTAAAAATAACCCAAGCGCAATTATCATTAAAATATGTGAGTGGGGCCCCTGGGGGGCCTCCTATTGGGTGTTTGTCTTCATCTGGGTTGGTATCGAAAGTAATACAGTGGAACATAATTACTCGATATAACAAACCTCTATTTGACGAAGCTACGTTAGTTCTCGAACTATTTTTTAAACCCCCGTAATAGTAAAATCTATGTAAAAGAACCTCGAAATAAGGTAACCTCGTTATAGCTTACATATTGCCAGTCCCTTGGCCCTTCGTCATATCAAGGTTAAACTGTAACACCCTTCGTTTCTAGTCGGATGCATTCTAAATACATCATCTTCAATAACGATGTTCAATAATCAGGCTAAATTTTTGTAAGGGAGTTTTGACTTTTGTCCGGCGATGCTTTACAAAGTAAGGAGCCACTAACCGACTCCTTCATCATCATCATCATCATTAGCCTTGATATTACTAAACGAATTTACAGACTGCAGCATATTGTTAGGAGGGGAGACCTCAGTCAAGAAACCACCAGGCTTATAGGGGAGGCCACCTCAACATCACAATATGATAAGAAATAAGGGCTGTGAAGGAGTAAGGCTAGGCTAATTCAGTAACTATTTTAAGAAAAATTCTAGCACTTTGTTCTTAAAGAAAGGAAAGCTTGACAAGTTTGTAATAGATACAGGAAGACAATTCCAGATTTTTGGTCCAAATGGTAAAGAATTGTGAATTTCTTGATATTAGTACGATAGGAATAGTTTTTTCATTTCCTCGGCTACTTAATAATATTTTCGTTGAACTATCCAGAAAAGAACCTTTTCGCCGAATCAGCAACACAAGCACCCACAGATGGCCAAACTAAAACGAGAGTTCATGGATTGTCACGAAATATTGCGTGACAGGCATTTTACTGATAATGATTTACTTTCACCGAAACATCAGTTAAAGAACAAAGCTGCAATTCATGGATAATCTGATAATAAGTGATCAGTTTCAGAACAAAGAATACTAATTTCCAATAATTACAGTGAAGCACATTTGGTCGTAAATATTTTCGCTCAGTGTAAAAATGCAGGCTGCAGACCACGTCTACTTGGCGTATGTATGGCGTATGTAAGTCCCACGCATTAAAGAGGGATGGTATGAAGCAATATAGGAAAACGGAACAAAGATAAACATACACAGGACATGCAGGAAAGTGAAATAAATTAAAACTTTTTTGTATTGTACCTAGAATTTTAATTAGTGATGGTATATTTTAAAGAAACAGCAACAAAGGGTTATCCTAACAGATTATATTTAAGAAGTGTGCACAGTAGTTGTGTCTACTTTTAAAATTAAAAATAGTTGCGATTAAAAATCATACTTAACTATTAAATATCGGTATGACACGAAGATCATGTTACACTGACACGTTGTAAAATATTTTCAGGAAGACACAATACTCTTTCCCGTTAGAAATAAAGCAAACCACGGTAAAAGTTATAACATAGGCATTTTCCGACAAGCTGTCAAACACACTTACAGTATGTGTCGATTGTTTGCTCGCCAAATCAAATATGTAAACGCTACATTCAAGAATAAAATCTCGCAATCTCTTCGCTATATTTGAGTGTCTCTGACGTAATGTTTTCTTCCGTGCGAAACGTGTCGTTCAATGCCACGAAGCTAGATAAATAAGCATGAAGCTTAACCGAGTATAAAAGCATTTTTCGACCTACTAAAATAATAAATGTACCGACAACTTAGTTGTCTGTGTCGTCTTTAGTTTACAATGGCGCGAATTGGTCAAGGGTTAACAATATTAGCCACCTCGACGCAATATTATGATAATGTTGTCGTCTCCGGATAATTTCTCTCAAGATGTCATCTACTTACCTGCTGTCTGGACAGTTTGGGGCTTTTCGAGGACATTTTAAGGTCTATACTATGACTAGACAGACTCCAAAACACATGAGAAGCGACCTCGTACTTCACAACTTTACCGCACGGCTCGCAAACAGTGTTGAAACATGTGACCCTGGCTACCACTTGAGGTTTCTGCAAAGAAATGCGAGCAATGTGAAAATCCGTTTGATATCAATTAAATGCAGTTAACTATTAACAAATATAACATACCTCAGATGAGCACTTCAGTACAGTCCAGTACAGTCAACTCAAGATATCCTTTCTCAGCACAGGGTACGTCAATAGTTGCTCCAGCTGAGATGAATCAATTATTTGAAGAACGTGTAAGAAAAATCACTACAATTCGACCGTGTGGGGCTTTTTACAGACTGTTCTTTGTATAGCTTTGCATGGAGCGTGAAAACCATATGATCTTTATAGCACCTTATAAAATCTTTTGTCTTGTTAGATTTGATCACGTCTAGAGTATTTCAAACAACTAGCAAACAACTTCACACTTCACAGGTTATTACTTAATTTACAGAGAGATGAATACGTTTGTTTAATTAATATTTGCATTATGAGGTTCTTTTCGTCACAAAAGAGTGCGGGATGCAGAAAGAATTTGTTTTTCACCGAGCTTAAACAAATTAAAATGAGAGCCATACTGTCTCATAAGATCCCTATGACACTGTCTTTTAAGCCCTCTGTCACATAAACTGAAGTTAAGTTAGGAAATTGCAACAAGTCCAACTGATTTGTTTCTCAGTAAAAGTTTTTAGTCAAAGGCTGCGGTGCCCTTTCTCTCAGTACATTACAGTCGGCAGACAGTTTATCAGTAATTAACCTGAGATCAGGCTCTATTTTCGTTTCGCTTAGAAAATTACATTCCGGCGGGCATGGCGAAGCGAAAAGAGATTTTTAGCGCAGGCCGTTAGAGAGAATGTATGAGAACCGCTAAAATTGGGCCTGATCACAGGTTAATTAGTAATGAATGTCTTGTTCTTTACTTAATACAATGAAAAATCCCGCCATTCTGCAAGAATAGTGAATTTTGTTTCGCTTTTCAAAGTTTAGTTTTTACTACCACCGTACAGCAACACCGGTATTTATTAAGTCGCCTAAACCATTCTCACTAACATGGTTAGCGAGCGTGTTGCTTACTGGTACAATTAGGAGTTTGCTCCGTCCAAAATTACGCGCGCTTTATTTCAATTTTTCCCGCTTTTATAGACCAAATTGACCAAAACATTTTACTTTATTTCTCCCCGCTGTATCTCGATATCGTTTCACATGCAGTCTCTTTTCAGATTTAAGCACTTAAAAAAAATCATAGAATCCACGAATCCACGACAATGGATGCTGAATCACGCTGAGACAATTGATACAACACACCCAGGTCCATCAGCTGCGTTAGGTCACACTAATTCCACCATTGTGCGAAAACCTATCGAAGCGTTATGAGATCACGCACTACTATTCAAGTGCAAGAGTGCTCTTTTTTCCTTTTTTTTTTTAATTCCACTTTTCATATTTCTGTTGCACTAATATCTTTCATTTGACCACAGGCGTACCACCCTCTGTTTGGGAGCCGATGTTGATTGAAATTTATAGAAGAAATACATATGAACAATACGGTGACTATAATTTGTTCCAAAATGCAGAATTTACAGCAAATATTTCAATAAAAGTTTGAAGAAAATGTTAACTGAGTCATGTGTCATGTTTTTTTCGCCGTCCCGTGCTGTTTTAAGCGCTATTTTGCGAGATGAATTAATATTTGACCTCGGCGGTTAGAACCCGCGGCTGTGGCGTACCTACCTCATCAGGAACGCAAGTAAGCATGTGCGCACAAAGAAGTGAACAGGAGAAGGTCCCAGTGTCTCCCGCATTATTGTAGCTGGATGGGGTTTTTCAGGGACAATAGCGGCCAAGTTTGAGCATTAACTACGTCGCCATTAACAAAGATTTGGGAAAAATTACCACCACGGCTGTACTAGATAAAGATGAAAATTTGTTATGATCAGGGAAATGACGAAATGACGGCATTACCTATTCTACTTGCATCCGTATATCTCGGCACCGGGAACTTTTTTTTCAAAATCGTTCACAAGAGCTTTGTACTCCAATAGCTGCTTCGACGTTCGCAGAGTTTGAGCGAAATCTATGAGAGTGTTTTAGAGATACTTTGGGATGAGGCCAGGATGAATGCTTTACCTTGTGTGGAGGAGGGCCAGCAAAAGGCTTAAATAGGTAATTTGGGGAACCTTTATGTAACGGGGATTGTTGATTTTTTTTTTTTAAGGCCCTGTAAAGTAGGAGAAAGTGAGAGAAGTTAAGGGATGGGTTGTAAATGGTTTTGTTTTGCTCGAAGAGTTAATTGTGGTAGGTTCTGTGATAAATATTTTTCAGACACTCCCACGAATTACTGTACTGCACAGCCAAGAGAAAAAGTAAACTGCCATACAAGGCATTTTAATGAGAAATTTCTGTGAATGCATAAACACCCGGCCATTTAAAGAACACAACGGCGCCCACTTTTTCTACCTGCAATAACCCAACCTTAATAAAAAATAATAATAATAAGATGCATCAAGATTATAAAAACGCTGAAATAATTAACAATTAATGAATGAGGCTGAGTATCTTATGAAGAATTATGGAGATGGAGGAGGGTGTTATCCGTTGAGGCCTTAGGCCGAGGGGGATACGAAAGCCGAATTCAATAATTGTTTTATTATTCCTTCAAAATAATTCCTACTTTAAAAATATAGCTAAAACCTGCTTACCTTCATCGATGTTAAATTCATCTTCGAAAATATTCTCCAAATAGCAAATGTCGGCTTTTCGAGTTGTCTTCTTGCTGTTCTTGCCTTGTTTTTAGCTATTATTTCGCCTAGTTCTTACTCTTGAAACGAGTGAAATGAACGCCATTTTTGTTTTCACAACCAAAACAACTCAACCTCATCCTTAGGTCTTCTCGGTTAACGGTGCATTAACCTGCAAGGAAGCTGCACTTTTGACGTCATCGGTAGATTAATCGCAAAATTCTTCCAAATTTGGTCATCAGTAGCTGGTTATGGTGAATTATGCCTGTGCTTTTAGCCAATCAGAATCGCGAAAATATTTTGAATGAATAATAAGAGGTAATATAAGGTCACAAAATTATTTATTCAAAGAAAAGTAAAACAGTAATAATGAACAGTGTTGTGAATTTATTTTATAAATTAACGATCATCAAACCTATTTGAAAAAGATGTACTTTTAACTTTTTGAATTTGTGGTCCTTGGTCTATTTTTTTTTCACCAGAAAATGGTTTTCCCATTAAAGTAGGCAGTGAATAATTTCAAAATAAGAATTAGACATTATTGACAATAAACTGATTTTAAAGTAGATTTTGTTTGTTTCACTGTATTTATTTATTTCTTTAAGAGGAACCATACACCCTATGCAGAACGAAAAGAGACTGGGAGCGATCAACTTGAAAACGAGGCTAATTGGGCCTGGTAAATAAGAATGGCCGCCTGATGTGAAGGGCGCCAGTTTTTGAAAATGCCGCAAAATTGTTGTGTTCCAAACTGTACCAAAAAGAAATACAGAACCGAAAACGGGGAGAAAATTTCTTACTTGAAGTTTCCAGACGACGTTATCCTCAAAAAACGTTGGCTCCATGCCATTCCTCGAGACGAAGGAAAAGCGTTTAGAGTCAACCAAAACACGAAGATCTGTTCTCGTCATTTTAAGCCCGAGGACTTGGTTAAAGCTATTGGAGGTCAGCGTGTTTATGTAAAGGCAGGGGTAATTCCATCTCGATTTTCGTGGTCCAAAGGTTCTCCGAAAAAGCGAGCACCTCCTAAATGTCGCAATCTTTCGTCTACAACAGAGTGTTCAAACAAGGAGTTGCAATCATCTCAAAGTCAAACAACTGCAGATGCAGCTGAAGCAACTTCTGAAACCTGTACTTCATCAGCAGCTTTTAGTTATCATGATGTGGAAAACAGCTTAAGTTCGTGTGAAGATCAAACAGAAGAAGTTAAAAAACTTGAAGGAATTCGAGGTTTTGAACTTGAAAATGCGAAGTTAAAGGCTGAAATAGAGGTATTAAAACGCCAGAGGAGCCTTAAAGATTCCCGCCTTTTTCAGCTACGCAATTTTACTACCGACGAGGACATTGCCTTTTATACGGGATTTCCTAATTTAGCAACATTTAATGCTGTGTTTGAATTTTTAAATACTGGATCGAAAGGGGAAAGCATTAGGTACTGTTCATCAAAAGAAAGAACTGTCCAAAAGGAGTTTTACGATAGTGGAAACGAGGAACCAGAAGGATGTACTAGCATAGGTAGACGAAGAAGCTTAGAACCCAGAGAGGCGTTCTTCCTTGTTCTTTGCAGACTGAGAAGGGGATTTGCAGAAAAACATCTAGCTCACTTGTTTGGTATTTCGCAGTCGACAGTAAGCAGAACATTCCTTTCTTGGATAAATTACATGTATTTAAAATTTGGTCAAGTATCTATATGGCCTAATAAGGAGGTTATAAGAGCTACAATGCCTGACAGCTTTAAAGAGAAATACTCTTGCACCCGTGTAATAATCGATTGTACAGAAATTAGATGCCAAATGCCTTCCAGCCTTCTGTTGAATTCCAAATTGTTCAGCTCCTATAAGAACCATGTAACTCTAAAAGGCTTAGTTGGAATTGCTCCCAGTGGAGCTATAACTTTTATCAGTCAGCTATATAGTGGAAGCATTTCCGATCGCGAAATTGTTGAACGAAGTGGTTTCCTGAAGTTAGAGTTTGACAATGGTGACACCGTGATGGCCGATAAAGGTTTTACAATTGAAGACCTACTCCCACTGGGTGTAACTCTAAACGTTCCCCCCTTTTTAGGGTCTAATAGCCAAATGACAGCACAAGATGTTATCAAGACTCAAGAAATTGCTTCAGTTAGAATACACGTTGAACGGGCCATCAATAAAATCAAGAACTTTCACTTATGGGATAGTGTTGTACCCCTCAGTTTGTTTGGGGTAGTAAACCAAATGTGGAGTGTCTGTGCCTTTTTATGTAACATTCAGGACCCTCTTATTTCCACTTAACACTGAGTTAGGCAGAGTTTTCAGGCACACTACAGAATTTCAGTGAATTTAATAAATGTAAACCTGCTTATACACCTCAGGTCAAATATTCTCTAAACCAACTAAAACTAAGAATGTGATTCGCTTGCTTTCAGTCCCAAACACTTAAAAGATGTCAGCTTTTACATGTAGTTCTAAAGATCTTAAAATCAAAGAATAAAGAAAGCTATCTTATTATACAGACCATGTTGGTTGATACTCTGTTTTAAACATATAAAGTTAGGTATGAGACACAAAATTTCTCTATACTCGTGCCAAGATTAGATTAGGGTAGTTAACCCTTCTAATGGTTACTGAACTCCACAGAAGCTGGTGCTATGAAATGTTCAAAATAGCTCTTCTTTAGGCCTTCATTCAATACGTCCCAGAATTGAGGATCAGATGTGATCCTCTCTATACTCATGCCTTTGTTAGTATAGATAACAAAGTCACACCAACTTGCTCCTGTAATACCTAGTTGACCCTGTATCTGAAAGTAGTACTGGTGCCCCCTTTTTAGCCTCGGCTTTCCATTTACATTTTCTGCATAAAAAGTTTCATCGGCACATGCTTCTAAAGGACTCACATGAAATTTAGAGTAGGGACATTTAACCTCTACCAGCCCAAAAGGCTTGCTACAGCCTCGGTCAATGACCTTGCCATCTGGTGATGCTGCTAAAAAGGGAGAGGCCACTTTTGAACACTGAAACTGGGTTCCTTGTTGAAAACATATATTTTTCATATTCTTTTAAGGCTACAGGCTCATAGGTTTCCCATGTGCAGTTTGTTTGGCAGTGAATGGTTTGGGATGAAGCAGATTATTTACTAGAGTGTTATGATTCCTTTGCCTTTTTACAATTGTGTGGAAATTAGATGCTGTATACCGAAATTTCCTTTCAACGTGCCATTCCTGTGAGGCTGCTTGTTCACTTGTTTTCTTCTCTATGGTATTAAGCTTTGCCTCATCAACAATCAAATGATCCAGGAGTGCTTCCTGGTTGCTGCTTAAATCATCTGGCTTTTCATACTGCTCAGATTGTTGCAAAGGGAATGGAGGATATACGGAAATAGCATTTTGTTCATCATTACAGTCCACTCTAGGCACTGAGTCAATATTACAGAAAACTTGAAAATTAGACTCTGTGAACTGTAACTGGTAACTTGCATATGAGCCACTTGGACATTTTCCAAATTTTGTTTCCTGTAAGTTGGTACCACCAGTAGACATAATTTGAGACAAGGCAAACTTAGGGTTGATCTCTTGAAGCTTGTTTTTTAACAAAGCTTCATCAGATGCCTGTGTACCCAAATTTTTCCTAGCTCCATACAACAAGCACCTTACTCCACTATCAGGGTTATATATACTCTGTGTCTATATTCGACTTTTTTACCTCAAGTTCCATGACAGGTTGGGGCTTGATTTTATCTCCTCTTACAGGCCTGTGCCATAGTTGTAAACTTGAAGTGCATGCCTTAGCTTGTGTCATATCAGATTCATTTTCCAAGTCCCTAATATCTTGACAACAATACAAGCTGAACTTACAGAGTTTCATCATAACAGCAAGCACATGATTGCAAAAACCAACAGATCCTGCTACACATGTACGCGAAGCATATTTAACAACTCCACTCACTGAACAAAGTGCAACTTGTAATCGGTGGGGTGGCTTATTTTTTTTAAAGCTATGGTAACACAAGCATTTAAAATAGAAATATTGATCATCACTTGCGCAAGTTAAGTCTTTCAGGTATTCATCATCAAGAAATGTTTTTGCCTTTTTCATGCTTGTTGGAACAGCATGGTTCTGTTTATTTCTGTCAAAGTTTTTTCCAGATTTAGAAATATGTAAATCCATCTCTGCCCTTGTAAATAATGGCATTCGTTGCAAACTTGTAGACCATCCGGCTGATGGAAATTTAACAGTACTTTCCTCAGGCATCGCATCACTTTGAGCGAGTTGTTCTTGTGTCGCCTTTCGACGCGTGTATATCAGATTTTTATCGGGATCCACAACATCTTTATCACGACCAGACACAACATATCAAAGAACTCTTCAAAATGAAAAGTAGAAAAACTATTAATCATTACATTTTTGAAACATTTCATCGAGAAAAATGACTCCTAAATCTTTTGATCTCCATTTACAATATCAAAGTCTCTTTTAATTCTAAAAAGTATCACGAACGACTGACAAATACTGTACTTACCTTTTCGCCAATTGTGCCTTTGTTTTAAACCCCTTTGCTGGATCGCCACGACATTTTAACCAAAAGCGAAGTTCATCTGTTTTAAGAGCAGTCGGATTTCTTCCCTGAAGCGATGCTCCTGGGATATCTTCCTCCGTAAGACTCTGAGAAAGACGGCTACTTACAGAGCCATGAGCGGCCATATTTCTAATACGAGTAAACAAGGCCCAACTAGCCTCGTTTTCAAGTTGATCGCTCCCAGTCTCTTTTCGTTCTGCATAGGGTGTATGCAGTCATGGATTCCAGTGTTCAACTTATGATATTGTTTCTCCGACAAGCTGAGAGACCCCAGTTTCAATCTCTTTATCTTATTCTCTTCCTTGGGGCTTTTAATGAACATTTAGGCAAATTAAAGATGACCTAGGGCCTTTATCAAACATTAAAATAGAATTAAAGACAAATTAAAGATTACTTGGGGCTTTTATAGAACATTAAAATAGAATTAAAGACAAATTAAAGATGACATGAGTCTTAAATACTACATTAAAGTAGAATTAAAGGCAAAGCAAAGATATACCACCAAGCATTTTTGAAAAATTAAAGCTATACTAAAGTCGACACAAAAGATTAATTAAATGTCACTTTAGAACGCTTTAGGAGCAGTTCCTAAAGTTTATGAAATGAACCTTTCAGTTACCTTTCTTCTTAACTTAAAGGGGTTATGAAATGGTTCATAAGTTAGCCTTTAATTTTCACCTTAAAGTCTATGAAAAGTGTATTTCATGTCTTTAGTAAATAAATTAAAGATAGTTTAAATACTTCTTTTGTGTATCCTTAGGTAAGCTTTAAAACAAATTAATTCTATTATTTCATCCTGTGTAAACTGCCCTTGCTTTTTACATGTCTCGTGTGCTCTTAAATCAATTCAATTCTTTAAGGAAATTTCTATGTTTGCGTCTTAAGTTCTATTTTACTTTGATTTCTTTTTCTTTTCTCATGAAACAAGTCACGCAGTACAGTCGGGTGGTAGAAACAAAAACAAACATATTATAAGTGAGATAAAGTAACTTTGACGGCGCAGGTTTAACTGATGTCATTCGTTAACAAGACAACTACGACATGTTTCTTACAAATGAGAACCAAGTGAGGCAGCTGACTTTTTCTCAATGGAAATAATCTCACAGAATTTTAAGACAAAAAAACTACAATTAAAAATTTAAAGCCGCTTTCAGAAGCTTTCATATCTTCAAAGAGCTGAGATAAAGACTTTGTGTTTTGTAGCTGCTACTTTAATTTTATGTTTAAATAAAGAATCTATAAAACCACTTTAGAAATCGTTGGCAATTGTTTAGTATTTAATTTAGCAATTCGACAAGCTACCATTCCAGCTAGTTTTACTTTTCCCTCTCGTTGTTAATTACTTTTTGTATTATTCATTGCTCCATAGTCAGGCCGTTTTCAGTATTGCAAATATATAATGTTTTTAATTTTATTGCCGGTTTGATCATATTGCGCTGGTGTTAATTCATGCGTTGGTTTAACACAAGCAATATTTCTCTGCCTGAAGCTTCTATTAACGGTAACATTTTATTAAAAGGTTATAGTTTTTAAGCCAACAAACAAATATTGCTTAGCTTTTAAACCCATTATGGTTTTGCTAAGTTTTGACTGGTTTCAGTAATCCAGACCACGTCACCAAAAAAAACGCCAGTATGCTTCATTTATACTTGTTTCAGTACACCCGGCTTATTTTCACAAGTTTGTTTGCTCGCTCCTTACTGAAAGTACCATTGAGTCATTTTTGGCTCTAGATCGAACTGTGACCCTCGTAACGAGGGAGTGTCTTTCTCGGACAGTCTTGGTATTCTGGCATCGGAAGCAACCATACAAGGCAGCTTTCATTTCTACACGAAAATTTTCGTTCACCACACAGTAAACAAGCGGGTCCGCTGCTGCATTGACGGCAATCGATATGTTGACCAACGTGAAAAGAACGTAAAAATAACTTTGACGGACAAATAGTGTCCAATATGAAGCGGCCAGCGCGAATATCTGGAGAGGCAGCATTGTGGCTGCGAACACAATGACCAGCGGCTTGAGAATCCGCTGGGTTTTTCTGGTTTGGATCAGAATGGCCCTGGTATTCGAACAACTTGCTTCGCGAGAACAGCTTGGCGTCCCAGCTAGAATGGCTTCAGATCTTTTAGCCACTCTTTTGCTTATGCTTTGGTAGCTTAAAGCTATAAGGCCTAGAGGAAGGACGTACAGTACTATGGCGTTGACTGTCACAAGAATGCGATTAAAAGTAAGCGAAGCGGTGCTTGCGCATGTACTGTGAGAGCTGTTATTAGAATGGTACTCCATGTGGATAAGCGCAGGGATAGTTGTAACGCCGAACGATATAATCCATATCGCGGTTATGATGAAGCAGGCCCGTTTCTTCAATGATTTCCTTTGTCCAAGACGTATCTTTTTGGTCTTCCTAGAAGTGTTTAAGTAACGCTCAGCAGCAATCGCTGTTATAGTCCAAATGGAAGCACTGAAGAACGTCTCTTTGAAGGTATTAACGTACAAACATATCACTTTACCGAGGATCCAGCCATTTCGAAGTTGAATTCGCAAGATCACTATAGGATGATTGAACAACAAAATTCCAAGATCCGCACATGCCAGACTCAGTAGATACGGACTCAAAGCAGATAGTTTGCTTGTTCTTCTCACAATAGTCACACAGATCAGGATATTTCCGACCACACCTAATACACCAAGGGCGGCCTGGATGCTAAGCAGGAAGATGTTCACCCCCAATGGTATTTGCAAATATTGCAAGCCCTCGGTAGTGATGTTTGCTTCACTCGTGTTTCCAAGCGATGTATTACTTAGCATTTTAGCAATATGACCTGAAATTAAAATGGCCATGCATGACCGTGTTAAAGTGAACCGGTTAATGGTACGGTCTTTAATGTAACTCATAACCGCCTTTAAATACAATAGAACTATTTACCGATGTGTCGCGCAAAATTGCAACCTTTAAAACTTTTCATTGAACCAAAAATACTTCTTTATAGATCAATTCATGATACGAATTAAGTGAACTTTGAAATTCGGGGAAAATGGAGAGCCCAAAGTGGCCAAATTTTTTATACTAAGGAGTATTTACCCTCAACGTTTAATGTTAAATATAAGGACGATTTTTGCGAAACTTTGTAGGTTTGCCGTGAGAAATGTTAGCCGAAATATTGGCCTATAATATATTACCCCTTTGCTGTAGTGCCAGCCTTGTATTCAGTTTTGTTTAATATTCATAGTATATCAGCTTGGGATGTTTGCAATATAGTATTTTCATAATAAAAACTGTTGGGCTGATCTTCAGTGGCCAAAAGAGAAAGTGCTTACCTCACG
This sequence comes from Porites rus, assembly GCA_964035705.1. Lineage (NCBI taxonomy): Eukaryota > Metazoa > Cnidaria > Anthozoa > Scleractinia > Poritidae > Porites > Porites rus. The sequence continues at coordinate 6,761,586 of OZ037994.1, forward strand.
ATGTTTCTCGGCTGAGATATGAACGATTTTCAGCGTTCCGCCTTTTCTTGTAAAATTACAGTATTAAAACAATGCCTGCACCTGCATGGATAACTCCTGAGTTTGCGGTTTAGGATGCTTGCAATATAGTATTTTCAGAATAGAAACTGTTGGGCTGATCTTCAGTGGCCGAAAGAGAGAGGGCTTACCTCATGATGTTTCTCGGCAAAGATATGAACGATTTTCAGTGTTCCGTCTTTTCTTATTAGCTTACAGTATTAAAAATAATGCCTACAGCTGCATGGACAACTGCTGAGTGACCGCTTAATTTGCGTGTTTATAGGTTGTATTAATGAATTATTTACAGTACAGGCGACTGAACAATTTGAATGCTGTTAAATTCCAAGCACAAAAATCAAGGCTTTAAAACTTTTATAAACATTTGCTCTCCTTAGAAAACTTAAAGTACAAATTAGAATCCACAACGACAAAGTAATGTTTTTATGCTATTTCTGTTGAGAGCAAGAATTACCTTTAATGTCGTGGGTCAGTCACATGACATTTTGTTCGAAAAAACTTAATCATTATCTAGCTAAAAGAAAAAATATGCATATAATTTATTTCATCAAGAATCTTCATTGTGATCATAATTAACAGAGGGCAAAAAAACAACTATTCATAGTACAAAAAATCTGTAAAATTAGCAATACAGTGTACTATTTACAAATTGTAATAAGAATACCGAATATCGCCTATAAAATATGATGTTGCAACGTGCAGATATTATTTTACGGGGGCGCCACCTTGGATATTAGATGGTAGATAGCCAACGCAGTGGGGGGAACGTCGAATGAGCTTTAATCACCTCATATCCATCAAAAAGACAAATGAATTCGGCGCTTCTCACATGTCAGACGTCTATCAAAACTGCCACATTGAGTAAAACCAAATGTATTGTTTCCAAGTAACGCTTCTCGACAACTGGCTAACTGCGTGCCAAGAAACAATCCACCGATGAAGCATGATGTGCTTGAGCTGTTTACTAAAAAGATTTAATTTTAAGGCGGGTTACATGAAAACCCTACAACCTTGCTCTCAGGGTCAAGAGGGGAAACCTCCGAACGAGATTGGTGAACCGTAGAGGCAAATGATTCCGGGGGGTACTCCTGGGAATTCTTGGTTGGATGTGCCGCCCGGTTCTCCAAATTCTGACTCCATTTCAGGTTAAAAAATCATTTTCTACATCCGTTTTCAGACCTGGCAGCTAAGATCCACACTCGTTTTCAGACGTGGAGGAGGTCACAAAACGCGGCATACATGTTAACATAGAGAGGAATTATGTCATCATTACTTAGATTAGAACGCCGACTAAAAGGTTTCTTGGGGCGCTTTCCAAGGTCGGCCGGACCAGACATTTTGGCAATGAAATAGGCTTTTTCCAAGAGGTTTTGCTGAAAAAATCTCCTTTGCGCATAGCATTTAGGATTTGACTAATCTGGATGGTTTAAGTTTTGATTAAAAGTGAAAATTTCGTTACGATGGGAATAGGCTGGCCGGTCAGTTCTGACAAATGAAAAGCGCCCTTAAAATCGATTTCGAATTCGCATATTACTCTTTCTTTCTTTTTTATTTGGGATTAAATCGAGGGATACGTTTATACACTCCCGTATAGCCCCCTCATAAACCATATCCGATTCCAGATTAAAATGGGCAAAGTCTGTACCCATTTTCAGACCCAAACGACGCAAAAACCATAGCCTGAGTATCAGGCCTTCCTAAGGGGCTAGGGGAGAGGAGATTTTAGATGGGGGAGGGGGAGGGGGAGAAGAGAAAGGCCTTCCTTTCTCTTCTCCCCCTCCCCCTCCCCCATCTAAAATCTCCTCTCCCCTAGCCCCTTAGGAAGGCCTGATACTCAGGCTAGGCTACAAAAACCACGGATACTCCCTGTGGCGGCACATACCTATATGGCTTAAACAATATACAAGAGAGTTGCCCGCGGAAACGAATGCGGTAAAACGAGAAAAATTTGCATGAGCTAAACCGAACTGAAGAAATATTGGCTCCTTTTGCTAACAGATAATTCTGCTCGGTTGATAGGCGCTGTCAATGATAAAAGTCAATTATATGAAGAAAATGTAAAGGTAGTTATATTAGCTATATCATATATCTTTGCGCAAAGCATTTTTTTTTGGTAGTCCTTGAATATTTTTGTTAGTTATACATACCAGATCACCATCACGCATTTTTTTAAAATAGGGGACATAAGCTGATCTTTAGGTCTATCATAAAGGACAAAATGGCGAAGAAAAAATCGTTTCGAGGCCAAACAAATCTTTTATCTCTGTTCTATTTTGCATAAAAAAACACTGGCATTAAAAGGGCTATGTTTTTAACTTTGTTAGTCAGCGAGTCTGAGGGATATTTTACATTAAGTTCATTAACAAGCGCACGTTTTAGTCTAAATAAACCAACCTTATCTTCAACTGCACTTATTGTAATTCCTTGTTCTCGCCGCAATATTTAAGACACCTGTATCTTTATTTGCCAAAATTGCGCCGCTCACAACCATTAAGTATCTTGGGTTTGAGAAACAGAGCATTTGCAAAATTCAAAAGAAATTTCATCTTTCATTCTCCCCCACCAAGTTCGTCTGAATAAAAAATATTTTCTTTCTACTTGCTCTGAGCAACATCAAGGTGGCTCCGTCATTGATACACTGGAACATTTAGCTGTGACAAATTTTCCGTCATAACTTTTTTTAACCTGAGATCAGGCCCAATTTGAGCGGTTCTCATACATTCTCTCTAACGGCTACCGCTACCGTTTCGTCTTGCCCGCCGGAATGTAATTTTCAAAGCGAAACAAAAATAGAGCCTGATCTCAGGTTAAACTTTTTTAGTTTTTAATGCGATGGAGGCAAAACTTTGCAAAGAACAACATATCATTCGGCAATAGTACGAAATGTTTCGATTTCATCGATGGTATACTAAATATTTCTTAAGAAATTAGCGCTTAAAAGGACCGTAATGTTAAAAGAAAATCGCGTCTAGTAAAAAATTTGCCGATATTTTTTACTGAAATGTCTGGTATCGGCTTTTATTGATATAATAACAAGAATCACTTCGTGAATTTTACCGGGGCCACTTTTGTCTTGGCAACCCACGTGGAAGGGTCGTTTTCATTAACAAGTTTGTCGGGCGACATGAAAATCTTTTTTTTGCAAATATTCTTTAGAGATGGAAACAAGGTGTAATGAATAATGTGAAAAGAGAAAATGTTAGGGAATCCCCCATTTTGAACAGTTGAGAGTTTTTGCATGTCGCTAACGTAAATATTGCGTGACAAAGGTTATGTGAAACAGTCTTTTTTGGTTTTTCATTAGTTAAAGCAGTGATAGACTTTCTTGTAATGAGTCTTAATTATTTGTCGGCCAATATTTGACGAAGTTTCCTGTAGGGAGTGCGAATTGTAAGGTATTGAAACGTACAAACAAAGTTTCGCGCATGCAAGTTTAATAAGTTAACGAACCAAACTTTCCCTAACACGCTGACGCTGCACAAAAACATTTCTACTTCGCAAATGTCCCAGCATCATACTGATACCAGAATTTGGAAATCCTTGTCTTAAACCTCGAATTAATTCATCTAAATCTGAATCCGTGATGGCTGTATAATGATGTCGACTGGAAAATGACTCCAGGTTTCTAATTCTTCGCCAAAGAGTAGTTCTAGAAACTAATAACATTCTTGATATCTGGGACCAATTAAATCTCATTCTGTTTCTTAGAAACTCCAACTGATGTGTAGAAATTTCGTAGGCCGGACGACCCGCTCTTTGATTTATAGGACCTGACAAACCTGGCAAAGTCCTTATGGGGCGAACTGTCGTGCAAGAACTTGCTCTTATTGCCAGCATCTCCCATCTGTTTAATAAGTATTGAAGTTGCCTCAACAGTGATTCAAGCTCTGGTATTCTGACATCATTTCCTTGATCGTCTGGGTCCAACGACTCTACCAAACGACGAACTGAATCGACAGCTACCTGAAGGCGGACTACCAAGTTTTCAGCCATGTTTCGATCGGCGTGTGGATAAAACCTGGAGCAATCCCTTAATAGACGAGAAACCGTCTCCAGAAGATCCGTTGTGGGAGAACTGTAAGAACTAGTTGACAAGATACATTTCACTACAAGAGCTAAGGAGGAAGCCATGTTTGCATTGCGAAAGGCACTTTTCATTGCCACGATACATGAAACCTACTCCGTTAGAGGCACTTTTCGTGCCATCTTATACCAAGTCTGATTTCTGAACCCCCCGTATATACACATTTTTGCACGCGTATAATACTGAATACTGTAACAATATTTTGCAATAGACAGGGATCTCATTTATTGATAAGTGGTAAATATAGTCGCATTAAACCATTCCGTGTGCAAACTAATCGAATTAATATTTACATAGTAACAGTTTTTGCTCCCTACTTCAAATTTCTGAACCAGCGTTAGATCTCAGCGAACACTCCCAAAAGTAACGAGCCAGCGATATACCTCAGTCAGCGATATATCCCTAACAATGTAACTTTGAAAACACAGAAACGCGTTGCATTTTATGACCGGTGCCAGCCTTCGGCTAGGCCCCGGTAAATATGCCGCCCGGAGAAATTTAAGAAATATTATCAGGTAGAAGGAGCCACCAGATCGAATTTTCGGGACAGGTAAAAACAGTGTTTGCTAATTCTTAAAACAAAAGCCGATTGCCTATCGTGCTATTCTTTAAATATAGTTCGTAATTAGAAAGTGTAAGAACAAATTCTAAAGAAAAACACAAAGAAAAAATAGCACATACTTGCTATGCCCCCAAACGAAGGAAACTCATTTTCATTCTCCCACACCAAGTTCGTTCGAATGAAAAATATTTTCCCTCTACTTCGGACGACACAAGAAAAACAGAGACAAAAGACAACTAAAGAAGATACAGGTTGGGTAGCCTGTTTCAGGTAGAACAAGCTCTGGAAATAACAAAGAAAGGGCTAACGCACATATTAACCTCGAAAAAGCTGCCGATCATTACTATTGCGAGTAGCAGTAGCAGAAGAGCTTGCACCCTGATCCAAACGGGCCTTCTTGATGGTAGAAGCCATCTTGCGTTTCTTTCTACACGTGTTGTCCTGCGCTTTTTACATTCTCTTTTCATAGTCCTCGGAACTGTCTGGTTCAGGAGTACGAGCTGGAAGAATTGGCACCAACCAAGCCGCATCGCTCTTGTCCCCTAACTGGATAAGTCTTCGTCGCTTTCGAATCAAATCCAGAGACGTTTCCAAGCACTTCTAGACACGCGAAAAATCACTTTTCTTGATAGTATCGAGAGCAAATGAACTATAATCTTCGATTCCTGCATTAAACAAAAATTGCTTCTCGTTGCCTTTGAATTTAACCTTCTTGGCCTCAATTTGAATCTTGAATCTCTTAGACTCCGAATCAGGACTGTCGTCTTGAGGAGAAAAATTAGACTTGAAAGCACCAAGCTTATTGACCATATGACTCAAATTTGTCGAAAATTTGATCTATAGGGTCCACGGAAGGGACTGACTCGCTCGAGGTTCCTTCTTGATGCTCGAGGGCAACTTGTTCGGCCGAAGAACTTTCGTCAGACATGATAAAAGGCTAAGTTCATGGCGAATAAAGTTTAGCGTCTCGTAAGTGCGAGTAGACCCGAAACCTGGAATAAATATCCCAGTACACACGCCCCCCGTATATACAGTGAAAACGAACGAACAATAGTTCGTAATTAGAAAGTGTACGTAAGAACAAATTCCAGAGAAAAACAGAAAGACAAAATAGCACATACTTGCTATGCCCTCAAACGAAGGAAAATTCATTCGAAATGCCGCATTGATTGCTCAGAGGCTAAAACGCCCAAACATGTTTGGGATGACAGGACATCATCAAGTTAGATCATTACGCCATTCTACGTTTTGAGCTGGCTTGGAAGTTTAAATTTGTTTAAAGCGCGGACCAAACATAATCTAGCAACGTTCAAACACATTTGCATTCCCTCTTTTTCGCTGATGCTTCAACCAGATTCGTTCCCAGGGTCTCTCTTCTTCCCCTGCCCTGAAAACTGAGAGAAGACTCTGGGAACGAGGTTGAAGAGCCCACAGGTATTCCAAAAGAAAATGTGATTAAAAAGTAGTGAGCCCGCTGGGACATTGGGAAGAGTGAAAAGGCGGAGGCCTGTCTGATGGTCTTTCGCCCCTCTATTGGTTCCCAACCCTGCTATCATAATGTTTTCATCCAAAGACTATTAGTCCCCTATTTTCCCGTAAGATCGTCGGGATTGAGCGTTTACTGACCATCTTGGTTTCAAATATAGCGAGGAGGCGGGTCCCGGGGTTTTCAGTGTTGAAATCAAGATGGGCGCCGTAAAGATGGGTACGCGATCCCGATGACCTTACGGAAAAATAGGGACCTGTAACAGTCTATTTCATCAAACCAGGGTGAAGGAAACTAGAAAGACATGTTGGAAATAGAGCTTTACATTCTTTCCTTGTCCAACGCTAAGCATTTAATCTTCCCTTGGCATCACTTTTCACTCAAAAATGTCTTGAAGGGAGCTTTCTCCTTTCTTATGAGATTGACCAGTCATTCTCTATCTTATATAGACTACGGTTCAGCTGAAAGACATTCTTTTTCCTTCCGACAACTTTTTATCCTCTTAGTTCAAAGTTATTTACGGCAAACAAAGCTTAAATTCTAAAATTTATTGTCGTAACTAAAACGATGTACATTCTTCTTACTTTGACAAAATCGCACACATTGAAGCGTGCGAAGCAAAATTCTGATAGCAGGAAGAACTTGTTTGTGGTGTCACTTTTTCTTTGAGAGAACAAATTGATAAATTGTAGCTACTGTAACCAATTCAATTTGGAGGGCCTAAAAGGGGTCTAATGTCACGTGTCATAAGGCCTTAAATTTAGGACCCGTTTACATGGAGGTGACGGATCCCAGGTAGGTAAGGTAACCCGCTTAAGTGAGGGAAAAACAGGCCATATTTATATGCAATCTTGCAACCCCGCCCCGCCGCACCTTGGGGTGCACCTTCTCAAGATTATTGAATGCTCGCTGAGCACGTACACAATAACATTGCGGGTAAACGAAGGGTTTGGCGGTTATTCCTTTCTACTTTAACTTACTGCTCTTGCTGCAACCTTTCATTGCTTTGGCTTGCTATTGTCACTTTTACTGAGCAAAGGCTCCGCTAAAGGCAGTGAGTTGCTCAGTCAACGAATTTGATCTAACACGAATCCGACCCTGGCTTGGCGGGTTACCCCACCTTGAAACGTTTACACGGCACAATTTGACCCCAGTTGAGGTCACCCCACCTATCATGTAAGAGTGATCAAATTAAAATGAGAGATTATATGGACAGGCGGGTTACCTCACCTACCTGAGGTCTCCAACCTCCATGTAAACAGAGATGATATGAACAGGCGTTTACCGCACCTACTGAGCGGGTTATCTCACCTAGCTGGGGTCCCCCACCTCCACGTAAACAGGCCCTTGATATTAACTGTTGATATTAACTGTTATAGGTAAGTTACAGTTGACTCTTACAACTCATTCTAGATTTTAAATACAACTAAAATAAAAACTTTAAGTACAGAAGTGAACTGACTGATGAAATTGCCATTACCATGCGAAAAAAGGCATTTCAACGATCTCCATCGGCGTCTTAGGACGTGCTTTGAAGATGTAGGAGACTTTTATTTCAATTTCATTTATTCACTTACTTTAAATGACAAAGCGAAAGTTTTAATGCTAGCTAACAAATTTTAGTGCTATGTTTAGGCCTGATATCCTGACCTCCGCTCTCCCCATCTAAACTCTTCGTTAAAGTTCCTCTTTATTGCCTAACAGTTACACAAGAGGAAATTTGAAATTTGTTTGCTTGAGTACTCGACACGGCGACTCTGTTTCACCCGCGCCAGTTACAGAGAGATAAGCAACGAAAACGGCCAAGGCAACGAGAACTTCAAAGAAGCAATAGGTTCTATGATCAAAACAACAATTTTCCACGTGCAAATCAATTTTTAGTACATTTCTTTGCCGCCCATGCACGGCCATGACGTTAAATGTTTCCTAGTCGAAGTCTTATGGAGGATGTAAACATACCAGGACAAATTTTTCTTTCTCATGGGTGCTGTCTCCGCGAATTCAAGTCCACTTTTGGCATTTTGAGCAAGTTGGAATAAACGCGACAAATTTTGGAAAAAAGCAAATTCATTTCCATAGTTACGCTTTCGAAGCCGAAACCGTTTTCGTTGCAAAAGCTCCCTAATGTCTCTGAACACGGGAGTCATACAAGACAACCAAGTCGCGGGTAGAGGTTTCTTGGGAACCACTGTCAACTCTGAAGATGCGACAAAGAACTTTTCACACATTCACGATTTTCACATAGATCCTAATGCACCTTGCTTGTGCATAACAATGGTTATGAAAACTTGGGAGGTGGTGATGGTGGTGGTGGTGGTGGTGAATGGGGGGTGGGGGGGTTGGGTGAACTTGAAAATGGTGAATGGCAATTTTTTTTTTCATCTGTCACTTAGCAACTGTCGCGTTAGGTTTTGTCTCTCAAACGAAGACTTAACTATCAAAGCTAACTATGGTTTCCAAGCTCTCTCTACGTAATCGCGATTACGTTTCCCCGTTTGGTAGTCATGCATATCTCTGCTGTTCAAAGACATTTCTGGTGAGTATGAAATCGAATTTTAAACATAATTTTCATACTTTTGCGCCAATAATCAAAAAGGGTCGCAAAAAAATCTGTTCGTGTGACGAGAATTTACTGTCTCTACAAACGACACAAAACGCGCGAGAAATCTGCCATATGAAATAAAAAAAATTCCCCTTTACAATTTAGGAAATCCCTTAACCGCATATGGGACTAAAAGGAGAAAAGAGAAAATAAACTAACAGGTCGACTCGGGACCAGTGCAAGAGTCTGCTATTTGCTAAAACAAATCTCATGTCCTCGCAAAATTGAAAGTCCATCTGGTCGGCTATGAAGAGCACGAACCGTCATTTTATCTTGCTTTTCAATTTCCACAGTCGTTTTTATGGAGACGTGCAGGACTAGGACTCCCCGTAAACAACACAGCGAGGGGACTAAGTACGCTGGCACATTTCCCGAGCCTGTATTTCTTATGTACAGCTAGTTGTCCAGGGCTCTCACCGCAGTAGATTATATATCAACTTCATGGAGTGTCCCTGTCGAAATAATCTCTTGTTTGTGGGAACCTATCAGGACGGTAATCAGAGTCCTTTTCGAGTCTTGTCTTTACTTCTTTCTTAACCTCTTTTCGGTATGCTCCATGGAGTTTACGATTTTCCTTTGCGGCTTTGGTAAGATCTGAGGGATGGAGGCGAAAATGGCGTCATCTATAGCCTGAGCGCTCTCGGAGAGTGGGGAGGTAGGGGGGACGCTCTTTTCACACCCCCACTGCACCCACCCCCACGAGGCGGGAGAAGGGTTGGGAGTGATGAAGTGCTGAGGGGTGAGTGTTTACATAAGGTAGTTTCCTTGACCAAAAAGCCTTGCAGGCAATCAAACCCAAGGGGTATAAATTAGTGGCTACGAAACCTACATGGAACGGTAAGCTTTAGAAAAGCGGAAACCGACGAAGCAAAGGTCGTGAGGTCGCCTGGACTCGCGTGTGACTCTGTCTTAAAAGAATCCTGGACACTCCACAGCGAGTTATCTACAAAACTTAAGATGGTTTTCTGGACCATCCCGACCTTTAAGATTAAGTAAACCTGTCTTTACCTTAACAACGGTTCGAGTTTGCAAACACTCAAATCACACCCTTACCTTCCATACTCGTCAAAGGCGTAGCCCCAGTAGCAGAGGCGGCTTGCTTCAATGCGTCGCCAATGCTGTCCTCGGTTCGGGTGACTCCTCGCTGATCAACCAACTAAACCAAAGCCAATAACAATTAAAATTTTTACACCCCATCGCTAACCTTCATCCAACCCAACTCTTTATCTTGCGAATTAAACCACAAATATAAAAAAACAAAGCGGGGTGAAAGAGTTCTGAAGCACTATGAACATACGGGCTTATTTCTACCTTAAGACAAAACGACCTGGGATTAAAAAGGAGTTTATTTGAGTCACATTGTATTTAGCATGAAAGTAATAGTTCAGGATACTATTTTTAAATCTCCTACTGGAGACGGGACCGCAATATAACGTGGTCATCCGAGCCACGCAAAGGCGTTTGCAGGGTTAAGGTGGTACCTTCCTTTCTCAGGTATTTTAGGATTCTTAGTATTGGCCCGGACTCGGGAATCCAGCCCACGACCTCCCGCTCAGCAGTCAAGCGCTCTCGCGACTAGCTAGTCCTGCCGCGTTAGGGTTTCCCCTAGTCTACACGTAAATTCAATATTTGATCAGTAAAACATGTGTCACTTTTACAGTTGATCACAAAGGGGAAAAAACTGGAGTGATCTGCGAAAAGGAAGGATTGAACAAGACGCGTGTTAACTAAACAGTGTTTCACAAAGCGAATCTCTGTGGTCATAGTCACATACCTTACGCCTCTTAGGGGGTAGACCGTTGATGTAAGCATCACTGAAAGGTGCCTGAGCAGGCATTCTTCTTTGTCGCACAATATCTGTGGTGATCACGGGTATCCACTCCTATCATAAAAGTTGAATTGTTGAGGAAAACGACCTTGTTAACTTCTAACAACACAACACAAATCAACTTGGTTGATGAATTCTTAAACAGGACAATTAACTCCTGCTTTACTTAGCTCACACATATTTATTGAATTTTGATAAGGAGCTCTACTTCTAGTTTGCTAGGCGGGAGAAGGGCGGGATACGCGCGAGGTAAGCCAAAAAAAAGTAACAGGGGAGGGGTGGGAAAGGAGCTTCAAATTTTTTTTGCTTCTTTTCTCCCCATGCCCTCCCGCCTCTCCTATGCTTCACCCGATTGGCTCGAAGGAAACGGACACGGGGGTCCTTCCCCCAATTTTTTGCTCTTTTACACTCCGCGCCCTCGGGCGTCTCCTGCACTTCCCCTGCTTGGCTAAATGAAACGGAAAATACTGCTACGCGGACAACTCTACTGATTAGGAAGCTCAAGCAACAACGACAGCGACGGCTACGAAAACGTTACTTAAAAGTAAATTCGCGCGGCCTCAAACTTTATCGCGCTTATTCCATCTCGTTTAATTTGTCAAATGTTGGCAATTTTTTTTTTTTTTTTTTTTTGGGGGGGGGGGGGGGGTTGAATTCTAAAGGACTGTATCAAAGTTCAAGAAAAGAAAAAAGCAAGTCGTTGTCGTGTGTTCCGGTCCTCGACAAAACGTGAAATTAGGCACTTTCACGTCGTAGTTGTGCAACGACGGCTAAAAAATGTACAAAAAAGTGTGATGCACGTGCAAAGTTGTTGTTTTGCTAATCTAAGGCCCTGTTTGGGGGACTCCAGATAGGTGATGTAACTTTCGGCGGGTCACCCCACCTATCATGTTAACGTGATCACAATAAAATGAGAGACTATATGGACAGGCGGGTTACCCCAACAAAGCAGGTAACTTCACCTACCCGGGGTCCCCCGCCTCCATGTAAACATGTTGCGTTCCAAACACGTTGCGGCGCATTATTTTTCTCGCGTCCGGGTTTTGATTTCTTGCATTCCCCTTGACGATAATGTCATACATCCACATACCTGAGGCATGATAGTTTTCCATTCGTCGTCCCCGTGGTCTTCTTCCATTGTTTCCTCCCCCTCCGGACATTCTGGTTCTATCCGATCCGACTCTGTGGCTGCTACGATCGATCCAGGGGGAGTACTAAAATGCTCGGATTCATCAGAGCCGTGACTATCCATTTCCTCGTCTACATTCTGATATAGAGAAACAGAAGAGGAAAAGAGGCTTTGAAAAAGAGGTTTCTGGGAAACTGCCTACCTACCCCTTCCCTAAGCTAAGGTTTTGCTCTAAGTGAGAACTAAGTGATAATGCTGGCTTAGGGGAGGGGTGGGTGGGCAGTTTCCAAAAAAAACCTAAATTGATCCCTGCTATTTACATTAAAGGTGGGACATTATGCATGCTTTTCTTAGTTGTTTTTCGATCCAAATAGGTTCATAAAATTCGACGTAACTAACGACGATGAGAGACTTCTAAGTCTTTTAAGGGGCAGAATTACCGAAACAGAACTACTAGAAGACTGATACTTGAACAAGAAAACTGATTAAATGAGTCATAGACAAAGGATTATTAAGGGGAAAGTGGACTATAATATGAGAACATGGTAACGACAATTTCACGTTTGAGTGGCTAAGAAACCGCTAAAAAACCATTGATTATAGTTTCTTTCCACCTCGAAGACTGAATATAAGTACCCTGCGAGCAGAGGTTTCTCTCTAACATGGCTTTTAACGTTTACAAAGTCGTTCGCGTGGCTTGTCTGTCGCTTGTAAACGCTAAAAACCATGCAAGAGAGACCGTGCTCGCAGGGTAAAAAATAGGGCCATTTATACGAGAAAAAAAAAGACGCGTCTTACATACGATGCGTCTCAACTAAGACGCGAACTGTACTATTTATACGAGCATGTCTTATCTAAGACGAGAACAGCTCGTATAAATGGTTCGCGTCTTATTTCTGTTCTTGACTCGTTTTCATGTGAATGTTGCCCGTAGTAACGACAATCCAACGTGGCGCGCCAAAAATTTACGCATGCCTACTATGCGTTCGCGTCTTATGTAAGACGCGAAGGTGATTCATACGAAGTTTTTCTCGTCTTAGTTAAGACGCGTCTTATCTAAGAACAGGTGTTAAGGGCTGTTCTAAAATAAGACGCGTCTTAGCTAAGCCGCGTCTTATTTTAGACGAAATGCTCCTTTTTCACGGAAAGTTCGCGTCTTATGTAAGACGCGCCTTATTTTTCCTCGTATAAATGGCCCTATTATGTCTCTTGTTGTTAAGATACCAAAGGCCACCCCCGAATTACAAAACCCTCACTTTCTAAATGAGACCAGAAGCAACATTTTCATATGAAAAGGAGCTAAACGTGAGAAAAAAAGGCGCTTTATTTGAGTGTCAGTGTATTTACCTTCATTTCTCAGTTATTTAAAGACCCTGAGTATTGGTCCGGCCCTGGGAATCGAACCTGTGACCTCCCGCTCTGCAGTCAAGCGCTCTACCGACGGAGCTAATCCTGCCGCGGTTGAATGATAATGGAACACTGTTTTCAATGGACTTTGCACTAACCGTCGGTTCGAAAAAGAGTTTTTGGGCTACCTGGTTATGGCCTGGTTCTGCATCACGATTTCAGGGAGCGTGTTTTCACAATTCAGGCGAATTTTAATTACAAAGAAAGTGAAGAAGTAATAATGATAATGCCCCTTAAAGTTAAAAGGTTTATATCGTTATCCTCTTAACACAAACCCTTTCTTACCCCATCCACTTCAGCTTTGACGTCAGCGGCAACGGTTTCTTCCTCAGGGTCTGACTTCGGTGGGGGCTGGGGTTTAGAAGGGGCGGGGGGTGTGGGTTCAGGAGGCGGTGCACGGATCATAAACCGCTGAAGCCTGGGTTCACAGTAAGCTCTACTGTAATACATCTGCCTGATGTTCCTTAGCAACAACTGAATCAGCATCTCTCGGGAATGGTCATCCATTTCTGCTGTCAGGGGTGACTGAGGCTGTCAAAAGTAATAAACATATCAATGCTTGACCTTAGGATGGGCGGGAATATTAACACGGGCAGCTGAGTCGAGGTCTCAGCCCGTGACAATGATGATGATGATGATACCAATCAGGAGCCCATACCCGGAGCGGGACAGTAGGGAGCTTTAGCATCGACGACGGCGACGGCAGCGAAAACGTCACTACTAATAAAATGAATTCGCGCTTTTTTCAAACTTTGTCGCGCTTATTCCAATTCCTGGAAAATGTCAAATGTAGGCGAATTTCCCTGGAGTTGATTTCTTGGGGACCACACTCAAGTTTTGAAAGAGAAAGAAAAATTCATTGTCGCTTGTTTACGTACTCCATAAAACGGAAATTAGGGATTTTCACGCCTTAGCCGTGCGGTGACGGCAAAGAAATATACAAAAAAGCGTGCTGCACGTGCAAAGATGTTGTTTTGCTAATCAAACCGATTGCTTTTTTACGTTCACGCTGCCGTCGCCGTCGTCGTTGCTAAAGCTCCCTACTATCATGTGCTTGTGACACGGCGTTTTGACCAACCAGTTATTTTTTCAATCCCACAAACCAGCCAGCAAAACCTACAGACCTAAAAATGATAGACGGAGCGGAGCATCTATTTTCGTGGGATAAGGTACTCTAGTATGAAAACGCCGTGACGTAAGTCTAGTATGGGAGTTGCTCTCTTGAGGTTATGGGCTCCTTTAACAGTACATTATTATGAATTAAAACTTGATTCCAGGGGAGGTGACTGCACAGGGAGGTATTCACTTACCACTCTATTTCTCACGACCTTCTCCACTCCATCAAAGCCATCTCTGTATGAGAACACTAGCAGTGTGAAAAATTCAGCAGCTGTGGTCTTTATGTGGTCATGAAAGTATTCGGCAAATCTTGGATTGTCGTCTGTTGAGTACAACAAGGTGCAAGGCAGTGAACAACAATACAAAAAACTGTACAAACACCACAGTCGTACAGTGGAAGCCGTTTACTCCGCTTTTTAGGTGATAAACATTATTATCATTGATTTTTTGGCCTTTCGCCTTGGTTTCTTTTAACTCAGTAAAATCACTAAATGGAGACCTTAAGATTCCAGGACGAGAACTAATATGAGGACACGATTTGGCTTAAAGTTTTTTTTCCGCGTATTCTGAAATATAATTCGACATTATACTTGGTACATTTGAAGATCGTCGTCTTGAACAGGCCTTGACATCCAAAACAAAGATTTTCGTGAAGACTTTCACTTCCCTTTTACTTCCCCCAATTATATCGTTTTTCTCCCCTTTTTAGGGACAATTTCTTGTCTCTAAGACTCTGTTTATTAAATACGATATTTAAAATTACAATAACCATAATAAAGTCTGTTTCCTTTTAGACAATACTGATTCGTATATCAGCAGGCTAACTGCCACTTTCGTTTTTCAAGCATTCGAAAGAGGAAAGAAACATACTACGACTACGACTACGACTACGACTACTACGACTACTAGGACTACTACGACTACTACGACTACGACTACGACTACGACTACGACTACGACTACGACTACGACTACGACGACTACGACTACGACTACGACTACGACTACGACTACGACTACGACTACGACTACGACTACGACTACGACTACGACTACGACTACGACTACGACTACTACTACTAATAATAATAATAATAGAAATAACAATAATAATAATAATAACAACTAATCATATCATTCAATTATATTTGTATTTCCTTGACTCTCTTTGTTCATTATTGTATTTCAATCAGTAACACCACGTATAGAAATGGTAATCCTGAATAAACTTGTTGTTTTACTTCAGAACTTCTTTCTCACTTCTTTGCATTTCAATATTTCTTTCTCAACCAAATGTTTGCGGCTCATCAACTTAACCGCGACACACTCAGGTGGAAATAACGGCAGACTGCACATCAAGTACATTTTTGCACGCACCTGACGATAATACTAAATCCACAGCAGATCTGATGTAATTCTCGAGAAAACTTTGAGCTGAAGCAGTGATGTCGATGTTGTCTTTGGTTGGAACAGTCCTCTGCAAGTTCAAGTTACATTTCTGTCAAGATACTTGTAATTACACTTAAAACGCATCTTACGCAGTTAATCATCTTCACTTTTGCACATTCGTGCTCCCGTTTAGCCTTTCTGTAATTCTCGTGTTTCTCTAAAGTTTGAAGCAGTCATTTTGATATTAATGATGGGAACTGATCTATTCCCTTCAACCTATCGCTCCCAACAGTGACCTTAGCACCAAAATTTCACAAAATGTCCAAATATCTTTAAGTCAAATAGCACCATCAAATAGCACCATGCAGTGCCGGATCCAGACATTGAGATAAGGAGGGGGGATGGGGCGGTAATCCAGACCCTTAGATAAGGGGGGGGGGGGGGAGGAAGGTCTCCCAAAAAATTTTTGCGGCCCTTCGGGCCTCAGTTTGGTCTAAAAATAAGGGGGGGGGGGTGGTCCCCCGGGCCCCTCCCCTAGCCGCCACTGCCATGTGAAAGTACTTGCAAAGAGGACTCATTCGAACGGTCACACCATGGGATGTTGTCCACAGATTCAAATGTCAAAACTGCAAACTAAATGAAAAGCACCATCGGCGTTAGTCTCCTTTGCTGCCGTTTTTGTCTCGTCACGCAACGCTCCTTAGGACGGAGCGTTGCGTGACGAGACAAAAACGGCTGCGAGGGAGACTACACCAGTGTGAAAGTACTAATGAAGAGGATTTCATTCAAATGGTCACAATGCAGGAGTTCGTCCGCAGACTTAAACGTTAGTACCACCTTAGAAGACTCCACAGTCCACTCTGGCAGTGAAAGGAGTAACATCTGTAAACCTGAAGAAGGCTGGTATGGCTAGCCGAAATATTGTTATGAAAAAGCAATACACGTTGTTATGATCAGCTTTGAAGTAGTCTTTAGACTTCTGTTTTTTTTTTTTAAGTGAAAGGGGTAACCTACCAACGATTCCGCTATGCCATCGACGATCTCTTTCGACAATTCCTCCACTCCTTTCTATGAAAAAAAAATCAGAACAAATTAAATCAATTGGACAACAGTACATTAACGATGTCTATGTTGTACCTGAATTCCATTTTCAGAGTCAACTAGAGCTCTACCCTTTTTAATGGGGTTTTAACCCTGGTACAGTAGTTTGGCTGACTTCTGGTTTAACCTGGGAACGGATTTTTCCTATCAGGGTTCCTATTCAGGGTTCTTAATAAAGGACTAATAGGTTTTTCCCAAGAGTTTTTGCTGAAAAACGTTCTCCTTCGTGCATACTATTTCTGGCTGGATAGTTTTGATTAAAAGTGAAATTCTCATTAGGACAGGAATGGTCTGACCGGTCAGTTCTGACAACTGTAAAGCGCCTTAAGATAATTACCAATTATTGACTGAGGCGTAGTATGATGTGAAGAATTCTGGAGATCGAGGAGGATATTATTGAATGACGCCGAATACGAAGGTGGATAACATCCTCCGAGATCTGAAAGCCGAATTTAATTAATGCTTTATTATTCATTCAAAATATTTCTAAGTTCTACACATGCTTACCTCCAGGTTATGAAGAATAAGCCGGGGGTTTGAGCCACTTAGAAATGGCAAAATATTTTGAACGAATGATAATATCCCCAAAAAGTCATTATTCATTGGCTGAATATCGTACCTTGATGTTTTCATTAGTGTCTGGTTGTCCACGCAAGAGATCTTCTTTTACATACAACATCAGTCCTGGCAGCATCTGTTCAAACGGATCCTCTGAGCCTAACAATGAAAACAGGAGCAGTGATGTAAAAACTTATTACAGTCGAATCTCCATGTATGACCACCTACACACAACTCCAAAAGTTTCCTAAAATCTTTTCCCGCCAAAATAAAGCCGACTAAATGCCCAGCAAGAGAAACAAAAATGAGGCGAGAAAAGCAAAAAAAGAGAGGAGGACAGAAAGCGAAAAGTAAAAAAATTAAGTCAAGATTCTGCGCATGCCCGAGCTTCGCAAGCTATCAGTTTGCATCTGGATCAGAAGGTCGCGAAGTGTACGACCTGTAAATGGCTTGATGGTACGTTTTAGCTCTTTATAGCACGACAGTGACCAGAAAACCGCTCGACTAGCTTAAAAACGCGTTTTTCGGCAAAATTTCCAGGGCCGAATGGGTTTAAGTCCTCGTATAGACCTTATTCACGATACTCGCCATCTTTGCACGCGCTTTAGGATTGATCGGATAAAAGCAATGTCACGTGGTTTCTCAGGGGGGCAAACAAGTGATAAAATTTGCAAGTGCAGGGAATTGCGGATCTCTGTTTCTGATTGGTCGTGGCGCGAGTGAAAATTACTTCAGAAGCACTACCTACAATCCTGGTCAAAACGTTTGGGACACTTTGCGTTTTAGGTGACGAAAATGTAATTCAAGTTGACCCCTCTCCCCCGCTGAACAGTGTTGGGTGTTACAAGTCAAACACCTTTTACATATCTTGTACACTTTATGGACCTCAACCTTGTTTAGGGGGGTGGGGGAAAAATCTTGTTAAGGCGTGTTTATGAGTGTGTATCGCAGGTTAGCTGCAAATTCCATACAAAACCAAGTGAAAAAGGGGAGGTGTCCCAAAACCTTTAGGGGGGGATTGTAGATCTGGGTAGTGCCGTAGCCTGCAGAACAGGCACTATTTTTTCGCGATTCTCAAGACTAGAGAAGGCAAGGGCGAAGCGAGCGAGGGCGCAAGACACGCTGCCACTTACCCTGTCGCGCGGGTCTCGCGCCCTCGCTCACGTCGCCACGCTTGCCTTCTCTCACTTGAAAACGTGAAAAAATAACGCCTTTTTTTCAGGCTAGTAGTGACAGGTAACCAGTATCGACTTTCTGCGCTCTTTCCTCGGGTGATGGCGTGGCGAAATGTCGGCTGTTTTCTCGAGAGAACATAATATAATCAACCTACCCATTACTACACCCATCATGTCTTCAAGTGTCAACACAGCCGTCAGACGCTGAAAGAGGGCTGACACCAGTCCTTCAAACATAGATAAAATTAATTAATTAATTAGTACAAGAAAACAAATATATAATTATAAGATTAAGGCTATGTTTACACAATACAGGATAGCTTTTCGTTTGGACACGAATAAAAATGGAACGTCCCGAGATTTCCCCCGTTAGTTTGCGTAAATGTAATTGCCATAAAGATTCAATTTAGCGCCCGGGGCGCTTATTTATTTTACTTTTGGTACTTCAAGGGAGGGGGCCTATTCGAGACAGGGCGTTTATTTCCTTTTTGAGAAACAACCGGGTGCTCAAAGAAAAACTTTAATATTTATTAAAAAAGGGACAATGGCAGAAAATGTAACAGCAACAAATTTACAGTGAATGTTCAGTTAACGTGAGAAAGTCAGACGAACACCACTGTTTTTGTAATGTGGCATTACCGTCAGTTTGTGAGCAATTAAAGGAAGATGAACCTCGGTTGATCAAACCGGAATTTTGTATTATAATATTAGAATAGGGGCGCTTATTAGAATGGGGGCGCTTATTAACAAAAACACATTCGAAGGGGGCGTTTATTTGAAAGGGGATGCTTATTGGAAGGAGGGCGCTAAATTGAATTTAACGGTAGAACTCATGGCATACATCCTGAAGATCAAGATTAGATATAATTCATCATACTCCAAATCATCATAAATAAGACAACAACAATGAACATACCTTCTTCGTCACGAATTTCTATTCCTCTTGATCGCATGGTTTGGATCAGCGACTGTATTGTTTGTGTTTGGGCTGAAAGAACAACAAACAAACAGACCCATAAGTAACATAAGATCTAACGAGAGACAATTTCTTTAGAAATGCTGGTTTACTGCCTTGATTTATTTCCAGGAATCCAACTATTTTTAATTTCCTTATCTTAAGTCAGAAAAAAACAAGATAATGGGCAAGCTTTAATTCCAGATCAAATCAACTCCCAAAGACCCAAACACAATCAACATTTATCAACTAATCTACAAAATATCCACATCAGGTAGTCTCCAGAATTATAGAGTTAGCACAAAAAATGTACTGTTAGATGTGTCCTTTTTACCACGTTATCTTCTCTGTAATTTATGACAACCTGCTTAATACAAGGTTCTTCATGATTCAGAAAGTTATCATGGTCCATGGAGTGTCGGTTTTAGCCCTATTACTTCCAGGGATTAATTAGGAAGTCATGTCTAGAACCCTAAAATCTCAAGTCTGTGAATGAGACCTTGTGACGTAACCATTCAAATGAAACTCTTTCAGAAATATTTTCCAAGGATCCCGCTTACTTTGAAAACTCAGCCATCTACTTCAAAACTTTCTGACAACCCTGCCTACGGTGATCATTTTCTTAATTCTCACACCTTTTTGTCTTGATAATGCATTGATATTGTTAGGAGAAAATTGATGTTGGTCAATATAGGGACTTAAAGAGTTAGTGGAGATTCGACTGTAAAAGTTTGAAATGCCTTTAAGGTTAACTCTGGGAGTTGACCATTTGAAGCTGTGTGATAGTAATACTTAATCAACAAAAGCAGCTCACTAACTTCCTTCACTGTGATCTGACATCACATGGTCCAAGAAGTCCATCATGGCTCTCCTTGCATCTGAACCTCTTGACTGTTAAAATAATTGGAATGAAAATTTAAAAATGCTCAAAACAATGCACATGCTGTGATCTATCAGTGAGAAAAACGTCACGATTTTACCAATAGGAATGTGGTTTACTTTGTATGTATGCCAATTCAATAAATGGGTGTGACAAATTTCGATGACATAATGGAAGAGAAAATTCCATCAAACTACTAAGATTACTGTGAAAGCTATTCAAACTTGACTAACTTACATGTCCTTTCTCTATAAATTTTGCATTAATGAAATTTCATCTCACAGCCTTGCAGGGACAGACTGCTAAGGAACATACCACCAAGCTTGATGCATGTCTGTTTACCCACGGGGTACAGCCGAAGCTCTCCTTGGGACCACTCTCATGAGCGACCAGCTAAAGTTACGACAACCTTTGTTAAACCCTATTTGAACTGTGACTTAAACTTTGTAATGAAAAGCTCTCATAAGCGACTGCTCAGGTAAGCAACAGCAACCTCGTTTGGGATCACCCAACTGGATTTTCCCTTTATTTATAAGCTCTCATAAGTGACCACTCAGAATCTTATTCAACACTTTTTTGACACTGCACATTGTGCTAATTGTTTGGGGTCTAAAAAATTGGACATAAAGTTTAGCTGTGTCTACTTCAGACATAAAGACACTCACTAAACATTAATTTCTTTTGTTTTCTTCTTTGTGAATTATTACTGAGTTTCTGAAGCTCTCATAAGCAATCACTCTCTATTGCTTTACCATGTGATCGCTTATGAGAGCTACATTTTTTTGAATTCCCAAGGTGTCGCTTACGAGGGCTACGGATGTATCCCTTTCCGGGTTGTTACTGCAATCTTCATCATAATTACTTGAGCTCCCTGTTACAATTTTTTTTAAATAATGAAAACTTTAAGCACAGTTACCCTTGGGCCTTGGCTTGGCATTCTAGGTGAAAATAAACCAGCAGGAAATGATGGCATTCCCCTTGCACCAGTGCGTTGATCATGGGCCATCATCCCCAGTATTCCTTGCAGATCAGCAGGAGATATTGTTCGATCACGAACTGGAAAGACAAATGAACCATTAAGTAGTTTGACACTTCATATCACAACAATACCTTTAACTTGTCCTCAGTCATTTAGATCAAACTACAATGGTAATGGCATCTTGATTACAGATATCTTAAAGCAATCAGAAAAGAGTGGCCACCCTGTAGTTGCAGCTAATTCAAAAGTAATAACGGAGCAGTTACTTGGGAATTCTATGGAAACTTGCTTTACTACTACCACTACGGCTACAGTGGAAACCAATACAATGAACTAAAACAAGCCTGGAAAAATGTGTTCATTATGGGGTGTTTATCAAGGTATTACCACCATACAATTACAATAATGTGAGTGAAAGATACCATTTATGAATAATGGTGTTTGGGAGAGAAAAGGGTTATTATATTACCATTCCACTGGACTGTAAAAGTATAAATCAGTGTAGTACCTCTACTTCTTCGTTCTGGCCGTGGTCTTGATGGTTCAGTTGTAGGCTGTGGTTGTGGTGGGTTGACAGGAGCAGTAGTTTGTGTTGGAGCTTGTTCGGCAGCTTGAGATTGGGTGGTAGTAGCAGTAGCTGCAGCTGTGGTGGTTGTAGATGGCTGGGTGGTGGCAGCTGGCTGGCTTGCTTGCTCAGTCTGGGATCGCTGTGCCTGGGGTCCAAAATGAAACGACTGGCAAGGTAAGGATGGGTCAGGGTGATTGGAATTTGCTGCACCCATACCAGACATAACATTCATTGAAAGTGCACCTGGTAATCCCTGGGGTCTTGGTTGGGCTTGTCCTGTTGGTGCATTTGGCACCCCAGGTCTTGAAACTGGAGCAGATGGCTGGGGTTGTGACTGACCTGAAGGGGAAGCTGTGCCTAACACACCCTGTCCTTGCACCTGGGACTGGTTCTGAGTCCCAGCCTGAGTTGTCAGGGGGACCTGTCCCTGTGCTGCTGCAGCAGCAGCAACAGATGCTGGAACATTTGAAATTAATGCAATGAAATCATCAACAATGATACGAGTCCGTACACTAGGCTGTCCAGTCTGTGTGGACTGAGTAGAACTACTGCCATTTGTGTTTGTACCCACAGAAGATCGCTGCTCGCCAAACGAACTTGAGAAAGTCTCTCTAGCTGCCCCATTATCTGCACTTGCACTCATTCGTGATCCACTAGTGGATGTTGTTGAAGAGGATGGCTGTGTACTAGCAGGAGCAGTAGAGCCCACACGTGAAACATTTGATATGATGGTGGTTAAAGAGATTCCACCTTGGGGATTGACATGAATTTGCAAGTTCTGGTTGGTTCCCTGTGGCAGAGGTCCTGCAGCTGGGGTAGCCTGTGATGCTGTAACAGGAGGATTCTAAAGAAAAATCACAAAAATTTCACTGTAGTGAACAGATGGTAACTTCTCACTACCAGTAACCTGCCAAACATTTGTGCAGAAAATATCACTTCCAGAAGGGTAGGTACAGGCAAGTGTTTGCCTTACAGGTAAGTGTTAACTGCTGTTGCTAAAACAGAAAATCCAGAGGGGCGTACATGTAGTAGACACCTACTGGGGTGGGATCCGTACTCCCACAATTTTTTTTTTGATACTTCATAAGCCAGAGAAAGAACCATGTGATAATAAAATGATTTTGTTCACGTTTAGTTTGTCAAATCTGTCTGAAACTCAAGTAATGGTTCTACTTGTCATAGACACCACTTTTGGCCAGTTTCCGTGTAAGTATAAATATCAAGGAAATCATCCTTGGAACAGACATCACTTGATAAATGGTTAGGTCTTTCCTAACTTTATTTTTAACTTTTTGGTTACTACAATGACTGGACTGAAAAAGAGCTACGGAAAATCCTACTTTGCTACTGTAGTAGGAAAAACCTTCCTAGCAAAAATATGCCAGTAAACTAACAAATAATATTACTCTTGAGCCACAAGTACAGAAGGAATTAATGAAATAAATAATTTCAAACTTGTCATCTTACTGTTGCTGATTGGGTGGGAACCAACTGAGGTGCCCCCACAAAACTAGACAGCATAGGTACTTGTGGAATGTGTGGAGACAGTGATGTAAGGACACTGGGTCTCCTTGGCTCTGGACCTCGGAAATTGAATGTGAGATCTGACAGGGCATGATAAGCATGGCTAAGACTGTGCAAAGCTTCAGCTACCCGGTCAGGCAGTGTTTCCTCTGAAGGTTCCAAGTTCTAAAGAAATAAACCTGAATGTTAGTAAAACAAGTGATTCTTCCTGTGTGATGTTGTGAAGACACATCATGCAGCAAGTGTAGCAAAATGTGCATAAAGGCACTAAGAGGTACTTTTAGGTCAAAACGTTTCCAGTAGTATACAGTACTGGATCAAATAAATGAAACTGAAATTTAATAAATTTTTTGTTTGATCACTCTACTGCTTGTAATAAAATTTAACAATTATTATGTGTTGTTGGGGTGAGCTAAAAAGCTTAAGAGCTCATAGTGTTAGTGGGTTCACAACTTACTAGGCATGTGAACAATTTTAGGATTATGTGGAAATGAAAGTCAGTGAGGCCTACAACTAGTCGAAAAGCTGGCTATGCCTCTGCCCACATTAAGTTTTAGGACCTCGTGAGAACACTACCGACTGCTCGGCATACGACAGCTGATCACAGGATGCCAAATTAGTGATTTTCACTGAAATTACAGATGCCAAAATTACTTTAGTTGCCATGGTGACAAACAGCTGCAGCCTGGAATGCTGCATAGAGGTTTTAATAAAGAAATGGTTGTCTGTACACCTACCTCTGGTGTGTTTGCTTCTAGAAGAGACACATATCGATTCATGGCTGTTTGTATGGATGTCATTGACTCCCCTGCTTCTTTTAAGATCTCTGCCAATGCTGCTGGGCTGAAAAGCAGAAGCAAGTAAATACAAACTGTTGAAAATCTTTGACTTTACTCCAGAAAATGCTGAAAGTACATGTAAGAAAGAAAAAAGTCTAACATAACTGAATATCACATAGCCCAGAAAAGAAGACGACATTTTGCGATGCCACCTAAGTTTCCCCACGAAATGATGTCTGAGAAATGAGCACAGAAATTCCATACTGATGATGCGTCACTAGCCAGATCTGGGTAGTGCTTCTGATTGGTTGAAGCAAACTTCACAAGCAGCACGGCCAATCAGAAACACTACCCAGATTTGGCTAGTGATGCTTCATCAGTATGGAAGTTCTGTGCTTGTTTCTAAGACAACATTTTGTGGGGAAAACCATTGGTGGTGCTGCAAAATAATTATCATCTGTTTTCTCACACTAAACATCACATTGCCAACCATACCTGGAAAGGGCTGGTGTTCTTCCGGCTTCAGCAGATGTACCCTGAGCCTGGGAAGTGCTTGGAGCATCAGAGGATTCTGAAGTGTCCATAGGAAGGACACCTTCACCCTAAAGTTACAGTGTAACATTTACATGAATACATCATTCTCACTACCAAAAAAGGTAGACTGCAAATTCATAGATATGTGTTCAGTAAACTTTCGTGCCAGACATTAACTAGTAGTTAAGTCACTTGGGATCTTTACTACAACCAAAAAGCTGATCGCTTGTTACCACATTCCTTTCTCATTGCTGACTTTCTTGTTTGCACAACAGAGTATTAATGCAGTAGAAGGCTGCAACCAAAAGGACTTTCAATGACTGAGTTTCTGCAAACATACATTCACCTTCTTTGGTTGACCAAGAATGCCATTTTTCAACTTGGCCTATTATTAGGGTCAGGAATGTGAGCATGTGAGTTCACCGTTTTGGTTTGATAAACAAAGCCACATGGCCTGAGTCATTCACATTTGGCATCAAAATCAACTGTCATGGGTATCTTAAAATTCTCGGTCTACCTGCTTCAATGCTATATAAAAAAAATCCACAAGTTGAATCCATAAAAATGGAAGCTAACTCCAACAATGACAAGGACAAAGTGTCAAAATAACCTGACAATTGTCAATAGTTCCTTGGAAGAAAAACTTCCAATTTATTAGTAGAAACAATGTTCATTCATTTGCCTAAAGTAAAACTTATAGGTCAGAATGAAAATAATTCAGGTTAAAATGGCTTCAAACTAGTTTGAATCTCAATTTTCTTTGAATGTGTATTCTCAAACTCATTAATAATTCATAAGAAAAAACAAAAGAAATTAATGTTTAATGAGTGTTTGGAAATCAGACGAAAAACTAGTCATTTTTGCATCCTTAATTTCTCCTGCTAAAATCATTTTGTTTGAGAAGTAATATCAAGCATTTGACACAGTGTTTCATCACCAGATGAATCACCTTGAAGTTTGTCAAAAATAGTCTGCTGCGCGTTGTATTTCTAACTCTCTTCTCAGTGTTTCGTCTGGTGATGAAACACTGCGTCTCATTCTTGACATATTACTTCTAACCCTAATTATTCATGGTTTCGCAGATTTTAAACTACATGAGCCACATCAACATCAACACAGAAACAAAATGTAGATGTTAAATAGAAACTTTTTCAAAGTTCATTGCTCAGTGGAGTAACAATTAACATTATTACCTCAGTTCTATTAAGACAAGAGGATGCTTTCCTTATAAAATGCCTTGCCCTGTTTATCCTCTGCGACACATCATTTCCAGGCTAACAAAAACATAACAAAAGAATAAGAAAGTTATGCCCAATGTTTCTCCAAGAAACCAGATGAAACTGTGGCTGAGCATTGGCAAGGTATAATGTATTTTAAATAACAAGTGCGTGTTGTGGCTCAATATTGTGCCCTTTGTTTAAACTACATTAATAGTTTGTATTTGAGAAAGGTAATGAATGATGATGAGTTTGGAAACAAAGAAAAATATTTTAATTGAAACACAACATACACACTGTACACCATGTACAGGGATTGTATGATATGTGTTGTATATTGTTGAAACCTATAGACATTGAATTAAGAGATTTCTATATTATAGACGAGGCTTTCAAAAACAAAAGTTTACCTTCATGTGTAAAACATTGACCCATTTAATGCTCATCTTGTAACTCAAAGCCCCTGCCCTCCCATAAAAAAAAGAAAAAAAACTCATCACTGTTTGGATAGTTTGTATTAAATTGGTAAATCCACTTACTTGAGTTGTTGCTTGAAGGTTAATATGGACATTGACTGAAGACCCATCATCCTGCAAGAAAGGAAGTGCAGTGTTACAGTAAGGCTGTTGTAACTTGTGAGTCTAACAAGAAAATCCTAAGGGTGACCATTCAGATGAAACCTTTTTTTTAAATACATGTTTTGTTTTCAAGCAATTTACACAACAAAATTTCAATATTCACTTTTAATCTTGATTCTACAGAGTGAGTAAAAATAATCTGAGCTGAAGACAATGATAAGGTAGAGTATCATTCAATCAAGGCTATGAAAGAATTCCGTTCAGAAACAAAGTTACACATGTAGCTATCTACTAACAACAAAAAATTCAAACAAATGTTGCCCACTATGACACTTACAGATGACGAGGTGCTGATGTTAGCATGGGCCGAGTCTACACCAAGCTGATTCACCAAGCTCTGAACTATTTGCTGAAAAAATAAAAAGTAAAATTTAGACACTAAGGAACAGTTCAAACATTGTTCTTTTTATGTACCAAACCTAATTCCTTCAATTAAGTACAAAAAAAAATTGACATATGCATCAATTTAAGTCAAACATTCATGTATCTAATTTGGGTCAACCCATGAATTAAGTTTGAGTGGCCCACATGGAAATTTCAACTTTGGAACAACTTTGTTCAAACTTTTTCAACTTCTTATGTAAAAATGGCTTTATTATATGGCTACAATAGAACATGTGCTCTGAATGGCTGTTTTCTTGTAATGACTGGGCATTACCAGTTAGGTGTCCAAGGCATATACAATCTGTGTTCAACTTGATAGTGGACATCCTTACGGACATCTATGTTATGGTCAATTTATTGGCAGCTGTCAAAAAGGGCATCCGCTAACCAGTGTCACCTGACTGAAACACGGCTTTAAGTGAACAACTCATTGATGTGACGTGTTTTTTTAAAGTTATCTGCTGACCTGTTGTTGGTTTTAATTGATTGCAGGCTCAGGTCCACAATGAAAAGGCCATATAATAAATAATTAATCTCGTCCATTTGGTCATTACAGGGAAATCTCAGACATTGGTCTGAGATTTCCCTGTAACGACCTCACTGTCGGTTAATAAGAAGTATATAATAATTTTTTTTGCGCATACATCATGATAATGAATTGAGTCTGACTAATATGTAATGTTTGACCTCTGAATGAACAGTCAAACTTAATCATTTGAGTTGACTAGGATAGGTACAGAATTAAAGTGACGCCTTTATAAACTTGTGGCCCTCTATTACCATAAAATCAATAAAATAACTGTATTGACATAACTTTACAATGTCATTATAAAAAGACAACATTTACATATTAAAAAGTAATATACACAATTAAAAACAAGCAACAATAGTATTTAAAAACTATCTAAAGCCTTATTTTAAAAATTTTAACTATTCAAAAACTATTAACTATATTTAAAGCAAGTGAAAGTTAAATGAAAAATTTACTTACAGTTGTATTTTGCTATCTTACGGACTTAGTATAAAAGGCTACTTAACTATTTAAAAGCTAGTATTTAAGCTACTATTTAGGTATTAAGTTCGGTACATGAAAAGCTTGACATTTGAACTGGGCTTAAGGTTTCTTTAGCACATGGCCACATCAGCCTCCCAGATGTACTTTCCTTACTAGTCTGTCTGATCACACAAACATAAAAATTTGCTTGTGATATTGCTTAAAGAGATGGATGTCTAGTCACATACCTGAGTAGCTCCCACTACATCCACTGGCATGGAGAAAGCTCCCATTACAATGTTGGGAGGATTAAAGGCACCTCCCTGAGAAGCTGAACTGGTAGAGGTACTTGATCCATTGGTACCATCTAACACAAATCATACACAAACAAAATTAAAAGCAGCAAATCCCGCAAAAAATATTTCTCCATCAATCTTGTACCTGTATTTTCAAGTCAAACTGCAAAATCAACTAGCCCAAGGATGTTGGACACAACTTTCTCTACACACTTAAAAAGCTGTATGTGTACACTGTATGTTTTACCCACTAATTGGGTATGATGAATGTGTACAATAAAAAACATATACATGTTTACTACAATTTGTCAAGCTAGTGTATGTTAATGTATATTAATGTTGGCCTTCAAAGGAATTCATGATTACTTGAGAGGAAAATGAACAAACCTTGAGAGCTTGCACCCCCTGTTTGAGGTTTTCTTTCAACAAGGTGAATCACACAACCATCAGCACCTGAAATGTAAACACAGGGATTCAGGACTCAGTGTCTATATTAATGGGGTTTGACTGTCCAGTTGAAACGCTCTCTCTCCGGAGGGTAGCTGCTTAAAAGAAGTTTGGCTGTACCACATTAAGCTTGATCAAACTCTTCTTACATGTAGCAACTCAGATTATAATAAATTCTCAATATCAGTTCTGAAGAAAATTAAGCAGCAATGCAACTACATTTACTGACATCAATACTAAGGGGCTTTACAAAAAAAGTGGTGAGAGTGAAAGGTGATTTGCACGTATATGTTGTTCATGTAGGTAAAGTCTGTTCCCAGGTCAAACCAAATATTTTGTTTGTCTCCTGCATGCCTGAGTAAATACAGCTGTAGGGCAAACAAAAAAACCTCTGACGTTCTTGTTTAACCTGACAAAGGATCCTACCTAAAAATGATTTTATTTTATTTTATTACATTCGCCAAATATTGGCAAGGTCACCGCAACAGCATGACGCCAATTACTGTGGGCCCGTAACAGTCCCTCTCCCCATGAGAGATAGACCACCACACCAGGGACTACGTCCCTATTCTTTACGAACAGTGTGTGGGTTCTTTAACGCCCCACAGAATTTATATATGTAAGGGTTGTGAGATGGGGCCTACGGTTTATCGTCCTTATCCGAGAAGACTAGAGAGTCTAACCGTTTGCAGATGTCTTTACAAAGGCAGCACTTTCTCCTTAGTTATTTAAAGACTTTGAGTGTTGGTCTGGCCAGGACTTGAATCAGCGGCCTCCCGCTCGGCAGACTGACGCTTATCCAACTGAGCTAACCGGGCGGCCATTCAACTAACCGGGTGGCAGTTCAAGTTGAAATTAAAGTAGACATTGTATAGAGAGCTTGAAACCCAATTGTTGCATCCAAGACGCTTGTTTGGAAAAGAGATTACAGTTGAACCTCTCTACAACAGCCACCTTGGGGACAGAAGAAATTGAAGAGGCCATTGTAGAGAGGTGGCCAATAGTGGAGGTTCGACAGCAGTTGTCATATAAAAAAATTGGTTCAGAAATAATTTTTGAGCACTAGAGGTCAAGGACAATGAACTGGCTTATTAAAGAAAAATTGGAATGAGAGTGAGGTAGCGTAAAATTCTGAAAATAAGCCCCTCCATGTATAAGCCTCTCCAAATATAAGCCCCCGAAACTCATACTGCAAAAACCCTCCGTTAAATCGCCCCTCCAAATATAAAAGTCCCCCAGGGGCTTGTACTTGGAAACTGCCCTCAAATACAAAGTAAAACAAAGCAAAAACAGTAAATTTCCTTCCAACTATAAGGCTAGCCCAATTGATTTTGAAATGCAAATTGCCCTCCGCAGATAAGCCCCTCAAAATGGGCCTTTGAAAAATATAAGCCCCGCGGCTTATTTTTGGAATTTTATGGTATATGAAAAGAAAATTATTCTGGAAATGTCAGGTTTGATTTCAAAAACAAAGTTACATCAATTAAAATTAATTGTACATGGAAATGTGCAGAACAACAGCATCATACCATATTCTGAAAGTTTTTTGTCATCTTGTAAGACCTTTCCTTTGAAAATAAGTCTTTGTTTATCAGCAGGTATGTTCTGAGGGAGTAAAACAATATCATTAAACACAGCCCTAACAAATAAAATAATATTATTTAAAGTGTATCGGACTTGAATTTTTTTAAAAACTGATTTTGGTCCTAAGATAACTTGAAAAATAGTCCTCCGAGAGGACATGAGCTTACTGGCAATGAAATCTGTACAAAAACCACGTGCTTGCAAAACAAATTCATTCTTTAAGGCAGTCATGTTGTTGTGTACCAACTTCTTACCTGCACATGCACTTTTTGTCACTGTTTGTGATGTGCTATACATGTAAGTGCTTTATAGCACGAAAGGTTGGTTCAGCGGCCACAGCCAAAGTTAAAACGTTTACAGATACGGTTCTGGGACCATTGTAATTTTTTCCAAGATTATAAAGCATGCAAATGTTGCCACGAAATAACCATAAGATGAAATTTTCAAAATGCCAGTTGTTTACTTTAGTTTTAGTTTAGTTTAGTTTATTTCACCACAAAAAAAAATTTAAAAAAACATTACTGCATGTATGAGAACAATAGAAATGATCTTACATTCATTCATTCATTCAAGGGAACAGGTACGCAAATGATAGCATACAGTGTTACTGGCTGTAAGCCAGTAAGCTCGCTCAAAAATGTGTCTTCAAAAATATTTCTTGCATTTTGGCCATCCAAAAACTTCTTTTTCTCCCTGAGAAATATCCCAGAGACTGGGAAGGAGTCAAGGATTAGAGAAAGGCTGATGATGTCAAGTGATGTCAGTTGTCTTGCTAAGCCTTTGCTTCCAATTCTGGTCACTGCTTTGTGTTTTGTAAAATACAGATGTAGGTGATGTCTTTGACCATAATTACACAAGAGGTATTGCAAAGCAAAATAATCAAGATTCTGAAGCTGACTGGGGAGTTGTAGACAACAACAATTTGCCACCATCTTGTTCATTGTTCTACACTTCGTCATACTTATCAATTTGGCTGCACGATAGGGTGCAGGATAGGGTAGGATAGGCTGTTTTAGTGATACTTACTACTTCAGATGCTATGTGTTCTTTGAATTCTTTCACAGTGATCTGATAAAGAAACAAAGAATAACACTTGATTAAAGGAAGGTTTATTTAAGGTATTATTTCCTTTTATGTAAAAATTTACACGCAAGTTTTTTTGTGTGGATTTTACAAGGAAATCCACCAAACTGCACGCAATTTACGTGCATGTAAGTGCTGCAATGCCCCTGGCCTGTACTGTACTTTCAAGCACAAAAAACAATTTTTAATACATGTTACAACATTCTTAGAACAGTAAATTAATATTCATTTACAGTAATTTATTCCATGCATGTCCCTGTTTGCTTTGATTGATGCAGAAAGCAAAGAAAAGAAAGGTGATTTCTACACTCATGCTATGCATGTCTATGTTACAGGTCTAAATTGGTGTTTTACTGACATCCCTTCCATGCAATGTTGTGCTGCCATTCAAGCTACATATAGAAATGAAAAACACCCCTACTTTGAGTGGAGGGGAGGGGTGGGGGGGGTGCTTCTTTTGTCCTCTGAAGTCATCCTATTTGAGTACGACTCACAATTTCGTCAAAGATTGTGGGTTAAAAAATTTCAACCAGAATTTAATTTTGACCTGTAACATCTACTTGTCGGAAAGAAATGCTCGTAGGTCTTTAATGAAACAACCCTTCCCCAATTTCATTTACATGTAACCATTATATTGTACAATGTAACACTTATGACACACAAGCAAAACAAGTTCTAACACATAAGAAACGACATAAGGGAAAGGACTAGATAATTTCTTAGAGAGGCAAGACCGTAAATTTTCAGAAAAGTTTCTAATGCTAAAGGAGATCTACTTTTATCTATTATGCCTTGTGTTAAACCATCCAGTTACAATCTTAGGAAAGAAACTTGTTTTAAACCTAAGATTAACACTATGCATTTTAAAAACTCTTTTATTAACCGTTTAGTTTTTTAATATATGAATTAGCCATGTAATATACTAGATTTTTAATTCTTACTTTTTACCTTTTTAAAATTTGTTACCCTAAAAGTTATGTATTTTTATCTTTTGATGAATAAAGACTTTATATAGGCGCGGAACAGGAAGTTCCAGAAGTTACTCATGCACAAAAAACACAACAACTTGCATTTCTTGTTAAAACAAAGATAAGTAGGAATGGACCAGGAAGTTCCAGAAGTTACTTGTGAAGAAAAAACACAACAACGTGCATGTCTTATCATAATTCAAGGTGGCTGCTCAACTTGTCCCCTCAAACAATCCCACAAATAAGCGCACGCTTAGTTTGGGTACCAGGCTATCCCTCTTTTCCGAAGTGATCGAGCTATGTGTCACAGTTTTTGTTGTATCAAACTTCCACAAGGGCTTACAAGATATTCTACATTATTATTCATTCAAAATACTTGCTCTTCAAACACACTTAAAATATCATGTGGAAAATGAACTTAAGCAGACGGCAGAGGCTTTTGATGACCACTACGACCAGACGGAAGTTCAAAGTATATTAGCTTGATTGAACAACTTTATAGGATGCTTGACAAATCAATCAGAAATGATTGACAAATCAGAGTCTATCTACTGAGCAAATGTTTGGTGGATTTTCGTGGCCGACAATTATTATTTGACTTTTGAGGAGGTCGTATGGGTGATTTCAGAAAAAAGTATACTGCAGACTGATTTCGAGGGGGAAAAGCTTGCAAGGATATACACTGTACCTGGGAAAAATAATATCCTGCACTGGAAAAAAATATTGTTGATGATGAATATAATGCTGAAAAAAAATCTTAAACTCTTATACATGTATGTCAGGGAAAAAAATCAAGACGTGAGGATCTTACAAAAATGTAAGATAAGTCGAAGTCATATTCCTTGATCTGATTGGCAAATATCAAAACAAAAGGTTTTACATCATGGAAGTCATTTTGTCACTCATGTTCGCAGGTGTTATTTTTCAAAGATTTCTTAATCAGTCAAGGATGTGTCTGTGCAACTGATTCAACACCTTTTGTCAGCGCTGGTTCAATTGAAATAAATCTCGGGTCTGAGCCAGATGTAATTAAGCTACGTTATTTTCCTTCTGCTGTAGCGATTATTTTGTCCAGGTTTTGTTATGTTACGTACTACCATACTGTATAACGTGAAAGCAAAGGCCCATATCACACACATAGCTTAAGGAGCTTTTGCTTCACAAAGAAGTCAGCATTCAACATCGCAGGAAACCTTGTTATAGTTGTGAAATTCACGTTCCAAATTGTATTTGGTAACTCTCGCCAAAATCCAAGACATACCAGCACGCAAGGTGGTGATGAGTCACTCGAGCTGCATTATAATTATTCCTTGATCTCATTGGCGAATATCAAAACAAAAGGTTTTACATCATGGAAATCGTTTTGTCACTCATGTTCACAGATCTATGTTATTTTTCAGAGGGAGAGAAGCGACGACCAGAAATACGTTTGCTGTTCGCGGGCTACCTCTAAAGGTGAACTGATGCCAAAAGACTCCTTATTTCTTTTTTTTTTGGCTTAGAGTTCATGTTATTAGTTTAAATTTGATTGCTTTTATCTCAAGTATAGAAACGGAGGCTTCTCTTTCAGCCCTGGCCAAATCTATATATTGCCTATGTAATAAAACAAAACCTAACCAACAGTTTTATTTTCCCAATACTTTTCATATGATGTTGGGCTAGAAAACTGTTTCTCCTAATGCATCATTCATGAAAAGACAAAAAGGTGAATTCCCTTGAGAATATCACATGACCTACAGCTGTACAAAATCGCAAAAACAAAACACAGGATCGGAGCTGGTTGTAAAGAGGTCTTCTAACTCTACCACTCCAAAAAAACCCTTCTGTTCTAGTTTATGTGTTCTACTTAATGTCAAAGGAGTTGATCGATGGGTCGCTGGGTATCGGTATTGCATGGTGGCTCAAGTTTTCTTGGACCTTCGAGAGAAGGCCACCCTAAATTTTAATTTAATTTATTCGTGAAATTATTAAGTGGTCCCTTTTAGCTAATTTGACCGGCGTTACTAACTACTGAACGATTAACAAAAAGCTGAAAAGGGGAAAGACACAAACTTGTTTGCTTTGCAGTGCGGAAAGTCTTAAAAGATTAAACTGAAAGTGAACTTCCTTGAAGGAACATTACTAATCTGCTACAAATACCCGTATAGCAAGCGACTGACAACGTAAGCTTATGACTGTTATTCGATGCTTCCTGTATATACACATATAACGTAGTGTGATTTTCCTTACAGTAAGGGCAGATAGATATTTACGGATGGAAGCTTACAAAGCAACGATGCACTGTTAAAAACGCCAATTTAAACTCCATTTCAGTTCAACAAAGAACCTCCCGAAATATCATGAAAGAAATGTACGTGTGTAAAATAAACGTATAAATATCAAGTAAAAGAGCGTTGCTTACTTCTTCGGAGACGGTAAAAACCTTTGTCTGTGAGTCGAGCGTCTTCACAGAAATCTTCATAATTTTAAACAGCTCCGAACTTTCACTTTTTCGAATAAAACACACTGCTTAGTCACTCAATCCGACATGGCGGTGCCTGAAGAAGGCTTGGTTTCATTGCTTTTGAATAGGGGTCGGGTGGGTACGGTATATACTTCATGGCAGAAAGCCACAGGTGAGACGGAGTACACGCTGTGTAATGAATAGTATTGTGTCTTATCTATTTCTAGTTATTATTTATTCGAAATGTTTTGCCTAAAATCACACGCACACTTGATCTTATTAAAAACTGAATCATTGGATAATTCAATTCTAGAGCTCTGATTGGCTAAACGTTTCGGCAAATAACTCAGAAATTGTGGGCCACAATTAAGACCTGCGATTTAGACAAATTGTTTATATATTAGTCTTTTATAACATTTCATTTTCTTGGCTTCTTCCACTGGACGGTCTCCAATTTATTATTTTTTTTGCCGTGTTTATTGCGTGACAGTGAAAATGAAGAATATCGTGTGCCTGCTCAAGATTAAAAACAAGCTGAAAATTGGGTAGTTTTCGAAAACGAAGCACTCGAAAACGAAGACCGAAGCACTAAGCACCCAAATCTCGAAAACGAAGTACCCAAGACTGGAAAACGAAGCACCCAATACTCGAAAACGGAGCACCCAAGACTCGAAAACGAAGCACCCAAATCTCGAAAGCGAAGCACCCAAATCTCGAAAACGGAGCATCCAAGACTCGAAAACGAAGCACCCAAACCTGAAAACTTGGGGTTCTCACTTAGCAATGTCCACCGATGACAGTTCCTGCCCATACTTTAGACAGGGTAGCCTACGTGTAGCCACACACTCCCCCCGACAAAAGAAAAACCATATAAACTCTTTAAAATTTTTTTAGTTTTCCTGTTAAACTGTAAAATTCGTCATGCATCTACTCCCTGGAAGAACCTAATTCGAAAATCACTCAGAGTTTGCCCATTTTCTGACCTTTTATTTATCGACAGTTTAAATCTGATACTCGCCCCAGTGTCCTACGCAAAGGCCAATAGTCAGGGCGAAGGAAATGCATTTGCAACACCTCGTAGTTCTACTTGAATAGTTTTGAACTGCATTCTATTCGTTATCGTGCTTGATTCCTGCTGTGGGTGACTTGACAAGGGACTGTCTCGTGTTTTTAAAGGACAGACATGTTTCGAGTTTAGGGTGCTTCGCTTTCGAGTTTTGGGTGCTTCGTTTTCGATTTTTGGGTGCTTCGTTTTCGAGTCTTGGGTGCTTCATTTTCGAGATTTGGGTGCTTCGTTTTCGAGATTTGGGTGCTTCGTGCTTCGGTCTTCGTTTTCGAGTGCTTCGTTTTCGACACTACCCTGAAAATTGGGAAGAATTCTTGATATTTTGGGGACATTTTTAATGAGACAATTACTTCACTTGGGCCTGTTGGATATGAGATGGCTATCTACCATCTCATATCCAACGCACCCATTGGAATAATTTTTAAATCACCAGCTATTGTTGAACAAATTTGGAAGAATTTTGCCATATTGAACTGATGATATCAGTCCAGCAAAGCTGCAGATTGCTGAAGCATTAACCGAGAGGACCTGGGGACAAGGTTGTGTTATTTTGGTAGGGTTGAGACCAGATCGGATACTCCAAAGCCAGATTGTCATCTTCACTACAAATACATGATAAGAGTCTTATAACTTAAGTAGTAAATAAGAGAAAAAGAAAACAGAAGAAAACAGTGAGGTAGTATATGTTATGGTGTATGATCCCCGCCAAAATTCATTGTTTAAATTTTAAATTCATCATAAATTTAAATTTTTAACCTCACTTCTTGAATTTTAGAGCCAAATTGAAAAGTTTACACTCTTAATGCTTTAGATTTCGCATCACTGGAAAACGTTTTTATGCTTGTCTTTATGTAGGACTTGATCCTGCATCATTTGATGAAAAATTCTTGATCCAGCATCATTTGATGAAGAATTCACATCAATATCCATGACTACACCATCAAGGCCTGAAGGGCTAACTTTTGTAACCGGTTAATTTTAATGCACTTTACATGACATTAATAATTACTTGCTAACCATTTTTAAAACAGTGCTTAACCCCAAATGGTGTGGCTCTTGAGTGCTATACCCAAACAAGGCAGCTAAGATCATCTTCAGAGAGAAAATTTTAACTGTAATTTTTTTAAATTTTAATCTTGGTAAATTTACTATTTTGTAAAGCACCACAAGCTTTTAGGACATGTTGTGCTATATAAATACTTACTGTTATTATTATTATTATTATTATTATTATTATTATTATTATTATTGTTATTAACCCTAATCACTTAACCTGAGATCAGGCCCAATTTCACTAGTTCTCATACATTCCCTCTAACAGCTACAGCTAAAATTCTGCCTTGCCCGCCGGAATGTCATTTTTAAAGTGAAACGAAAATGGAGCCTGATCTCAGGTTACTAATCACTGTACTTCAGTGCTAAACCCTGTGTTCAACCCTTTTCCTTGGCAAACCCTCTTACTCTGATTTCCCAACTTTTCTCAAAAATGTGCCCAATAAAATAAATTTTCTTAAAAATAGAAGTATAGCGTTGTGTAATAAACATGAGGTGTCCAACCTTCACAGGTATCCATTTTGCTCACAACCGGCAGTATTTCTACTTTCCCCAATCTTCCCCAGTCATAAAATCATAAACAAGCTTTCGCCTGCCCTAAATAAAACTTAACTGTACGGTACATGATGTCAAGGAAAACACAGTCCGAAATGTAAGTTTATGACAGATGGGGACCAGTAATGCTGCCCCCGCTGTGTGTTTGTTTCTGCTAAAGATGTTTTATGACGATATTCTATTGAGTGGCCAAATGCCATGAAGCGGCCACTTGCTGGTACCCCGAGGGTGGCCGCTTAATGTTGTTTTACAGTGAAACTCACAAAACTGTGAACACCAGAAATATTTATAGAATGTTATTGTGTTGTGAGAAACAAGCCAATAAGGCTTGAGATAATTAAACCGCAAACAGAAACGTTCATTAGTTAGTGGTTTTGAGGTTTGATCACGTGTCCTGAACTTTATACAATGATCAACATTCCTGAAAATTTTCAGGTGTTCACGGTTTTCAGGGTTTGACAGTAAGTGTATTCGAAATATTTTATGCAGGGTTGGAGCTCCATATTCCAATTGTTTCTCAGAAAGTATTTAGCCATCTGTTTGCTTTGGAAGTTGAAAGCGGGCAAATTTTGAAATCAAAACCAGTTGAATAGTATCACAGTCTCACAAACCGGTCAATTTTGCTTTGTTAACTGATAGTTTCTTTGTATCATTTTCAAAATTATTGAAACTTTGATCTTGAATTAAAAAACGACAAACATAAAACAGGTTTTCAGGCCCAAAAAGTAATCAGGACTTTTGAGAAATGGGTCCCTGAAGTCAAACAATGCAAAAATATAAATGATATTAATAAATAATGGTAACAGGACTGAGTACAATTTGGTCTGTAATCATACAATCGGACGACCGGACGACCGCGTAGCCAGAATCCAAGTTGTTTAATTGCAAAAATGATTACAGACTGAATTGGACGACATGAAGTTCTGTTACCAATTAATCATGACTATAACAAAAATTTGTAACATTTTAGGCTTTTTTAAATCAAAACACAAGAAATTCCGAGTCTTGTTTGCTAGCAGTGAAAAAAAAGCCTTTTATGTGCGAGCGTGATGGTGCGTACTGTCCAATTACTTAGGTATGATGTGTACTGTCCTATGACACTGTCCTAGCCAATCAGATTTGAGAATTTTGTT
The DNA here is from genome assembly GCA_964035705.1 of Porites rus. Lineage (NCBI taxonomy): Eukaryota > Metazoa > Cnidaria > Anthozoa > Scleractinia > Poritidae > Porites > Porites rus. The sequence continues at coordinate 6,800,163 of OZ037994.1, forward strand.
ATAGTTATGATGATAATAATAATCATAATCATAAGGAATGGTAATAGGACTGAATGGAGTATAATTCAGGGAGTAATCAGGCAGGCAAGTAATTTTAAATTTCAAATTATGAGCCTAATTACCCTGAATTGTTCGACACAAAGACCTATTGACAATTAATTGTGTGTGCTCAATAACAAACCACAAGAATCTCAAGATTGGAATATTTATTAAAGTACAAATTAAGTTCTTTTTACATCACGTTGCACTCGAAAAGTTACTGGGCCTTTCGAGAAATGGGTCCCTGGAATGCAAAATATCAAAACTAATGATCCTAAGACCTATTGACAATAAATTGTGTCTGCTCAATAACAAACCACAAGAATCTCAAGATTGGAATATTTATTAAAGTACAAATTAAGTTCTTATTACATCGCGTCGCACTCGAAAAGTTACTGGGCCTTTCGAGAAATGGGTCCCTGGAGTACAAAATATCAAAACTAATGATAACATCAAAATAAGACGAAAACGGCAAATGAGAGTCTCCAGATTTTGGATCCAGCGGTTGGCATCTCTTGGTGTGTAAATAGCGAGCACGTTTAGAATTATTCAACTCTACGTTATTTCCTTTGTTGGTATATAACATCATTTATTTGTGCAAAATTTTACATGAGTTCAATGGTAAAACCAGCAGGCATTTGCCAACGTCTTTAAGCAGCTCCTGGCTGTTGTGTCTTGGTGAAGACCAATATGGGCGATGTGTAAAATGCTTAACTGTGCTAATTTGACTGTAACAATTTTATGTGCTAAAGGGAGAAAAAGAGAAGAAAAAGTCAGCGGCAACAACAAACTAATACCTTATATTTTATGCAAGTAACAAACTCTTTTTCAACTCCTAGGCTGCTTTCACCTTAAAACTAAATGCTGCGATAATTAAAGCCCGTAACAAGCCCGGTTCGTTGTCAAGACAGCAAATTTCAATAGGACAATTGCAGATGATGTCATCTAAGTAAAGTAATGCCACATTTTCTCAGTTAACAGCCGCAACATTTATATTTTGACCTGGCCTCAGTTGTTCAAAAGGTGGATAACACTATCCATCGGATAAATCTCTATGCAGTGGATAATGCAAATGGTTTCCCTAATACTTATCCACTAGATAGTGATGGTTGCTATCCAATGTTTGAACAACCGGGACCTGGAGAGTAAAAGTGTCTGCTTGTATCTGCAATTTATTCGCGCTATTTTTTATGAAAGGGGTTTACAACTTCTTGACACCACAAAAATGTCCTATCCTGTGGCTCACTATTATCTTGGATTTGTGCGTTATCATGAAATGAGAAATTCAGTAACAGTCTACTTACTTGACTTTCAGCAATACACCAAAAGGCAAACCAATCCACATTGTGGCAGCCAGTCGACTGTGTTCAGAAATTTGCTTTTCACATCCGTACTCAACCATAGAACCAACTGTTCCACTTCTAAAAAATTAGCAATGAAAAGATGCAGTGATCAGACAATGAAAGGAAAAGGGAAATTTATTACACGAAACCAAAGGTTAATGTAATGTAAGGAATAGTATAGCTTGGGAAAACAGCTGATATTTTGCAATGCCACCACTGGTTTGCCTGCGAGATGACATCTGAGAAACAAGTGCAGAAATTCCATACTGATGATGCGTCACTACCCAGATCTAGGTAATGTTTCTGATTGCATGGTTGTGTTGCATGGAAATTTGTTTCAACCAATCAGAAACACCCAGATCTGGGCAGTGACGCGTCCTGAAACAGTACACAATTTATGCACTCGTTTCTCAAAGGTCATTTCAGGGAGAAAGCAGTGGTGGTGTCACCAAATGTCGGCTGTTTTCTCAGGCTAGTTTTATTCACCACACCAAAATTAGCGCACGTGTGATGAAAACTCAACCCTTGTCAGACACATACAACAGGTTTTAACAGATCATTAATTATATAACTTTGAAGATGAATTTAAATCTGCCTTGAGCAGTTGAAGGGATCATCACACCGTTCCTTGCTCCTTTCTGTGTATCATATAAAGGTTTTAAAAGTGCTTATTAACTTGCCCGCAATAATGAGGCCAATGGACTAGGCAGATCATTAATAAAATCTTCTGATCAGTGGATGGTTTCACATAAAGGTTCTATGCCGGATACCACACAGAAAGCACACAAGAAACTAATGGGTAAAACACTGGTGGCAGGGAAGTGCTTTAGGGGTAAAAGGACCGGGAGGGAGGCCCTCCCAGAGGGAGACAAGATCGAGTTGTACAGACTTAGCCACCCTGGACAGGAGTCCTGATCAGTATCCGTGGGTAAAGCCCATATCCCCCAGGAACTAAGGGGAACCAGGAGGGGACCCTATTGGGTGGAGTACAGACCAGGTGGAACCAGGGATCATCCTGGAGTGGATATTAAACGCAGAGTACCCTCCAATGTCAGTGACTGATATCTTGGAGACTGGGTGGATCTATTAAAGACAAATACAAAATGTACCTGTGAAACAATAGAAGAACAATTAATACATACTTTATAGTGCCTTTAATTTCCGTGTCCTTCTCTGTTTTTCTTGTCTATGAACCTGATACAAATGAATTTAGAATTCCAAGCTGTAAACAAAAAAGAAAAAGACAAAAACAAAAACAAAAAAAAGCATCATTAGATTACAAACCAGTAAAACCAAGTAAAGTAAAGGAGCTGGAAATTTTTGTCTTGCAATGACACAGAAATAACTCAAACGTGACGAGCTAAGACATCTGAATTTAAATGGTTAGAATTCTCCCATTCTGAATAAAAATCTTTGGAGTTAAAACAATCTGAATTGAAATGTTTCGAGTGATGACATCAGAAATCAAATTTTCGAAGTGATAAAATTCGGAATTGAAATGTTTGAAAAGATAACAATCTGAATTTAAATGTTTAATGTGATGACATTTAGAACTCAAATCTCTGGAAAGATGACATTTGGTATTCAAATCGAAATGTTACAAGTGATGACATTCGGAATCTAATTTTTGGAGTGATGACATTCAGTGTTCCAATATAGTGTGTGATGACATTCGGAATTGAAATGTTTGGAGTGATGACATTCGGTATTCCCATGTTAGGAGTGACGACATTCGGAATTGAAATGTTACGAGTGACGACATTCGGAATCGAAATGTTACGAGTGATGATATTTGGAATTCAAAGTTTGGAGTGATGATATTCGGTATTCCAATATTAGGAGTGATGACAGTTGGAACTGAAATGTTTGGATTGATGACATTCAGAATTCAAATGTTTGGAGTGATGACATTCGATATTCCAATATTAGGAGTCGTGACATTCAGAATTGAAATGTTTGGAGTGATGACATTCGGTATTCCCATGTTAGGAGTGACGAGATTCGGAATCGAAATGTTACGAGTGATGATATTTGGAATTCAAAGTTTGGAGTGATGACATTTGGTATTCCAATATTAGGAGTGATGACATTCGGAATTGAAATGTTTGGAGTGATGACATTCGGTATTCCCATGTTAGGAGTGACGACATTCAGAATCGAAATGTTACGAGTGATCACATTCGGAATTCAAGTGTCTGGAGTGATGACATTCGGAATTGAAATGTTTGGAGTGATGACATTCGGTATTCCCATGTTAGGAGTGACGACATTCAGAATCGAAATGTTACGAGTGATCACATTCGGAATACAAATGTATGGAGTGATGACATTCGGAATTCAATTGTTTGGAGTGATGACATTCGGTATTCCCATGTTAGGAGTGACGACATTCAGAATCGAAAAGTTACGAGTGATGACATTCGGAATTCAAATGTGTGGAGTGATGACTTTTGGAATTGAAATGTTAGGGGTGATGACATTTGGAATTCAAATGCTTGGAGTGATGACATTCAGAATTGAAATGTTTGGAGTGATGACATTCAATATTCCAATATTAGGAGTGATGACATTCGGAATTGAAATGTCTGGAGTGATGACATTCGGTATTCCCATGTTAGGAGTGACGAGATTCGGAATCGAAATGTTACGAGTGATGATATTCGGAATTCAAATGTTTGGAGTGATGACATTCAGAACTCAAATGTTTGGAGTGATGACATTCGGAATCGAAATGTTATGAGTGATGACATTCCGAATTCAAATGTGTGGAGTGATGACTTTCGGAATTGAAATGTTAGGGGTGATGACATTCGGAATTCAAATGTTTGGAGTGATGACATTCGGTATTCCAATATAGGGTGTGAGACATTCTGAATTGAAATGTTTGGAGTGATGACATTCAATATTCCAATATTAGGAGTGATGACATTCGGAATTGAAATGTCTGGAGTGATGACATTCGGTATTCCCATGTTAGGAGTGACGAGATTCGGAATCGAAATGTTACGAGTGATGATATTCGGAATTCAAATGTTTGGAGTGATGACATTCAGTATTCCAATATTAGGAGTGATAACATTCAGAATTAAAATGTTTGGAGTGATGACATCCAGTATTACAATATTAGGAGTGATGACATTCTGAATTAATTGAAATGTTGGAGTGATGACATTCGGTATTTCAATTTTAGGAGCGACGACTTTTGGAATCAAATGTCGGGAGTGATACATTCGGAATCCAAATGTTTGGTCAGATGACATTTGGGTTTTAAATGTTTGGAGTGATGACATTCGGAATTCAAATGTTTGGACTGATGATATTCGGAATTCAAATGTTTGGAGTGATGACACTCAGAATTCAAATTGTAGGAGTGATGACTTTTGGAATTCAAATGTTTGGAGTGATGACATGTGGTATTCAATTGTATGGAAAAATGATGTCCGGAATTCAAATGTTTGGATTGCTGTCATCAAGCATTCAAATGTTAGGAGTGATGACATTTGAAATTGAAATGTTAGGAGTGATTGCATTCAAAATTCAAATGGCATGGAATAATGACATTCGGAATTCAAATGTTTGGAGCGATGACATTCGGAATTCAAATGTTAAGAGTGATGGCATTCGGAATTCAAATGTTTGTAGTTATGACATTCTGAATTCAAATGTTTGGTGTAATGACATTCTCAATTCAAATGTTTCGAAGGATTACATTTGGAATTCAAATGTTTGGGAGGATGACATTTGTAAGTCAATTTTTTGGAAGGATCATGTTCAGAATTCAAACGTTTTGAGGAATGACATTCCGAATTCAAATGTTTGGAAGAATGACATTTGGAATTTAAACCATTGGAATGATGGCATTCTGAATTCAAATGTTTGGAAGGAGGACATTTGGAATTTAAATGTTGGTGATAGCATTTGGAATTTAATCTTTGGATGGATGGCATTCTTAGTCCTAATGTTTCGAGTTATGACCTGGGAAATTTTTATATTTTGAGAAACGTAATTTTAAGTTCACAAATTGGAGTGATGACATTCAGAATTGTAATGTTTGGAGGAATGATATTCGGAATTCAAATCTTTAGAGTGATGAAATTCGGAATTCAAATGGTTGGTGTGACGACATTCGGAATTCAAATTTTTGGAATGATGACATTTGGAAGTCAGATGTTTTGAGTAATGACATTCTGAATTTAAATGTTTGGAGTGATGACATTCTGAGTTCAAAGGTTTGGAAGGATCATGTTCGGATTTCAAATGTTTCGAGGGATGACATTCGGAATTCAAACGACTGGAGTTATTTGGAATTCAAATGTTTGAAATGATGACGTTAGCAATTCAAACTTTTGGAGTGATAACATTCAGAACTCAAATGTTTGGAATGATGACATTCGGAACTCAAAGGTTTGGAGTGATGCCGTTGGGAATTTGAATGTTTGGAGCAATACATTTAGAAATCAAAATAATGTTTGGAATGATGACATTCGGAATTTAAACGTTTGGAATGATGGCATTCAGCATGCAAAGCTTTGAAGTGATGACATTCGGAATTCAAATGTTTGCAGTGATAACATTCAGAATTCAAATGATTGGCATGATGACATTCGGAATTCAAATGTCTGGAATGATCACATTTAAAATTCAAATGTTTGGAGAGATGACATTTGGAATTCAAATATTTTGAAAATGATTTTCGGAATTCAAATATTTGGAGTAATGACATTTAGAAATCGAAATTCAAATATCTTTGGAATGATGACATTCAATTCTAATGTTTCCAATAATGACATTCGAAATTCAAATGTGTGGAAGGAAAACACTCACAACCTAACTGTTTGGAAGAATGAAGTTCAGAATTCAATTGTGTAAAAGAATTCCAAGTTGAGGATTGTTATGGTTCGAAAGACTAACTTCAAATAATTGAAAACATTAACTACAGCAAGAATGACCTTCGTAAAACTTAGAAGGATGAACTTCGTAAAACAAACACCTAGAGGAATGAAGCTCAAAATTCCAATGTTCAGAAACAAAAGGTAAGAATTGCAAGGTATGAGAGAAGAACGTCAGTATTCCAATGTTAAGAAAAAAAAAGTAAATTTACAAAGTTTGAAAGGTGAAGATCAGCATAACATTTTATGGTAGAATAAAGCCACAAGAATTGTCCAATATTTGGACAAATAAGGTCATAAATCCAATGTTTAGAGGGATAAGGACTGAGTTCTAATGTTTGGAAGAATAAGGTACGAGTTCCAATGTTTAGAGCGAGAAGGTTCAAAATCCATTAATTGAAAGGTAAGATCAGAATACCTATTTTTCTTAGAATACCATCAGAATTCCAATGTATGTAAGAATAAGGTCTGAATTCCATGTTTGTAAGGCTAAGGTTTGAATTCTAATATTTAAAAAAAAAATAAAGTCAGAATTGCATTGGTAAAAAGGATAAGGTGTGAATTGCAATGTTTCAAAGGATAAGGTGCAAATTCAAATGTTTAAAGGACAAGGAGCGCATTCCAATGTTTAGAAGAATAAGTTGCAAATCCTAATGTTTCAAACGATAAGGTCAAAATTCTAATGTTTCAGAGGATAAGATCAGAATTTCAAAGTTTCTAAGGATAAGGCCAGAATTTCAATGTTTCTAAGGATAAGGTCAGAATTTCGATGTTTCTAAGGATAAGGTCAGAATTTCAATGTTTCAAAGAACAAGGTCAGATTTTCAATGTCTCTAAGGATACAGGCAGAATTTCAATGTTTATAAGGATAAGGTAAGAATTTCAATGTTACTCATCAGGCAAGAATTCCAATTTTTGAAAGGATAAGGTTAGAATTCCAGTGTATAAAATGATAAGGTGCAAATTCCAATGTTTAGAAGAATAAGGTGCAAATCCCAATATTTCAAAGGATAACGTCACAATTCCAATGTTTAAAACGATAAAGAGCGAATTCCAGTGTTTCAAAGGATAAGGTGGGAACTCCAATGTTTGTAAGACAAAGGTTCGAATTCCAATGATTGAAAAGATAAAAAGTGAATTCCAATGTTTGAAGGAATAGGGTGCAAATTCATATGCTTGAAAGGAAGAGGTGCCAATTCCAATGTTAAGAAAGATAAGGTGCGACTTCGAATGTTTAGCAGGATAAAGTTTCAATTCAGGTCATAATATCAATATTTCTAAGGATAAGGTGGGAATTCCAATATTTAGAAGGATGAGGTAGAAATTCCAATGTTTGAAAAGATAAAGTGAGAATTTCAATGTTTAAAAGGATAACGTGAAATTTCCCATGTTTAAAAGGATAAGGTAAGAATTTCAGTTTTTAAAACAATAAGGTAAGAATTTCAATGTTTAAAAGGATAAGGAAGAAATTCCAATGTTTGAAAGGATAACCTAGGAATTCTAAGGTTTCCAAGGATAAGGTGAGAATTTCAATGTTTAAAAGGATAACGTGAAATTTCCCATGTTTAAAAGGATAAGGTAAGAATTTCAATTTTTAAAACGATAAGGTAAGAATTTCAATGTTTAAAAGGATAAGGAAGAAATTCCAATGTTTGAAAGGATAACCTAGGAATTCTAAGGTTTCCAAGGATAAGGTGAGAATTTCAATGTTTAAAAGCATGAGGTAAAAATTCAAATCTTCAAAAAGATAAGGTGACAATTCCAATGTTTAAAAGGATAAGGTAGCTATTCCAATGTAAAAAAGGATAACGTGAGAATTCAAATGTTTAAAAGGATAAGGTACCAATTCCAATGTTTAAAAGAATAAGGTAGGAATTCCAGTGTATGAAAGGATAAGGTGAGAATTCCAATGTTTCAAAGGATAAGGTAGGAATTCCAATGTTTAAAAGAATAAGGTAGGAACTCCAATGTATGAAAGGAAAAGGTGAGAATTCCAATGTTTAAAAGGATAATGCAGAAACTCCAATGTTCAAAAGGATAAGGAAAGAATTCCAATGTTTAAAGGGATAAGGAAGGAATTCCAACCTTTAAAAGGATAAGGTAGGAATTGCAATGTTTGAAAGGATAAGTAAGGAATTGAAATATTTGAAAGGATAAGGTGCATAAGAATTCCAATGTTTAAAAGGATAAGGTAAGAATTCCAATGTTTAAACGGATAAGGTAGGAATTCCAATGTTTAAAAGGATAAGGTAGGAATTCCAATGTTTAAAAGGATAAGGTAGAAATTCCAATGTTTAAAAGGATAAGGTGAGAATTCTAGTGTTTAAAAGGATAAGGTGAGAATTCCAGTGTTTAAAAGAATAAGGTGAAAATTCCAAGGTTTAAAAGGATAAGGTAGGAATTCCAGTGTTTAAAAGGATAAGGTAAGAATTTCAATGCTTAAAACGATAAGGTGAGAATTAAAATGTTTAAAAGAATAACGTGAGAATTCCAATATTTAAAGGATAAGGTAGGAATTTCAATGTTTGAAAGGATAAGGTAGGAATTCCAATGTTTGACAGGAAAATGCAGAAACACCAATGTTTAAAAGGATAAGGAAAGAAATCCAATGTTTAAAGGGATAAGGAAGGAATTCCAACCTTTAAAAGGATAAGGTAGGAATTGCAATGTTTGAAAGGATAAGTTAGGAATTAAATTGTTTGAAAGGACAAGGTGAGAATTCAGTGTTTAAAAGGATACGGTGAGAATTCCAGTGTTTAAAAGAATAAGGTAGGAATTACAGCGTTTGAAAGGATAAGGTAGGAATTCCAATGTTTAAAAGGATAAGGTTGGAATTCCAATGTTTGAAACGATAAGGTACATGAGAATTCCAATGTTTAAAAGGATAAGGTAAGAATTCCAATGTTTAAACGGATAAGGTAGGAATTCCAATGTTTAAAAGGATAAGGTAGGAATTCCAATGTTTAAAAGGATAAGGTAGAAATTCCAATGTTTAAAAGGATAAGGTGAGAATTCTAGTGTTTAAAAGGATAAGGTGAGAATTCCAGTGTTTAAAAGATTAAGGTGAAAATTCCAAGGTTTAAAAGGATAAGGTAGGAATTCCAGTGTTTAAAAGGATAAGGTAAGAATTTCAATGCTTAAAACGATAAGGTGAGAATTAAAATGTTTTAAAGAATAACGTGAGAATTCCAATATTTAAAGGATAAGGTAGGAATTCCAATGTTTGACAGGAAAATGCAGAAACACCAATGTTTAAAAGGATAAGGAAAGAAATCCAATGTTTAAAGGGATAAGGAAGGAATTCCAACCTTTAAAAGGATAAGGTAGGAAATGCAATGTTTGAAAGGATAAGTTAGGAATTAAATTGTTTGAAAGGACAAGGTGAGAATTCAGTGTTTAAAAGGATAAGTTGAGAATTCCAATGTTTAAAAGAATAAGGTATGAAATCCAATCCTTAAAAGAATAAGGTAGGAATTCCAGCGTTTGAAAGGATAAGGTAGGAATTCCAATGTTTAAAAGGATAAGGTTGGAATTCCAATGTTTGAAACGATAAGGTACATGAGAATTCCAATGTTTAAAAGAATAAGGTAAGAATTCCAATGTTTAAAAGGATAAGGTAGGAATTCCAATGTTTAAAAGGACAAAGTAGGAGTTCCAATGTTTAAAACGATAAGGTAGTAATTCCAATGTTTAAAGGATAACGTGAGAATTCCAATGTTTAAAAGAATAAGGTGAAAATTCCAAGGTTTAAAAGGATAAGGTATGAATTCCAGTGTTTGAAAGGATAACGTCAGAATTCCAACAGTTGAAAAAATAAGGTAGGAATTCCAGTGTTTGAAAGGATAAGGTAAGAATTTCAATGCTTAAAACGATAAGGTGAGAATTAAAATGTTTGAAAGGATAACGTGAGAATTCCAATATTTAAAAGGATAAGCTGGGAATTCCAATGTTTGAAAGGATAAGATGAGAATTTCAATGCTCAAAACGATAAAGTGAGAATACCAATGTTTAAAAGGACAAGGTAGGAATTTTAATGTTTAAAAGGATAAGGTAGCAATTCCGATGCTTAAAAAGAACGGTAGGAATTCCAGTGTTAAGAGGATAAGGTGAGAATTTCAATGTTTGAAAGGAAAAGTTGGGAACTCCAATGTTTAAAAGAATAAGGTAGGAACTCCAATGTATGAAAGGAAAAGGTTAGAATTCCAATGTTTAAAACGATAATGCAGAAACTACAATGTTCAAAAGGATAAGGAAAGAAATCCAATGTTTAAAGGGATAAGGAAGGAATTCCAACCTTTAAAAGGATAAGGTAGGAATTGCAATGTTTGAAAGGATAAGTAAGGAATTGAAATATTTGAAAGGATAAGGTGCATAAGAATTCCAATGTCTAAAAGGATAAGGTAAGAATTCCATTGTTTAAAAGGATAAGGTAAGAATTCCAATGTTTAAACGGATACCGTAGGAATTCCAATGTTTAAAAGGATAAGGTGAGAATTCTAGTGTTTAAAAGGATAAGGTGAGAATTCCAATGTTTAAAAGAATAAGGTGAAAATTCCAAGGTTTAAAAGGATAAGGTAGGAATTCCAGTTTTTAAAAGGATAAGGTAAGAATTTCAATGCTTAAAACGATAAGGTGAGAATTAAAATGTTTAAAAGAATAACGTGAGAATTCCAATATTTAAAGGATAAGGTAGGAATTTCAATGTTTGAAAGGATAAGGTAGGAATTCCAATGTTTGACAGGAAAATGCAGAAACACCAATGTTTAAAAGGATAAGGAAAGAAATCCAATGTTTAAAGGGATAAGGAAGGAATTCCAACCTTTAAAAGGATAAGGTAGGAATTGCAATGTTTGAAAGGATAAGTTAGGAATTAAATTGTTTGAAAGGACAAGGTGAGAATTCAGTATTTAAAAGGATACGGTGAGAATTCCAATGTTTAAAAGAATAAGGTATGAAATCCAATCCTTAAAAGAATAAGGTAGGAATTCCAGCGTTTGAAAGGATAAGGTAGGAATTCCAATGTTTAAAAGGATAAGGTTGGAATTCCAATGTTTGAAACGATAAGGTACATGAGAATTCCAATGTTTAAAAGGATAAGGTAAGATATCCAATGTTTATACGGATAAGGTAAAAATTCCAATGTTTAAAAGGATAAGGTAGGAATTCCAATGTTTAAAAGGATAAGGTAGAAATTCCAATGTTTAAAAGGATAAGGTGAGAATTCTAGTGTTTAAAAGGATAAGGTGAGAATTCCAGTGTTTAAAAGAATAAGGTGAAAATTCCAAGGTTTAAAAGGATAAGGTAGGAATTCCAGTGTTTAAAAGGATAAGGTAAGAATTTAAATGCTTAAAACGATAAGGTGAGAATTAAAATGTTTAAAAGAATAACGTGAGAATTCCAATATTTAAAGGATAAGGTAGGAATTCCAATGTTTGACAGGAAAATGCAGAAACACTAATGTTTAAAAGGATAAGGAAAGAAATCTAATGTTTAAAGGGATAAGGAAGGAATTCCAACCTTTAAAAGGATAAGCTAGAAATTGCAATGTTTGAAAGGATAAGTTAGGAATTAAATTGTTTGAAAGGACAAGGTGAGAATTCAGTGTTTAAAAGGATAAGTTGAGAATTCCAATGTTTAAAAGAATAAGGTATGAAATCCAATCCTTAAAAGAATAAGGTAGGAATTCCAGCGTTTGAAAGGATAAGGTAGGAAATCCAATGTTTAAAAGGAAAAGGTTGGAATTCCAATGTTTGAAACGATAAGGTACATGAGAATTCCAATGTTTAAAAGAATAAGGTAAGAATTCCAATGTTTAAAAGGATAAGGTAGGAATTCCAATGTTTAAAAGGACAAAGAAGGAGTTCCAATGTTTAAAACGATAAGGTAGTAATTCCAATGTTTAAAAGGATAACGTGAGAATTCCAATGTTTAAAAGAATAAGGTGAAAATTCCAAGGTTTAAAAGGATAAGGTATGAATTCCAGTGTTTGAAAGGATAACGTCAGAATTCCAACGGTTGAAAAAATAAGGTAGGAATTCCAGTGTTTGAAAGGATAAGGTAAGAATTTCAATGCTTAAAACGATAAGGTGAGAATTAAAATTTTTGAAAGGATAACGTGAGAATTCCAATATTTAAAAGGATAAGCTGGGAATTCCAATGTTTGAAAGGATAAGATGAGAATTTCAATGCTCAAAACGATAAAGTGAGAATACCAGTGTTTAAAAGGACAAGGTAGGAATTTTAATGTTTAAAAGGATAAGGTAGCAATTCCGATGCTTAAAAAGAACGGTAGGAATTCCAGTGTTTAGAGGATAAGGTGAGAATTTCAATGTTTAAAAGGAAAAGTTGGGAACTCCAATGTTTCAAAGCATAGGGTAGGAATTCCAATGTTTTAAAGGAAAAGGTAGGAATTCTAATGTTGAAAAGGATAGGTAGGAATTCCAATGTTGAAAAGGATCAGGTAGGAATTCCAATGTTTCAACGGAAAAGGTAGGAATTCCAATGTTTAAAAGGATCATTTAAGAATTGCGATGTTTAAAGGATAAGGTAGCAATTCCAGTGATTCAGAAGATAAGGTAGGAATTTTAATGGTTTAACGGATAAGGTAGAAATTCCAATGTTTGAAAGGATAAGGTGGGAATTCTAATCTTTAAAAGGATAGGGTGAGAATTACAATGTTTAAAAGGATCAGGTGAGAATTTAAATGTTTAAAAGGATAAGGTAGGAATTGCAGTGTTTGAAAGGATAAGGTGAGAATTCGGATGTTTAAAAAGATAAGGTAAAAAGTCCAATGTTTAAAAGGATAAGGTACGAATTACAATGTTTGCAAGGATAAGGGAGGAATTCCAATGTTAAAAAGGATAGGGTAAAAATTAAACAGTTTGAAAAGGTAAAGTGGGAAACCAATGTTTAACAGGAGAGGGTAGGAATTCCAGTGTTTAAAAGGATAAGGTAGGAATTCCAATGTTTGAAAGAATAAGGTAGGAATTCCAATGTTTAAAAGGATAGGGTAAAAATTCCAAGTTTGAAAGGATAAGGTGGGATAGGATAACGGGAAAATTTCAATTTTTAAAAGGCTTAGGTAGGAAGGCCAGTGTTTGAAAGGATAAGGGGAGAATTTCAATGTTTAAAAGGATAAGGTAGGAATTCCAGTGTTTCAAAGGATAAGGTAAGAATTCCAATGTTTAAAAGGATAGGGTATGAATTCCAAAGTTTGAACGGATAAGGTGGGAATTCCAATGTTTAAGAGGATAGGGTAGGAATTCTAATGTTTAAAAGGATAAGGTAGGAATTCCAGTGTTTAAAAGGATAGGGTAACTATTCCAATCTTTAAAAGGATAAGGTGAAAATTCCAATCTTTAAAAGGATAAGGTAGGAATTCCAATGTTTGAAAAGATATGGTAGCAATTCCAGTCTTTTAAAGGATAAGGTAGGAAGTCCAATGTTTAAACGGATAAGGTACGAATTTTAAACGTTGAAAGGATAAGGTAGGAATTCCAATATTTAAAAGGATCAGATAAGAATGAAATTGTTTGAACGCATAAGGTAGGACTGGCAATGTATGAAAGTATAAAGGATACGGTAGGAATTCCAGAGTTTAAAAGGATAAGTTGAGAATTGCAATCTTTAAAAGATAAGGTAGCAATTCCAATGTTTCAAACGGTAAGGTAAGAATGCCAATCTTTAAAAGGATAAGGTAGGAATTCCAATGTTTAAAAAGATAAGGAAGGAATTCCAATGTTTGAAAGAATAAGGTAGGAATTCCCGTGTTTAAAAGGATAAGGTAGAAATTCCAATGTTTGAAAGGATAAGGTGGGAATTCTAATGTTTAAAAGGATAGGGTGACAATTACAATGTTTAAAAGGATAAGGTGAGAATTCAAATGTTTGAAAGCATAAGGTAGGAATTTTAGTGTTTGAAAGGATAAGGTAAGAATTCAGAAGTTTAAAAGTATAAGGTAGGAATTCCAACGTTTGAAAAGATAAGGTAGGAATTCCAATGTTTAAAAGGATAGAGTAGGATTTCCAAAGTTTAAAAGGATAAGGTGGGAATTCCAATGTTGAAAACGATAGGGTAGGAATTCCAGTGGTTAAAAGGATAGGCTGGCAATTCCAATGTTTTAAAAGATAAGGTAGGAATTCCAATGTTTAAAAGGATACGGTAGCAATTCTAATGTTTAAGAGGATAGGTAGGAAGTCCAATGTTGAAAAGGATATCGTAGGAATTCCAATATTTAAAAGGAAAAGCTAGGAATTCCAATGTTTAAAAGGATAAGGTAGGAATTTTAATGGTTGAAAGGATAAGGTAGGAATTCCAATCTATCAAAGGATCACGTAGGAATTTCAATGTTTGAACGGATAAGGTAGGAATTCCAATGTTTAAAAGGATAAGGTAGAAATTCCAATGTTTAAAAGGATAGGGTAAGAATTCCAGTATTTAAAAGGATAAGATAAGAATTGGATTGTTTAAAAGGATAGGGTGAGAATTCCAATGTTTTAAACGATAAGGAAGGCATTCCAATATTTGAAAAAAATAAGGTGAGAATTTCAGTGTTTAAAAGGATAACGTGAGAAACATAATGTTTAAAAAGATAAGGTAGGAATTCCAACGTTTAAAAGGATAGGGTGAGAATTCCAATGTTTAAAAGAATGCATAGGAATTCCAATGTTTGAAAGGATAAGGTAAGAATTCCAATATTTAAAACGATAAGGTAAGAATTCCAATCTTAGAGGTGAGAATTCTAATGTTTAAAAGGATAGAATAGGAAAACCAATCTTTAAAAGCATAACGCGAGAATTTCAACGTTAGAAAGGATAAGGTAGGAATTCCAAAGTTTTAAAGGATAGGGTACGAATTCCAATGTTTGAAAACATAAGGTGAGAATATCAATGTTTAAATGGATAAGGTGAGACTTTCAAAGTTTGAAAGGATAAGGTAAGAATTCCAATGGTTAAAAGGATCAGGTAGCAATTCCAATGTTTCAAAGGATAAGGTGAGAATTTCAATGTTTAAAAAGATGAGGTGAGAATTTCAACGTTTAAAAGGATTAGTTGAGTATTCCAATCTTTAAAAGGATAAGGTAGGAATTTGAAACTTTGAAAGCATAAGGTGAGAATTCCAATGTTTAACAGGATAAGGTAAGAATTCCAGTGTTTAAAAGGATAAGGTAAGAATTCCAGTGTTTAAAAGGATATGGTAATTATTCCTATGTTTAAAAGGATAAGGTGAAAATTTTTTAATCTTTAAAAGGATAAGGTAGGAATTCCAATGTTTGAAAAGATATGGTAGCAATTCCATTGTTTTAAAGGATAAGACAGAAATTTTAAAGGTTGAAAGGATAAGGTAGGAATTCCAATTTTGAACGCATAAGGTAGGACTTGCAATATACGAAAGTATAAGGTGAGAATTGAAAAGTCTAAAAACATAAGGTAGGAATTTCAGAGTTCAAAAGGATAAGTTGAGAATTCCAATGTTTCAAACGATAAGGTGAGAATGCCAATCTTTAAAAGGATAAGGTAGGAATTCCATGTTTAAAAAGATAAGGAAGGAATTCCAATGTTTGAAAGAATAAGGTAGGAATTCCAGTGTTTAAAAGGATAAGGTAGAAATTCCAATGTTTGAAAGGATAAGGTGGGAATTCTAATGTTTAAAAGGATAGGGTGAGAATTCAAATGTTTAAAACGATAAGGTGAGAATTCAAATGTTTAAAAGCATTAGGTAGGAATTCCAGTGTTTGAAAGAATAAGGTAAGAATTCAGAAGTTTAAAAGGATAAGGTAGGAATTCCGATGTTTGAAAGGATAAGGTAGGAATTCCAGTGTTTAAAAGGATAGAGTAAGAATTTCAAAGTTTAAAGGGATAAGGTAGGAATTCCAATGTTTAAAAGGATAGGCTGGCAATTCCAATGTTTTAAAAGATAAGGTAGGAATTCCAATGTTTAAAAGGATTGGCTAGCAATTCCAATGTTTAAAAGGATAGGTAGGAATTCCAATGTTTAAAAGGATTGGCTAGCAATTCCAATGTTGAAAAGGATAGGTAGGAATTCCAATGTTGAAAAGGATAGGTAGGAATTCCAATGTTGAAAAGGATAGGTAGGAATTCCAATGTTGAAAAGGATAGGTAGGAATTCTAATGTTTAAAAGGATAGGTAGGAATTCCAATGTTGAAAAGGATAGGTAGGAATTCCAATGTTGAAAAGGATAGGTAGGAATTCTAATGTTTAAAAGGATAGGTAGGAATTCCAATGTTGAAAAGGATAGGTAGGAATTCCAATGTTGAAAAGGATAGGTAGGAATTCCAATGTTGAAAAGGATAGGTAGGAATTCTAATGTTTAAAAGGATAGGTAGGAATTCCAATGTTGAAAAGGATAGGTAGGAATTCCAATGTTGAAAAGGATAGGTAGGAATTCCAATGTTGAAAAGGATAGGTAGGAATTCTAATGTTTAAAAGGATAGGTAGGAATTCCAATGTTGAAAAGGATAGGTAGGAATTCCAATGTTGAAAAGGATAGGTAGGAATTCTAATGTTTAAAAGGATAGGTAGGAATTCCAATGTTGAAAAGGATAGGTAGGAATTCCAATGTTTAAAAGGATAGGTAGGAATTCCAATGTTGAAAAGGATAGGTAGGAATTCCAATGTTGAAAAGGATAGGTAGGAATTCTAATGTTGAAAAGGATAGGTAGGAATTCCAATGTTGAAAAGGATAGGTAGGAATTCTAATGTTTAAAAGGATAGGTAGGAATTCCAATGTTGAAAAGGATAGGTAGGAATTCTAATGTTTAAAAGGATTGGCTAGCAATTCTAATGTTGAAAAGGATAGGTAGGAATTCCAATGTTGAAAAGGATAGGTAGGAATTCCAATGTTGAAAAGGATAGGTAGGAATTCCAATGTTGAAAAGGATAGGTAGGAATTCTAATGTTGAAAAGGATAGGTAGGAATTCCAATGTTGAAAAGGATAGGTAGGAATTCCAATGTTGAAAAGGATAACGTAGGAATTCCAATGTTGAAAAGGATAACGTAGGAATTTTAATGGTTGAAAGGATAAGGTAGGAATTCCAATGTTTAAAAGGATAAGGTGAGAATTCCAAAGTTTAAAAAGATAAGGTACGCATTCAAATGTTCAAAAGGATAGGGTAGGAATTCCAATATTTAAAGGGGAAAAGGTAGGATTTCCAAAGTTTAAAAGTATAAGGTAGGAAGTCCAATGTTGAAAAGTGTAGGGTAGTAATTCCAATGGTTGAAAGGAAAAGGTAGCAATTCCAGGGTTAAAATGCAAAGGTAAAAAGTCTAATGTTTAAAAAGAGAAGGGAGGAATTCCAATGTTCAAAAGGATTAGGATGTTTAAAAGGATAAGGTAGGAATTCCAATGTTTAAAAGGATAAGGTGAGAACTCCAATGTTAAAAAGGATAAGGTGAGAATTCCAATGTTCAAAAGGGTAAGTTAAAAATTATAATGTTAAAAAGACAAGGGAAGAATTCCAATGTTGAAAGGGATAAGGTGAGAATTTCAATGTTTTACAGGATAAGGTGAGAATTCCTTTTTTTTTTAAAGAATAAGGTAGGAATTCCAATGTTTTAAAGGATAAGGTAGGAATTCCAATGTTTAAAAGGATAAGGTAGGAATTCCAGTGTTTAAAAGGATAGAGTGAGACTTCAAATGTTTTAAACGATAAGGTGAGAATTCCAATTTTTAAAACGATAACATAGGAATTCCAATTTTGAAAAGGATAAGGTGAGAATTTCGATGTTTAAAAGGATAAGGTAGAAATTCCAATGTTTTAAACGATAAGGTAGGAGTTCCAAACTTTGAAAGGATAAGCTGAGAATTCTAATGTTTAAAAGGATAAGGTAAGAATTCCAGTGTTTAAAAGGATAAGGTAGAAATTGAAATGTTTTAAAGGAAAAGGTAGGAATGTTAATGTTTGAGAGGCTGGGTAAGAATTCCAATGCTTAAAAGCATATGGTGAAAATTCCAGTCTTTAAAAGGATAGGGTAGCAATTCTAGTGTTTAAAATGATAAGGCAGGAAGCCCAATGTTGAAAAGGATAAGGTAGGAATTTTTATGCTTGAAAGGATTAGGTAGGAATTCCAATGTTTGAACGCATAAGGTAGGACTTGCAATGTACGAGAGGATAAGGTGAGAATTGAAAAGTCTAAAAGGATAAGGTAGCAATTCTAATGTTTTAAAGAATAAGGTGAGAATTCCAATCTTTAAAAGGATAAGGTAGGAATTTCAATGTTTAAAAAGATAAGGAAGAAATTCCAGTGTTCCAAAGGATAAGGTAGGAATTCCAATGTTTAAAAGGATAAGGTAGAAATTCCAATGTTTGAAAGGATAAGGTGGGAATTCTAATGTTTAAAAGGATAGGGTGAGAATTACAATGTTTAAAAGGATAAGGTAGAAATTCCGATGTTTGAAAGGATAAGGTGGGAATTCTTATGTTTAAGAGGATAGGGTGAGAATTACAATGTTGAAAAGGATAAGATGAGGATTTAAATGTTTAAAAGGATAAGGTAGGAATTCCAGTGTTTGAAAGGTGTAAGCGCCAGGAATGTTTTCCGTTACCTTTATAGTAATTTTATGTTCGCCGTGTTCTTAGTTATTTTCGTGTTCGCGTCTTTAGTGCTGTTGTTTGGTTCATTAGTTTTTCATTGTCCGCGCAGCTTTGTCCTTCGTGTTAGGATTTTTCTGCATATCGTATATTTAGCTTTTATTGTAATTTTCGCGTCAGTTCTTCTTCTTCTTAGTTGCACTTGGTCCAGTTTACAGTTTAATGTTTGGGTTTTTGCTCGTCCTAGTTTTTCGTCCTTGCTCGCTATAGTCTTGTAAGTGTCTCGTTTGTTTCATTCAAATTTCTAGATTGCCTTATCTCTTTCGTTCAGTGTGTAGGCTGTTTTATCTTGACTTTGTATTTGTTTAATTATTTTTCAGTACCGCTATACTTCACATTGGTTTACTTGTTTCCCTGCACCAGTTGTAGAAGTTCTAGAATAAAGTTTGTGTGTTAAAAACTATAGCGCGTAAAGGCTGCAACTATATTCGTAAAGACGACAGTTGTTGGACTTTGGGCGATGTCTCATGTGGTTCAGGAGGATAATTTGTCGTATTGCGTTGGGAAAAATGGTCAAAGTGTTCGTCGTTCAAGTACCAGTTCGTGGAAGCCTAATTCTTCGCTGGATCAAGAAGCAGTTGCAATGGAAAGAATCCGAGAACTTAGAAAGAGAAGAGGCGGAGTGCTCTCTGCCTTGACAGTTAAGCGTAAAGAAATTGACAGCTTATTAACGGATGAGAACAATCTTGAAGCAGTCAAGGTGAAACTGACGGAGATTACTTCCCTTTTTCAAAGTTTTACAGAGGCACACGAGGAGTATAATGCTGCCCTAATTGATGAGAGCCAAAGAGAGGAATCAGTAGTTTACTTCCCTGACATTGAGTCGAGTTTGAATTTCTTCTGTCAAACGGTTAACGACTGGTTGCGTGTAACGGAGATCCGGATTCAAGACCTTGATGTTACTCCCGATGACAGTGTCTCACAACTTGGTTTTAGGAACAGGAAACGATCCGGGATGCGGTTTGGCGTACAGCCGATCTTCTCGAGCTAGTTCAGTTTCTGTTGCAAGGGCAAAAGAAGCTGCGAGAATTGCTGAGCTACAAGCCAAAGTACACGCCCTAAAGCAGCGTCAGCTTATTCACGAGACTGAATTACGGCTCAAAAAGGAAGAACTTGATCTGCAGTTTAAAAAGGATAAATTAAAGCTTGAAACGGAATTCAAGAAAGCAGGGGACAGAGAAAGCGCATATGCTAAAGCTGATTTTGAAAGGAACATGCTTGTCGCGTCCTCCTCGCTCACGTCTCGCATTCCTCATGTGGATCCTCGTGTGGTGGCTATTTCTGGTGGTTTTTCTGCAGATTTAAATCATCTCCGGTCTTCCATGGTGCCAATTTCAGACCTAAAAAACACAAGACTAAACACAAGGTTCCAAGTCAGTCCAGTTCAGACTCTGATGAGCAGTCTGGCCTTAGTGACCAAGCCTTTCACATCCTCGAACAGCAGAATCGTGTCATGGAGGAGTTTGTGAATCAGCAGCAGAAAAACACGCTACCCCAAAGACAGGCGCCTATCTTTTATCGAGAGTAACGAGAGTGATAGCGGTGGGAGACTGTACTATCTTGAGCAGCATATGAGTGGAAGAGCGCGGGAGATCGTGCGGAGTTGTATGTACCTAAACCCAGAAGAAGGCTACTCTAAGGCGAAGAAGCTGTTGGAGGCTAGATTTGGCCAAAGGCACAATATCGCGATGGCTTATGTCGACCAGCTAACTAATGGTCCCTACATCAAAGCTGAGGATGCCGAGTCACTGGAGGGTTTCTCAATTCTTCTGTCAAGTTGCACAAATACACTGAAGGCTATCAGATACTTAAACAAGATTGAAGGTCCAGACAACATGAGAAAGATTATCGAGAGACTGCCACCTAAACTGCAGAGTAGCTGGCGGGACAATGCTGATCGTATCCTCAATGCGGACAAGAGAGAAGCTTGTATTGAAGACATTGCGTCATTCGTTGAGGAGAAGTCACGTGCCCTAAGTAATCCAATCTTCGGAAAACTTCCTTTCTTGGCTAAGGATAAGAAGAAGAGCCAGATGCGAGGGGCGAAATCAAAACCAGAGGGTTCTGGGCCTGGTCCTAGAGAGCTTAGTAACTTCTCCACTTCATCTCAGAAGAGTCCCGTGGATCAAAACAAGTCTCAGGAGAAGAAGTCTGAACATCTTGAAAAGGGGTTGTTTGTTTCGCAGTCAGATCCATAATCTCGTAGACTGTCCAGCGTTTGCTAAAATTCCCGTCCTTGAGCGTTTCGACTTTGTAATGAAACAAAGACTCTGTTTCTCGTGTTTGAGAGGGGGTCATCAATCAAGGGGATGCTACAACAAGAAGCGGTGTTCACACTGTAACGGAAGACATGCTTCGCCTATGCACTCTGATTCTTCAGAAGATAAGCACAAGCAGCTGACACCTGAGAATGCGAGTCAACAACCTGCTAGAGCCAGAGAGAAGGAAGATCAGAACAGATCCCAGCAAGGTGTTAATCAGAAGAGTTTATTAACTGGCGAGTCAAGTGGCGTAGAGCGAGTCTGCAATTTGACGAGCACAGTGGGTTCTGCAACTGCTTTGCCAATTGTACCAGTAAAGGTTAGAGCACGAGGAAGTCCCTTTTGCATCGAGACTTACGCCTTCCTGAATACGGGTTCTAATTCCACTTTCCGCTCTAACATGCTTTTGGATCGTCTTGGCATGAAAGGCAAGCATTTGAAGTTGAAGTTAACTACGATGGGTACGGCAGAGGAGGTTGATAGCGTCATGGCCAGCGGTTTAGTGGTGTCGGACTTGGATGAAAATGTTGTTGTCCCATTAAGAGAGGCTTATTCCAGACCTACTATGCCTGTGTCTAAGGATGAAGTCCCCAAACAGGAAGATGTAGATAGATGGCCACACCTTAGAGGCTTCGTCTACCTAACTGAGCTGAACTGTCAAGTTGATCTATTAACTGGGTCAGATGTCCCAGAAGCTTTACAACCTAAAGAAGTTATCCCAGCTGCCGCAGGAGGCCCCTACACTAGTAAGGTGGAATTCGGTTGGGTAATCAATGGCCCAACAGGAAGAAAGCCAAGATATGTCCGTTCTGCTTGTTACCTCACCAACCTCTATTGACGTCCATCCTATGTGCGTGGCGAGTGCTGACTTTGCGGATGTGTGTTTAAATGACGGCACAGGAATGTCTCGTGAAGATCTGAAGTTCATGAACATTGTGGAAGACTCTGTTATGCAGTGTGAGGATGGTCATTACCAAGTTCGTTTGCCCTTTCGTAATCCAAGTTTGACGTTGCCTGCTAATAGATGCCATGCCGAGCACAGAGCCCTCTCCCTGAGACGTAAATTCCTCAAGGATACCAGATTTGCATCTCTTGAAAGCGTAATCCAAGAAGGTTTCGCTGAAAAGGTTCCCTCTGAAGATCTGTGTAGAGCTGACGGAAAGGTCTGGTATATTCCACACCATGGGGTGTACCACAGCAAGAAACCTGAGAAAATAAGGGTCGTCTTTGATTGTTCCGCTCAGTTCCAAGGGATGTCTTTGAATAGCAAATCGCTGCAGGGTCCTGATTTGACCAACAACCTGGTTGGAATACTGCTTCGTTTCCGACAAGACCCAGTGGCTGCAATGGGAGATGTACAATCTGTGTTTTACCAAGTGCGTGTTCTTGTGGAGGATCGTGACTTTCTGTGTTTTCTCTGGTGGCCCGGTGGTAATCTCGCTAAGGGTTTGGAAGAGTACCGAATGACCGTGCATCTTTTCGGTGCAGTTTCGTCGCCTAGTTGTGATAATTTTGCCATGTGTCAAAATGCTGAAGATCACCAGCACGAGTTTTCGCCTGAAGTTGTTTCTACTGTTCTGAAGAATTTCTATGTCGACGACTGCTTGAAGTCTCTACCTTCCAGTCACGAAGCAATTAAACACGTTTGTGATCTGCGCAACCTGATGAATAAAGGGGGCTTTAACTTGACGAAATGGGTCAGCAATGATCGCCTGGTATTAGAGTCCATACCTGTCGAAGATAGAGTGAAAGGAACTAAAGAGCTTGACCTAACCTGTGATGTGCTCCCAGCAGAGAAGGCCTTGGGTGTGTCATGGTTCGTGGAGGCTGACCAGTTTGGCTTTAAGGTGTTCATTAAAGATAGGCCGTTTACTAGGCGTGGCATACTTTCAGCGGTCAGTTCGTTATATGATCCTCTGGGTATGGCAGCTCCTTTCATTCTTCCTGCAAAGCTTCTCCTACAGGATTTGTTCAGACGGGGTTTAGGGTGGGACAACGAGGTCCCAGATCTTCACTTGACCCGCTGGCGAGGGTGGGTAGACGACCTACTGACGATTTCCTGAATTGCCATTGAAAGGTGCGTCAAACCTGTCAAGTCCTTGGATATCGCTTCATGTCAGATCCATCATTTCTGCCTCTCAGGTGGCCTATGGAACCATATTGTATCTTCGCTTAGTTGACATGCAAGGTCGGATATTCTGTTCATTCCTCATTGGCAAGTCCCACCTGGCTCCCTTGAAGGTAACTACCATCCCAAGATTGGAATTGACGGCTGCTACCATATCAGTTCAGCTGAACAAGATTTTGACGAAGGAGTTGCAGATACCCATCAATAAAGTTACCTTTTGGACAGATAGCATGACCGTCATACGATACATAACGAATGAGTCGAAGCGTTTTCATACCTAAGTTGCAAACCGCGTTTCCTTCATCAGAGAGGAATCCAGCCCATCCCAATGCAGATACATCGACAGCAAATCCAATCCTGCTGATGAAGCCGCACGGGGCGTTACGGCAGCCCTGTTTGTTCATAACGGCCGTTGGTTAAAGAGGCCGGTTTTTCTTTCAACAACCGAATCTAAGTGAGCGGACCATGTCCAAGAAAGCGCAGAGCTGACCAAGAATGATCCAGAAATCAAGAAAGAGCCAAAATCATTCGCTGTATCCGTCAGCGAAGTTTATGCAAGCAAGTTTCGTATCGTGAAACATTTTAGCTCCTGGATGAATTTACTGAAATTTATTGCAATGTGTCTTCGCTGCCAGAGAAGATTTCGATTAAGAAAGAGAGAGCCTGGCCCGAATGGTCACGGAAATGTTGGTCCCCTCATCCTGGAGCCAATGTCTTGTCAAGACTTGCAGAAAGAGAACTAATTATGTTTGACCAGAGGAATGCATTTCCTGAGGAAATTGAAACCATCAAGAAAGGAAGCTGTGTAAAGAAGTCAAGCTGCCTTGCAAAATCAAGCCAAGTCCTAATTGGTGGTGTACTTCGCGTTGGCGGACGACTTAGCGGAGCTCCTTTACCTGACGAATTAAGGCATCAGATAATTGTCCCCAAGGATTCTCCACTTGGTGTTCTGCTTATCAGGTTCTTTCACGAGAAAAGTGGTCATTCTGGGAGAGAATACGTGCTGGCCCTCTTGCGTGAGCGCTTTTGGTTGATTCGAGCCAACACAACGGCAAGAAGTGTACTGTCGTCCTGTTTCCAGTGTCAACGTCGCCATGGCCCCGCTGGAGAACAGAAAATGGCCGACTTACCTCGTCCCAGGGTCACTCCAGATCAACCCCCCTTTACATGTGTCGGAATTGATTACTTTGGTCCTTTCCTTGTCCGCCAAAAGAGAAGCTTGAGAAAGAGATATGGAGCTATTTTCACATGTTTGGCTTTGAGAGCAGTCCATCGGGAGATTTCCCACACATTGGACACGGATTCCTTTATCTTAGCTCTTAGAAAATTTACCGCCCGCGGAGGTCAGGTAAGGTGACAATTCCAATGTTTAAAAGGATAAGGTAGGAATTCCAATGTTTAAAAACATAAGAAAGGAATTCCAATGTTTAAAGGAATAAAGTAAGAATTCCAATGTTTAAAAGGATAAGATAGAAATTCCAATGTTTGAAAGGATAAGGTGGGAATTCTAATCTTTAAAAGGATAGGGTGAGAATTACAATGTTTAAAAGGATAAGGTGAGAATTCAAATGATTAAAAGAATAAGGTAGGAATTCCAGTGTTTGAAAGGATAAGGTGAGAATTCCAAAGTTTAAAAAGATAAGGTAGGAATTCCAATGTTAAAAAAGATAAAGTAGGAATTCCAATGCTTGAAAAAATAAGGTAGAAACTCCAAGATTTAAAAGGATAGGGTAGGAATTTCAAAGATTGAAAGGATAACGTGGGAATTCCAATGTTTAAAAGGAAAGGGTAGGAATTCCAGTATTTAAAAGGATAATGTAGGAATTCCAATGTTTAAAAGGACAGAATAGGAATTCGAATGTTTAAAAGGATAGGGTAGGAATTCTAATGTTTAAAAGGATAAGGTAGGAAGTGCAATATTGAAAAGGATAGGGTCGGAATTCCAAAGTTTGAAAGGATAAGGTCGGAATTCCAAAGTTTGAAAGGATAAGGTGGAAATTCTAATGTTTAAAAGGATACGGTAGGAATCCGAGGGTTTAAAAGGGTAAGGTAGGAATTCCAATGTTTAAAAGGACAGAGTAGGAATTCGAATGTTTAAAAGGATAGGGTAGGAAGTGCAATGTTGAAAAGGATAGGGTCGGAATTCCATTGTTTAAAAGGAAAAGGTAGGAATTCCAAAGTTTACAAGAATAAGGTAGGAAGTCCAATGGTTAAAAAGATAGGGTAGGAATTCCAATCTTTAAAAGGAAAAGGTAGGAATTCCAATGTTTAAAAGAAAAAGATAGGAAGTCTAATGTTTAAAAACGTAAGGTAGGAATTCTAATGTTCAAAAGGATAACAGGAGAATTCAAATATTTAAAAGGATAAGGTAGGAAGTCCAATGTTAGACAGGATAAGGGGAGAATTTCAATGTTTAAAAGGATAAGGTACGAATTTCAATGTTTAAAACGATAAGGTAGAAATTCCAGTAGTTAAAAGGATAAGGAAGGAATTCAAGTGTTTGAAAGGAAATGGTAGGAATTCCAAAGTTTGAAAGGGATGAGGTAAAAATTTCAATGTTTAACACGATAAGGTGAGAATTCCAATATTTAAAAGGATAAGGTAGGAATTCCAATATTTAAAAGGATAAAGTAGGAATTCCAATGTTTGAAAGGATAAGCTGGAGATTCCAACGTTTAAAAGGATAAACTAGAAATTGCACTGTTTAAAATGACAGGGTACGAATTCCAGTGTTTAAAACAATAAGGTAGGAAGTCCAATCTTGAAAAGGAAAAGGTAGGAATTTCAATGGTTAAAAAGATAAGGTAGGAATTTTAATGTTTAAAAGCATAAGGTAGGAATTACAATGTTTGAAAGGATAAGCTGGGAATTCCAGTATTTAAAAGGATAAGGTAGAAATTGCAATGTTTAAAACGACAGGGTAGGAAATCCAGTGTTTAAACGAATAAGGTAGGAAGTCCAATCTTGAAAAGAAAAAGGTAGGAATTTCAATGGTTAAAAAGATAAGGTAGGAATTTTAATGTTTAAAAGGATAAGGTAGGAATTCCAGTGATTGAAAGGATAAGGTGGGAATTCCAAAGTTTGAGAGGATACGGTTAAAATTCCAGTGTTTAAAAGCTTAAGGTGAGAATTCCAATGTTTAACAGGATAGGGTAGGAATTCCAAAGTTTGAAACGATAAGGTGGAAATTCTAATGTTTAAAAGGATAAGGTAGGAATTCCAATGTTTGAAAGGATAAGGTAGGAATTCCAATGCTTAAAAAGAAAAGGATAGGAATTTCAGTGTTTAAAAGGAAAAGGTAGGAATTTCAATGGTTAAAAAGATAAGGTAGGAATTTTAATGTTTAAAAGCATACGGTAGGAATTACAATGTTTGAAAGGATAAGCTGGGAATTCCAGTATTTAAAGGATAAGGTAGAAATTGCAATGTTTAAAAAGACAGGGTAGGAAATCCAGTGTTAAAAAAGATAAAGTAGGAATTCCAATACTTGAAAAAATAAGGTAGAAACTCCAAGATTTAAAAGGATAGGGTAGGAATTTCAAAGATTGAAAGGATAAGGTGGAAATTCTAATGTTTAAAAGGATACGGAAGGAATCCGAGGGTTTACAGGGATAACGTAGGAATTCCAGTGTTTAAAAGGATAGGGTAGGAATTCCAGTGTTTAAAAGAATAAGGTAGGAATTCCAATCTTTAAAAGGATAGGGTAGAAATTCCAGTGTTTAAAAGGATAGGGTAGGAATTCCAATGTTTAAAAGGAAAGGGTAGGAACTCCAATGTTTTAAAAGATAAGGTAGGAATTCCAATGCTTAAAAGGATGGGGTAGGAATTCTAATGTTTAAAAGGATAGGGTAGGAATTCCAGTGTTTAAAAGGATAAGGTAGGAATTCCAATCTTTAAAAGGATAGGGTAGAAATTCCAGTGTTTAAAAGGATAGGGTAGGAATTCCAATGTTTAAAAGGATAGGGTAGGAATTCCAATGTTTTAAAAGATAAGGTAGGAATTTCAATGCTTAAAAGGATGGGGTAGCAATTCTAATGTTTAAAAGGATAAGGTAGGAAGTCCAATGTTGATAAGTATAGCGCACGAATTCCAATAAGATAAGCAAGGAATTAGAATGTTTGAAAAGATAAGCTAGGAATTCCAATGTTTGAAAGAATGAGGTAGGAATTCCAATGTTTCAAAGGATAGGGTAGGAATTCCAAAGTTTGAAAGAATAAGGTGGAAATTCCAATGTTTAAAATGATAGGGTAGGAATTCCAAAGTTTGAAAGGATAAGGTGGAAATTCCAGTGTTTAAAACGATAGGGTAGGCATTCCAGTTTTTAAAAGGATAAGTTAGGAATTCCAATATTTAAAAGGATAGGGTACGAATTCCAATGTTTTAAAAAGAAAGGTACGAGTTCCAACCTTTAAGGTAGGAATTCCAGTGTTTGAAAGGATAAGGTGAGAATTCCAAAGTTTAAAAAGATAAGGAAGGAATCGCAATGTTCAAAAACATAAAGTAGGAATTCCAATGTTTGAAAAACTAAGGTAGAAACTCCAATCTTTAAAAGGATAGGGTAGGAATATCAAAGTTTGCAAGAATAAAGTAGGAAGTCCAATGGTTAAAAAGATAGGGTAGGAATTCCAATGTTTAAAAGAAAAAGGTAGGAAGTCTAGTGTTTAAAAACATAAGGTAGGAATTCTAATGTTCAAAAGGACAACGGGAGAATTCAAATATTTGAAAGGATAAGGTAGGAAGTCCAACGTTTGACAGGATAAGGGGAGAATTTCAATGTTTAAAAGGATAAGGTACGAATTTCAATGTTTAAAACGATAAGGTAGAAATTCCAGTAGTTAAAAGGATAAGGAAGGAATGCAAGTGTTTGAAAGCATAAGGTAAAAATTCCAAAGTTTGAAAGGGATAAGGTAAGAATTTCAATGTTTAACACGATAAGGTGAGAATTCCAATATTTAAAAGAATAAGGTAGGAATTCCAATGTTTGAAAGGATAAGGTAGGAATTCCAATGCTTAAAAAGAATAGCATAGGAATTTCAATGTTTAAAAGGATAAGGTAGGAATTTCAATGTTTAAAAAGACAGGGTAGGAATTTCAGTGTTTAAACGAATAAGGTAGGAAGTAAAATTTGAAAAGGAAAAGGTAGGAATTTCAATGGTTAAAAAGATAAGGTAGGAATTTTAATGTTTAAAAGCATAAAGTAGGAATTCCAATCGTTAAAAGGATAAGGTAGGAATTCCAATGTTTAAAAGGATAGGGTAGGAATTCCAATGTTTTAAAAGATAAGGTAGGAATTTCAATGCTTAAAAGGATGGGGTAGCAATTCTAATGTTTAAAAGGATAAGGTAGGAAGTCCAATGTTGATAAGTATAGCGCACGAATTCCAATAAGATAAGCAAGGAATTAGAATGTTTAAAAAGATAAGCTAGGAATTCCAATGTTTGAAAGAATGAGGTAGGAATTCCAATGTTTCAAAGGATAGGGTAGGAATTCCAAAGTTTGAAAGAATAAGGTGGAAATTCCAATGTTTAAAATGATAGGGTAGGAATTCCAAAGTTTGAAAGGATAAGGTGGAAATTCCAGTGTTTAAAAGGATAAGTTAGGAATTCCAATATTTAAAAGGATAGGGTACGAATTCCAATGTTTTAAAAAGAAAGGTACGAGTTCCAACCTTTAAGGTAGGAATTCCAGTGTTTGAAAGGATAAGGTGAGAATTCCAAAGTTTAAAAAGATAAGGAAGGAATCGCAATGTTCAAAAACATAAAGTAGGAATTCCAATGTTTGAAAAACTAAGGTAGAAACTCCAATCTTTAAAAGGATAGGGTAGGAATATCAAAGTTTGCAAGAATAAAGTAGGAAGTCCAATGGTTAAAAAGATAGGGTAGGAATTCCAATGTTTAAAAGAAAAAGGTAGGAAGTCTAGTGTTTAAAAACATAAGATAGGAATTCTAATGTTCAAAAGGATAACGGGAGAATTCAAATATTTGAAAGGATAAGGTAGGAAGTCCAACGTTTGACAGGATAAGGGGAGAATTTCAATGTTTAAAAGGATAAGGTACGAATTTCAATGTTTAAAACGATAAGGTAGAAATTCCAGTAGTTAAAAGGATAAGGAAGGAATTCAAGTGTTTGAAAGCATAAGGTAAAAATTCCAAAGTTTGAAAGGGATAAGGTAAGAATTTCAATGTTTAACACGATAAGGTGAGAATTCCAATATTTAAAAGAATAAGGTAGGAATTCCAATGTTTGAAAGGATAAGGTAGGAATTCCAATGCTTAAAAAGAATAGCATAGGAATTTCAATGTTTAAAAGGATAAGGTAGGAATTTCAATGTTTAAAAAGACAGGGTAGGAATTCCAGTGTTTAAACGAATAAGGTAGGAAGTAAAATTTGAAAAGGGAAAGGTAGAAATTTCAATGGTTAAAAAGATAAGGTAGGAATTTTAATGTTTAAAAGGATAAAGTAGGAATTCCAATCGTTAAAAGGATAAGGTAGGAATTCCAATGTTTGAAAGGATACGGTTAAAATTCCAGTGTTTAAAAGGTTAAGGTGAGAATTCCAATGTTTAAAAGGATAGGGTAGGAATTCCAAAGTTTGAAAGGATAAGGTGGAAATTCCAGTGTTTAAAAGGATAGGGTAGGAATCCGAGTGTTTAAAAGGATAAGGTGAGAATTCCAATGTTTAAAAGGATAGGGTAGGAATTCCAGTGTTTAAAAGGATAAGGTAGGAATTCCAGTCTTTAAAAGGATACGGTAGGAATTCCAGTGTTTAAAAGGATACGGTAGGAATTCCAATGTTTAAAAGGATAGGTTAGGAATTCCAATGTTTTAAAAGATAAGGTAGGAATTCCAATGCTTAAAAGGATGGGGCAGGAATTCTAATGTTTAAAAAGATAAGGTAGGAAGTCCAATGTTGATAAGTATAGCGCAACAATTCGAGTAAGATAAGCAAGGAATTCGAATGTTTGAAAAGATAAGGTAGGAATTCCAATGTTTTAAAGGATGAGGTACGAATACCAATGTTTAAAAAGATAGGGTAGGAATTCCAAAGTTTGAAAGGATAAGGTGGAAATTCCAATGTTTAAAACGATAGGGTAGGAATTCCAGTGTTTAAAAGGATAAGGTAGGAATTCCAATGTTTAAAAGGATAGGGTACGAATTCCAATGTTTTAAAAGATAAGGTAGGAGTTCCAATGTTTAAAAGGATAGGGTAGCAATTATCATGTTTAAAACGATAGCTAGGAACCCCACGGTTGAAAAGGATAGCGTACGAATTCCAATAATTAAAAGGAAACGGTACGAATTCCAAAGTTTAAAAGGATAAGGTAGGAGTTCCAATGTTTAAAAACATAAGGAAGGAATTCCAATGTTTAAAAGAATAAAGTAAGAATTCCAGTGTTTAAAAGGATAAGATAGAAATTCCAATGTTTGAAAGGATAAGGTGGGAATTCTAATCTTTAAAAGGATAGGGAGAGAATTACAATGTTTAAAAGGATAAGGTGAAAATTCAAATAATTAAAAGGATAAGGTAGGAATTCCAATGTTTGAAAAAATAAGGTAGAAACTCCAATATTTAAAAGGATACGGTACGAATTCCAAAGTTTGAAAAGATAAGGTGGTAATTCCAGTGTTTAAAAAGATAGGGTAGGAATTCCAGTATTTACAAGGATAAGGTAGGATTTCCAATGTTTAAAAGGATAAGGTGGGAAGCGCAATGTTGAAGAGGATAGCGTACGAATTCCAATGTTTAAAAGGATAGGGTAGGAATTCCAAAGTTTAAAAGGAAAAGGTAGGAATTCCAAAGTTTAAAAGGATAATGTAGGAAGTCCAATGGTTAAAAGGATAGGATAGGAATTCCAGTCTTTAAAAGGAAAAGATAAGAATTAAAATGTTTAGAAGGATAAGGTAGAAATTCCAGTGTTTGAAAGGATAAGGACGGAATTCCAATGTTTAAAAGGATAACGGGAGAATTTAAATATTTAAAAGGGTAAGGTAGGAAGTCCAATGTTTAAAACTATAACGTAAAACTTCCAATAGTTAAAACGATAAGGAAGGAAATCGAATGTTTAAAAGGATAAGGTAGGAGTTCCAATGTTTGAAAGGGATACGGTAAGAATTTCAATGAGTAACACGATAAGATGAGAATTCCAATATTTTTAAAGGATAAGGTAGGAATTCCAGTGTTTGAAAGGATAAGGTAGGAATTCCAATGCTTAAAAGGATTGGATAGGAATTTCAATGTTTAAAAGGATAAGGAAGGAATTCCAATGTTTAAAAGGGTAAGGTAGGAATTCCAGTGTTTGAAAGGATGAGGTGAGAATTCAAATGTTTAAAAAGATAAGGTGATAATTCCAATGTTTAAAAGGCTAAGTTAGGAACTCCAATGTTTAAAAGGATAAGGTAGGAATTCCAATATTTAAAAGGATAAGGTGAGAATTCCAGTGTTTAAAAGGATAAGGTAGGAATTTCAATGTTTAAAAGGATAAGGTACGAATTCCAATGTTTAAAAGGGTAATGTAGGAATTCCAATGTTTGAAAGGATGAGGTGAGAATTCCAATGTTTAAAAGGATTAGGTACGAATTCCAATGTTTAAAAGGGTAAGGTGGGAATTCCAATGTTTGAAAGGATGAAGTGAAAATTCCAATGTTTGAAAGGATGAGGTGAGAATTCCAATGTTTAAAAGGATAAGGTAGGAATTCCAATGTTTAAAAGAATAAGGTAGAAATTAGAATCTCTAAAAGGATAAGGTAAGAATTCCAATGTTTAAAAGGATAAGGTGAGAATTCCAATGTTTAAAAAGAAAAGGTAGGAAGTCCAATCTTAAAAAGGATAAGGTAGGAGTTCCAATGTGTAAAATGATAAGGTAGGAATTCCAATGTTTGAAAGGATAAGGTGAGAATTCCAATGTTTAAAACAATTAGGTGCCAATGCCAGTGTTTGAAAGGATAAAGTCAGGAATCTAGCTTTTTTAAGGATAGGATGAGAATTCCAATGGTTGAAAGGAAAAAGTGCGAATTCCAATGTTTAAAAGGATAAGAGGCAAATTCCAAAGTTTGTAAGGACAAGGTATGAATTCTAACCTTTTAAAGGATAAGGAGCGAGTTGCAATTTTCGAAAGGATAAGATGCAATTTGCAGTGTTTGGAAGGATAAGGTGTAAATTCCAACGATAAGAAAGATAAGATGCGAATTGCAATGTTTAAAAGGATAAGGTGAGAATTCCAATGTTTAGACGGATACGGTACAAATTCAAATGTTTGAAAGAATTAGGTGCGAACTCTAGTACTTGGAAGGATAAGGTCAGAATAACATTTGAAACGACAAGATGAAAGTTCCAATGCTTGGAACGATAAGTTGCGAATTCCCATGTTTGTAAGGAAAAGTTTTGAATGCTAATGTTTAAAAAGGCAAGGCCCGAATCCAATGTTTAAAAGGGTAAGGTGAGACTTCTAAAGTTTGTAACAATAAGGTCAGAATTTCAAAGTTTGAAATGATAAGATGCAACTTTCAATGTTTGTAACAATTAGGTGCGAATTCCAGTGCTGGAAAGGATATGGCACGAATTTTAAAGCTTGAAAGGAAAAGGTCAGATTTCCAGTGTTTCTAAGGATAAGGTAGGGATTCCAATGTTTTTAACAATAAGGTCGGAATTCCAGTCTTTTGAACGATATAGTGGAACTTCCAAAGTTTGAAAGGATAAGGTGTGAACTCCAATATTTGAAAGGTTAAGCTATGAATTCCAATGTTTGGAAGGCTAAGGCCGATAATCCGGTGTTTCCAAGGATAAGGTCAGAATTCCAATGTTTCTTAGGATGCGGTGTGAATTCCAATGTTTGTAAGGATAAGGTGTTCCCTGCAATGTTTGAAAGGATAAGCTGTTACCTGCAATGTTTGAAAGGATAAGGTCTGAATTCCAATATTTGAAAGGATAAGGTCAGAATTCCAATGTTAAAATGATAAGACGAAAGTTCCAATGTTTGTACCAATAAGATGCGAATTCCAATGTTTGACAAGATGAGGTAAGAATTCTAATGTTTAAAAGGATAAGGTGCAAACTCCAATGTTTTAAAGAGTAAAGTGCGAATTCATATGTTTGAAAGGATAAGGTGTGATCTCCAATGTTTAACAACTGCATCGCTAAAGTGGAGGTTGGGCGCCTGGAATATCCAGGGCGTTCCACTATTGGCAGCCAGCCCCTAGATTGAAATAATGCCCCGATGACTGGCACAACAGCGCGACCCAGCCATGAGTCTCCACACCAAGCCAAAGGGACCTGCGAGCCATGGCACTAAGGTTCGGTGAAGGGGCTTGTGAACTTTGATGCACACGCGAAGCCTGGAAGGATTAACCTCAGCATCTACTTGTAGGTCCTGAACGGTTAAATGAATGGATGGGTCAAGGGTGGAAACTCCTCAGCCCTTAGGAATCCAAAGAAACCTAGGCAACAGGCAGCCCACAGCATGACGTGCTCCAAGTTGTGGGTATCCAAGGAACGCTGGATAATCTGCATGAGGTCGGCTGTCCCTGGCTGGCGCTGTGGAAGAGTCGAGTCTTGGTGGCACATAATGCCCTGGAGAATACGCTGAAGTTGGAGGCCGTTCACCAAGGGATCAGGGAAACCCTGATTGATGTGCAAAGAAGGTATCGCCGAAAGATAACCTTTATTGAGGAGTGATGTTAACGATCCACTAGGTGGGAACAAATACGCAGCAAGGTTTGTTCATTAGTGGGCAGTAAAGAACCATTTGAAGCCATCAAAAGTACAGAAATCAATGAACTGACGCTGCGCTGAACGATACAACCGTCGCATTGAAGGAGCCGTACCATTGGACAGATAAAATTGGCACTTCTGGTCTAAAGTACAGGCAGCTGGGCCAAGACCAAAGGAGGTACTGGCGTTGCTATGGGAGATGCATAAGGAGCTAGCTCATGGAACTGCTGAAATTGAAAACGAGAAATGGCGTCAGCTATGGCATTTGATTTTCCAGGAATGTGACAAGCAGAAAATGCAAAGGAGTGCCGGGCCGCCAACAGGGAGAGGTGACAAAGCAGCACCATCAAGTTCGAATCTCGTGATCTACCGGACTGCAACACCTTGACCACTGCTGTATTGTCAGAACAGAATTCCACCCGCTTTGCAGACCACTGATGACCCCACAGGGAAGCTGCCAAAACAATCGGAAAGAGTTCTTTGTAGACCAATGGATAAGGGCATCTGTAATGGAGACCATCTCCCTGGGAACCAGTCTCTACCTAAAATAGCCCTGCATCCAATGGAGCCAGCAGCGTCACAGGAGACATGAACATCTGGAATGGGAGCCCGACGAGGAGACAACAGGAAACTGTACCTGTTCCATGACTGGAAGAATTCAAGCCACCATGACAAATCCAAATGAAATCCTCTATTAACCCTTATAGGATGGTCCTCTCTGTGAAAAGCTGCGAGCAGATTGATCATATGACTGAGGAAGGTGCGACCAGAAGGGACAATTTTGCATGCATGTTGAAGACTGCCAATTAAGGAATCCAGCTAATTCCGTGTGCAATGGCGTTTTTGTGACCAGGAGACCAGGAGTGTGTCGATACGATCAAATGTTTCTTTGAGAATCGAGTTCTATGCCTAAAACAGTAAGGAGAGTGGAAGGGCCTTCCAACTTGCCCGGTGAAAGGGAATCCCCTAGTACTGAAATTATTGGATACAGGTGTCTAGGTTCCGTTGGCACATTTGAGAAGTAGGAGGACCCAGGGTGTGGAAATCGTCCAGATAATGAATGAGAAAGCTCATGTCATACTGTTTTTTGAGAACCCATTCCACCAGGTCAGAAACTGAAGAAGAAATGTAAGGCGCTTAATGCAAACCAAAAGATAAGGCCATGTCCACAAAGTAATAGCCTTGCCACTGCATGCCAAGAAGATAACAATCATTGAGGTGTATGGGAATGATGCGGTAGGCACTTTCCATATCAAACTTCCCAAGCAGAGTGCCCCGACCAAGTGACATAATCTCGTCAATAATGTCATGCACTTTCATATATTGAACTGTGAAAGGGCCTTTTCTAATGCCGTCATTCACAGCGTGACCATCAGGAATAGAAAGATCAAGAATCAAGTGCCATTTGCCTGGCTGGTGTTTTTTGGGGATGACTCAAAAACGACTGATGTGAAGGTGAGGTAACAGAGGGGAAGAGAAGGGGCCAGCAATGCAACCCTTAGCTAACTCCGTGTGAAGGTAGTCATCAATAACTGAGGGCTGAAGACTAGCAGAGGGCATATTGTGTGTGGCCGATTTTAAGGAGACTGAAGCGGGGCTGACACCAACACGAAACCCTTTCTGAAGACCATCCAGGCCATAGGTTACAAAAGATTGATCTGGATGTGTGAGCACTCCCTGGCGTAATTTTTCCGCTCTTATAGGAGAAACTTTGTAGGGAGGAAGCAGTGGCTGATGCAATGACAGAGCCAATGCAGACGAGCAGGAATCATTGAAAGAACAAGAAATTAAAGGCAGTCCAATCTTCTAATGGGAATCAACACTAGTGAAGGCAAACGTGGAACAAGGAACAGTCAAGGAATTACTAATGCTATTTACACAAGAGGAGGCTGCCACCTGCAAGGCAACCTTGTTGTTAACGCCAACAGCATTTTCCCCTGGATGGAGTGAGGGAGTGGGAGCACAGAGACCCCTTGTATACTCGAAAGGGGCAGTTGACCATCGCATAGTTCGCAGACATGCCAATACTGACATTAACCCAGAGACCAGCGACAGGCACCATCGCTCCAGGATCGAAATACTTAATAGTTTGATGAGGCTGAGGTATGGGGTAGAATAGTCGAACGAGGTGCTGATTGACCAGTAACGGTGCTGGATGCAAGAGTGTGGAAGTTATATAAATCCAGGTTCATCTTAGACCAGTCGGCTAGAAGAGGCTGCAGCATCGTCCCTGAATGCCCTGTTGTAATTCAACCAAGCTGGTCCGGGAAACTGACAGGCTGTCTAGCGGATCAGTAACTTATACTGAGTAGTATCCTGCCAGCAAGAAGGGTAAGGACAGCAGAGGATCCACTGCTAAATGGTAAAGGTCTAAATCCATGTGAGAATGTCGGTGATCTCTACTGCCCTTTTTTTGCAGGGGCAACAAGTAGTGCCACTGGTGATTTTGGCCACCAGTTTTCCCCGGGATTAGCATGTAACCAGGGCCAACTATGAATGCTTTCCCTACCGAAGGTGCCAAGGTCGGGCTGCTGGTCGACGGTACCAAGTAAGAATCAAATGAGGATGGTGCCAACAAAGCCAGGAAGGGCGGCTGAGATGCACGAGGAACAATGGGATGAAATGATGTTTCAGTCACGCTACCTGTGAAAAACGACGAGCAACAACCGGTCGAGGTCGATGTAGGAGTATCGTGGAAGAGGCCACACTGGAATTGCCAGACATACTGCTGGAAGAATTTGACGCTCTGCTCTCCCGAAAAGCCGCCAACATCTGAGGGAGCGACTGCTGAAAAGCTTGAGAAATGACCTGTGACAGAGTCTCAGCTGAGATGGGCGAATTTCAGTATTAAGAAGGATATGCTCCAAATTCCAGTATTTGTAACGATAAATGGCGAATTCCAGTCTTTGTAAGAAAAAGTCCGAATTGCAATGTCTAGAAGGATAAGATCCCAAATCCAGTTAAGAAAGCATAAGGAGCGAATACCAATGTTTAAAAGAATAAGGTGCGAAATCCAATATTGTAAAGGGTAAGGTGCAAATTCAAATGTTTGAAAGGACAAGGTGCGAATTCCAATGTTTGAAAAGATAAGGTGCGAATTCCAATGTTTGAAAGGATAAGGTGCGAATTCCAATGTTTGAAAGGATAAGGTACGAATTCCAATGTTTGAAAGGATAAGGTGCGCATTGCAGTGTTTGAAAGAATAAGGTCTGAATTCCAATCTTTGAAACGATAAGGTGCGAATTCCAATGTTTAAAACGACAACGCACGAATTCCAATGTTTTAAAGGATAAGGTGCGAATTCCAATGTTGCAAGGATACAGTGCAAATTCCAATATTTGTAAGGAACAGGTGCGAATTCCAATGTTTAAAAGGATAAGATGCCAATTCCAATGTTCGAAAGGTATAAGGTGCGAATCCACTCTTTGAAAGGATAAGGTGCGAATTCCAATGTTTGAAAGGATAAGGTGTGAATTCCAATGTTCAAACGGATAAGGTGCAATTTCCAATGTTTGAAAGGATAAGGTACGAATTCCAATGTTTAAAAGGATAAGATGCGAATTCCAGTGTTTGTAAGGATAAGGTGCGAATTCCAATGTTTAAAAGGATAAAATGCGAATTTCATTGTTTAAAAGGATAACGTGCGAATTCCAGTCATTGAAAGGATAGGGTGCGAATTCCATTCTTTGAGATGATAAGATGCGAATTCCAATGTTTGAAAGGATCAGATCATGCGACTTCCAATGTTTAAAAGGATAAGATGCGATTTTCATTGTTTAAAAGGATAACCTGCGAATTCCAATCGTTGAAAGAATAGGGTGCGAATTCCAATCTTTAAAATGATAAGATGCGAATTCCAATTTTTAAAGGGATAAAATGCCAATTGCAATGTTCGAAAGGTATAAGGTGCGAATCCAATTTTTGAAAGGATAAGGTGCGAATTCCAATGTTTGAAAGGATAAGATGCGAATTCCAATGTTCAAAAGGATAAGATGCGAATTCCTGTGTTTGTAAGGACACGGAATAAACTCCAATGTTTAAAAGCATAAGGTGTGAATTCCAATGTATGAAACAATAACATGCAAATTCAAAGGTTTAGAAGGATAAGGCCCATAATCATTTGAAAGGAAAAGGTGCAAACTTTAACGTTGAAAGGATAAGGCCAGACTTTAAACATTTCTAAGGATAAGGTTCGAATTCCAATGTTTGAAAGGATAAGGTGTGAAATCCAATGTCGGAAAGGATAACGAGTGAATTCAACTGTTTTAAAGGATAAGGTGCGAATTCCAATCTTTAGAAAAATAAGGTGCAAATTGTGATGTTTAGAAGTATAAGGTCAGAATATGAGTGTTTTAAAACATAAGGTTAGAATTTCAATGTTTCTAAGGATAATGTCAGAATGTCGATGCTTCTAAGCATATAATGAGAATTTTAATGTTTATAATCAGCCAAAAATTCCAATGTTTGAAAGGATAAGGTCAGAATTCATATGTTTCTAGGGATACAGAGCAAATTCCAACGTTTGAAAGGATAAAGTAGGAATTCCAATGTTTCAAAGGATGTGGTGCGACTTCCAGTGTTTACAAGCAGAAGATCCGAAAACCAAT
The DNA here is from genome assembly GCA_964035705.1 of Porites rus. Classification (NCBI taxonomy): domain Eukaryota; kingdom Metazoa; phylum Cnidaria; class Anthozoa; order Scleractinia; family Poritidae; genus Porites; species Porites rus. The sequence continues at coordinate 6,838,749 of OZ037994.1, forward strand.
TATAAAAGGATCAGGTGCGACTTCCAATGTTTGTAAGGACAAGGGGTGAATTCTAATCTTTAACAGGATAAGGTGCGAATTCCAGTGTTTGTAAGGACAAGGTTCGAATTCCAATGTTTAAAACAATAAGGTGCAAATTCCAATGTTTGAACGGATAACGTGCGACTTCCAAGGTTGAAAAGGATAAGGTGCCAATTCCAATGTTTGTAAGGGCAAGTTTAGAATACCAAAGGTGGAAAAGATAGGGTGCGAAGCCACTGTTTGAAAGGATAAGGGGCGAATTCCAGTGTTTAAAGGATAAGACTTAAATACATGTTATGAAAGGATCAGGTCTGAATTCCAATATTTCTGTCAAAAGCATAAGATGCAAATTCTAATGTTTGATCGGATAAGGTGCGACTTCCAAGGTTTGAAAGGATAAGGTGGCAATTCCAATGTTTGTAAGAACAAATTTAGAATTCCAATGTTTGAAAAGATAGTGTGCGAATTCCAGTGTTTGAAAGGATAAGGTGCAAATTCCAATGTTTCAAAACCATAAGATGCGAATTCCAATACTTAAAAAGATAAAATGCAAATTCCAAAGTTTCAAAGGATAAGGCGCAAAATTCCAATGAATGAAAAAATAAGGTGCAAATTCAAAGGTTTAGAAGGATAAGGTCCATATTCCAATGTTTGAAAGGATAGAGTGTGAAATCTAATGTTGGAAAGGATAACGAGCGAACTCCAAAATTTAAAAGGATAAGACGCGAATTCCAATGTTTGTAACGACAAGGTGTGATTTCCAGTCTTTGAAAGGAAAAGGTAGGAATTACAATGTTTAAAAGGATAAGGTGCGAATTCCAATGTTTCAACGGGTAAGATGCGACTTCCAAGGTTCAAAAGGATAAGGAACGAATTCCAATGTTTAGAAGAATAAGGTGTGAATTTTAATGTTTGTAAGGACAAGATATTCCAATCTTTGAAAGGATAAGGCGCGAATTCCAATGTTTGAAAGGATAAGGTGCGAATTCCAACTTTTGCAAGGATAAGATCCAAACACATATTATGAAAAGATCAGGTGCGAATTCTAATGTTTCAAAAGCATAAGATACGAATTCCAATACTTGAAAAGATAAAGTGCGAATTCCAATGTTTAGAAGGACAAGGTGAGAATTCCAATGTTTAAAACGAAAAGGAGTGAACTCCAATCTTTAAAAGAATAAAGTGGAATTCCAGTGTTTGGAAGGATAAGATACCAATTCCAATACTTAAAAAAACGAGGTGCGAATCCCAGTTTTTAAAAGAATAAGGAGCGAATTCCATTGTTTGTAAGGTTAAAGTGCAAATTCGATTGTTTGTAAGGACAAGGTACTAATTCCAATGTTGAAAAGAATAAAGAGCGAATTCCAAAAGGATAAGGTGCAACTTTCAATGTTTCAAAGAATAAGATGCGAATTCCAATGTTTCAAAGGATAAGGTACGAATTCCAATGTTTGTCAGGACAAGGTGCGACTTCCAAGGTTTGAAAGGATAAGGTGCGAATTCCAATGTTTGAAAAGATAGGGTGCGAATTCCAATGTTTACCATGATAAGACCCAAAAACCTAAGGTCCATATGCATTAATGTTTAAAAGGATAAGGTGCCAATTCCAATGTTTGAAAGGATAATGTGCAGATTTGAATGCTTGAAAGGATACGGGGCCAGCAATTCCTATGGTTGTAAGAAAAAGCTGCAAATTCCATTGTTTAGAATAAAAAAGGTGCTTATTTCAAAGTTTTAAAGGATAAGGTCAGAATTCCAACGTTTCTAAGATAAGGTAAGAATTCCAATGTTTGAAAGGATAACTGGCAAATTCTAATGTTTGAAAGGAAGAGGTCAGAATTGCACTGTTTCTAAGGAGAAGGTGTGAATTCCAATATTTACAAGGATAAGGTCCACATTCCAATGTTTGAAAGGATAAGGTGCAAATTTTAATACTTGAAACGAAAAGGTCAGAGTCAATGCTTCAAATATAAGGTCGGAATTCCAATGTCTCACAACAATAAGGGGCGAATTCCAATGTTTGAAACGATAAGGTGCGAATTCAAATGTTTGAAAGGATAAGGTAGAAATCCAATGATTAAAAGAATGAGGCCCAAATTGCAAGGTTTAGAAGGATAAGGTCCACATTCAAATGTGTGGCAGAATAAGGTGCATATTCCAATGTTTGAAAATGTTTGAAAGGAAAAGGCCAGACTTGAAGCATTTCTAAAGATAAGGTGTGAATTCCATTGATTGAAAAGAGAAGGTGGGAATTCCAGTGTTTGTAAGGAGAAGCTGTGAATACCAATGTTTGAAAGGATAAGGAGTGAATTCCAATGTTTAAAAAGATAAGGTACGAATTCCAATGTTTGTAACGACAAAGTGTGAAATTGAAGGATAAGGATAGGATCAGAATTCTAACGTTTAACAGGATAAAGCCAAAACTTCAATCACAAGTTCAACGTTTGGAACAGTAAGAAGAAAATTCCTTTTTTTTATAAGGATGAGGCCAGAATTACTATGTTTGGAATGCAATGATTGAAAGTACAAGGTCCAAGTTCCAGAGTTTGGAAGAATAAGGTCCGAATTCCAATGTTTGTAACGATAAGGTTAGACTTCCAATGTTTGTAAGGATAAGGTCCGAATTACAATGTTTGAAAGGATACGGTCCGAATTACAATGTTCGTCAGAAAAAGGTCGCTATTCAAATGTTTGTTAGGAAAATATCTGAATAACAGTGTTTAAAAGGATAAGGCCCGGATTACAGTGTTTATAAGGAAAAGGTCCAAATTACAATGCTTGAAAGGAGAAGGTGAAAATAAGAATGTTTCCAAGGAAAACGTCTAGACTGCAATGTTTGAAGGGAGAAGGTCCAAAGAAAAACATTTGTAAGAGTAAGGTCCGCATTACAATGATTAAAAGAATAAAGTCCGAATTACAATGTTCGTAAGAATAAGGTCCGAGTTAAAACGTTTTAAACGAAAAGGTGTGAATTACAATGTTTGAAAGGATAAAGTCCGAATAAAAATCGTTATAAGGAAAAGGACAGAATTATAATGTTTGTAACAATGAAATCCTAATTACAATGTTTGAAAGGATAAAGTGTGAACTACAATGTTTATAAGGAAAAGGTCCGATTTACATGGTTTAAAAGGATAGGGTCCCAATTACAATGTTTTTCAGAAAAAAGTCGGAATTACAGTGTTAGTAACAATAAGGTCCTAATTGCAATGTTTGAAAGGATAAGGTCCGAATTACAATGTTTAAGGAAAACGTCAGAATTACAATATTTGTAACAATAGGGTCTGAATTAAAATGTTTGAAAGGACAAGGTCAAAATTTCAATTTTTAAAAGGATAGGGTTCGATTTACAATGTTTGTAACGATAATGTCCGAATTACAATGTTTGTAAGGAAACATCCGAATTACAAGGCCCGCAAGCAAAAGGACCAAATTCAAAAGTTTGTAATAATAAGGTCCCACTTATGTATGTAAAGCAAAGGTGCAAATTACAATATTTATAAGGAAAAGGTCTCAATTACAATGTTTGAAAGGATAAGGTCCGAATTACAATGTTTAAGGAAAACGTCAGAATTACAATATTTGTAACGATAAGGTCTGGATTACAATGTTTGAAAGGAAAAGGTCCAAATTACAATATTTGTAAGGAAAAAGTCCGAATAACAATATTTGTAAGAATAACGTCCGAATTACAATGTGTGTAAGGAAAATGTCCAAATTATAATATTTAAAAGGAAAAAGTCAGAATAACAGTATTTGTAAGAATAAGGTCCGAATTACAATGTTTGAAAGGATAAGGTCTGAATTACAATGTTTGTGAGGAAGAGGTCTAAAGAACAACATTTGTAAGAATAAGGTCCGAATAACAATCCATGTAAGGAAAAGATCCGAATTACAATGTTTGTAACCCTAAGGTTCGAATTACAATGTTTCAAAGGATATGGTCCAAATTACAATATTTATAACGAAAAGGTCCAAATTACAATGTTTGTCACGATAAGGTCCAAATTACAATTTTTGTAAGGAAAAGGTCTGCATTACAATGTTTGTAAGGAAAAAGTCCGAATAACAATATTTGTAAGAATAAGGTCCGAATTACAATGTTTGAAAGGATAAAATCCGAATTACAATGTTTGAAAGAAAAGGGTACAAACTGCAATGTTTGTAACAATAAGGTCCGATTTACATTCTTTGTAAGGAAAAGGCCTCAATTACAATGGTGGTAGGAGAAACATCTAAATTACAATATTTGTAAGGAAAAGTGTCTGAATTACACTGTTTGTAAGGAAAAGCTCCAACGAACAACATTTGTAAGAATAACGTCCGAATAACAGTCCTTGTAAGGATAAAGGTCCGAATTACAATGTTTGAAAGGATAAGGTCTGAATTACAATGTTCATAAGGAAAAGGTCCAAAGAACAAAGGAAGAGGTCGAAATTACTAGGTTTGTGAGGAGAACGTCCAAATTACAATATTTATAAGGAAAAGGTTTTAGTTACAATGTTTGTCAGGAAAAGGTCCGAATTACAATGTTTGAAAGGATATGGCCCGAATGACAATGTTTATCACCAAAAGGTCTGAATTACAATGCTTGTAACGCTAAGGTCCGAATTAATATGTTAGTGACGATAAGGTCCGAACTGCAATGTTTATAACGATAAGGACCGAATTACAATGTTTGACATGACAAGGTTCAAATTAAAATATTTAAAAGGAAGAGGTCCGAAATATAATGTTACTAAGGAAAAGATCCGAATTACAATGTTTGAAAGGATAAGGTTAAAATTCAAGTGTTTCAAAGAAAAGGTCCGAATTGCAATATTCGAAACGACAACGTGAGAATTACAGTGTTTCAAAGAATAAGGTCCAAATTACAATGTTTGTAACGAAAACGTCCGAATTACAATGTTCATAATAATAAGGTACTAATATATTTATTACTATATTTGAAAGGATAAGCTCCCAATTACAATGTTCGTAAGGAAAACATCTGAATTACAATACTTGAAAGGAAAAGGTCCGAACAACAATATTTGTAAGAATAAGGTCCGAATTACAATGTTTAAAAGGATAAAGTCCAAATTACAATCTTTGTAGGGATATGGTTCGAATTTCAATATTTATGAGGAGAAAGTCCAAGTTACAATGTTTGTCATGACTAGGTCCGAATTACAATGTTTGAAAAGATAAAGTCCAAATTACAATGGGTGTAAGGAAACGTCCGAATTACAATGTTTGAAATGATAAGGTCCCAATTAAAATGTTTGAACGGATAAGGCCTGAATTGCAACGTTCGTAAGGAAAAGGTCAGAACCACAATGCGTGTGAACATAACGTCCGAATAACAATGTTCAAAATGATAAGGTCCAAATAACAATATTTTAAAGGATAAGCTCCCAATTGCAATGTTTCTAAATAAAACGTCTAAATTATGATATTTAAAAGGAAAACGTCTGAACAACAATATTTGTAAAAATAAGGTCCAAATTACAATGTTTGAAAGGATAAGGTCTGAATTACAATGTTTGTAAGGAAAAGGTCCAAATTACAATGTTTGTACGGAAGACGTCCAAATTACAAAATTTATAAGGAAAAGGTCTGAATTACAATGTTTGTAAGGAAAAGGTCCGAATTACAATGTTTGTACTGATAAGGTCCGAATTACAATAATTGTAATGAAAACGTCTTCATTCCAATGTTTGTAACGATAAGGTCAGAGTTACAATGTTTGAAAGGATACGGTGTGAATAACAATATTTGTAAGAAAAACGTCCACTTTACAGTATTCATAAAGAAAAGGTCTGAATTACAATGTTTCTAACGAAAAGGTCCAAATTACAAAGTTTGTAAGGAAAACGTCTGAATTACAATGATTGCAAGGAAAAGGTCCAAAGAATAAAATTGGCAAGAATAAGGTCCGAATAACAATGCTTCTAAGGAAAAGGTCCGAATTACAAGGTTTGTAAAGAAAATGTCCGAATTACAATATTTATAAGGAAAAGGTCTGATTACAATGTTTGTAATGGTAAGGTCCGAATTAAAATAATTATGAGGAAAAGGTCTGAATTACAATGTTTGTCATGATAAGGTCCAAATTACAATGTTTGAAAGGATATGGTCCGAATTACAATGCTTGTAAGGAAAACGTCCGAATTACAATGTTGGTAACGATAAGGTCCAAATTACAATGTTTGTAACCAGGGGGTCTGAATTGCAATTGTTAACGATAAGGTCCGAATTCTAATGTTTCAAAGGATATGGTCCGAAATACAATATTTGCAAGAAAAAGGTCCGAATTACAATATTTATAACGAAAACGTTCAAATTACAACGGTTGTGATGATAAGGTCTAAATTACAATGTTTGTAACGATAACGTTCGAATTACGATGTGCGAAAGGAAAAGGTCCGTATATCAATACTTGAAAGGATAAGCTCCGAATTACAATGTTTGAAAGGATAAGGTCCAAATTACAATGTTTGTAAAGAACACATCTGAATTACAATGTTTGTAAGGAAAACGTTCGAATTTTAATGTCTGAAAGGACAAGGTCCGAAATACAGTGTTTGTAAGGAAAAGGTGCGAATGGCAATGTTTGAAAGGATAAGGTCTGAATTACAATGTTTGTAAGGATACGGTCCGAATTACAATGTTTGTAAGGAAAAGGTCCGAATTACAATGTTTGTAAGGAAATGGTCCGAATTACAATGTTTGAAAGGATAAGGTCCGAATTACAATGTTTCGAAGGATAAGATCAGAATTTCAATATTTGAAAGGATAAAGTCTGAATTCCAGTGTTTCGAAGGATAAGGCAAGAATTCCAATGTTTGTAAGGACAAAATCAGAATTTTAATGTTCGAAAGGATAAAGCATGAATTCCAGTGTTAGGAAGGATAAGGCCAGAATTCCAATGTTTGTAAGGATAAGGTCGGAACTCCAGTGTTCGTAAGGATAAGATCAGAATTCGCATGTTTGTAAGGATAAGGCTAGAATTCAAATTTTGCAAGGATTAGATGAGAATTTCAAATTTTGTAACGATTAGATCAGGATTCCAGTGTTTGGTGGGGTAGAGGCAGTGGAGCCTGGTACGATGATTAGCCAATCAAAGAAGAGGTTATCAAGGTTGGGGCCCATGATGAGCTTCCCAGTGAGGTTGTGACATGCCAGGCAAGAGGGAGTATGAGTACTGCCTTACTGATACGACTCTTCCATTAGGGAGGGAATAGTGTAATGGCAAATTTTGTGCCGGATATAAAGCATAGGATTCAGTTGGTAAAACAAGTGCATGTTTTCCGTTTGGAAGGATAAGGCAGCATTCCCACGCTTGAAACAATCAGGTCAGAATTCCAGTGTTTGCAAGAATAAGGTCAGAATTCCAATGTTTGGAAAGAAAAGGTCAGAATTCCAATATTTAAAAAGAATATGTGACAACTCCAGTGTTTGCAGGGATAAGGTCAGAGATTAAATTGTTTGGAAGGATAAGGCCAGAATTCTAATGTTTGGAAGGACAAGGCCTGAATTCTAATGGTGGACGAATAAGGGCAGAATTCCAATGCTTGGAAGGATTACATTCATTATACTACTAAATGAGAAATTTCTGCAATTTGATTGGCTTAGAGCGGTGGTATTTCAGCTTAATTTGAAATACCTACATATGAAATATACAAAACCTTTGCAGGTAGTAGTATAAACAAATAATAGCATGATTTGTTCGTGATATTTGGAATAAATACCACTCACAATATTTCAAAATTGTATCAGATTTCACCTGCCTAACAGCTCATGAAATTACATAAAAACAATTGCGAAATATCACTCGTGGTAATACAATTTGTATTACCTACAGTATAAGAATTCTAATATCTGGAAAGATTTTATGTCGAATTAAAATTTTTGGAACACATTCAAATGGTTGGAGCAAGGCCATTTAGATTTCAAATGTTTGGAAGAATGACAATCAGAATATTTGGAAGGATGATTTTTGGAATTTTAATGCTTGGAAGGATGACATAAATATTTGAAATGCAAATGTTTAAAAGGATTTCATTCTCAATTCTAAAGTTTGAAGTGATGAAATAAAGAAATGTTTTGGAAGAGAGATAGACTGTTCACAGACCCTATTTTTCAGTAAGACCGTTGAGATCAATTTTATAGAAACGACGACTTGTCAACGACTAGTCAGTGTCGGCATTTTTAAGCTAATCCTGTTATCAATGCAAATTAACATCTATTGTCTAACGACAAATCAAATGCCTGCATTGCTAGTACAACACCCTTTGCGAATGAGAGTCACGGTGATGTTGGTACAGTCCCTCTATTTTTTCAAATGTTTAAAATTATTTATTTTATTATTCTAAGTCATTACCTGAATGGTAAACTTCATTTGACTTTGTTCTGTTACCTTCACCACCGTTGTGTTCATGGAAGAGTTAAGCCTGCCCTTGTAAGTTAAATATCCCGCTATGTGCTTGTTGAGTTGCCAAGAAAGCACTGAGTTAAGTAACAAGAGAAAATATTGTTAGTACCTATAAAAACTAAATAAATAATATTGCAGCGGGCACCGCAGTCACAACTCTTTTCACAGGAACAAGACTTCGCGCATGCAGTCATAAAAATTAATATAATAATGAATTACAAAACAAGGATAAGTTTTTTATTGTTGACAATTATCTTTATTTTTTTTAACTTTTAAGATTGTTTTTTACTGAGAGTAACAAGCATAATTTATATTGATTCGACCATATTTTTTTCACTCCACTCCCCGTGAGGAAAATGAGTCACGAACTAGTTGTAGCTTGATTTCAAAATTTCCCCCGGCAAATGTTATCATAATAACGATTATTCAAATATATGTTCACTTACTGCCATTCATTCCCAAAGACATCCCCTGTCCATGACTTCCAATCGGAACTCCTCTAATGCAATAACTATAAAGAGCAAAGAAAGGATTTGTCACACAATAAATTACACAGTGGCAATTATAAATTAAGCGATTAAAGGTGCCATCTTTTTATAAAGGTAAACGTATCTTTGCATCATTGAATTCCAAAAATAATGGTGCAACAATAGCACAGGGTTGTCATTAAGAGCCGGGGGCCGGGGATTTTCCCCGGCTACTAAGAGAGTAGCCCCCGGCTACTTTCATTGGAAAATAGAAGAAAGATAGAGCCAAAATAAATCCCTAGCCATTTGATTCCCCGCCTACTTGTTGTATTTACCCGGCAACTTGAATTCTTAGTGACAACCCTGAATAGCATTAATAACTTTTAGTGTATGGGTATTAAAAGGAGCTAAGTAACGACTTCAGCACAGAATGAACCTAACACGGCAATATACTTGTGACAAACATGAAGGAACTGTTTTAAAGAGGGAAGAAGATCCTAGTATCAGAAAGATCCTGGAATTTGAAACAACTTTATGTTGGGTTTACATGCAGAAATTTCAGTCCATGTGGCTCAAGGAGGAACTACAAAAACAAAATTGCAATTTGGGTCCTTCCGCCCTCTCTACTAGCATTAATAACTCACTCTCAGCAGAATTATCGCAGTAATCAACTTGTGGTAACACCAAATAAAAATTAATGGATAGCCTGTATTGCTGTGATTAGAAACTAAACGGCCACTCACCATTTTTGTTTGGTTTGTCCCTAATACTAGGATCTTCCTAACAAAGGCAGTTAACATGATGCAAATGTTATCATAATAATGATTATTTAAATATATGTTCACTTACTGCCATCCATTCCCAAAGACATCCCCTGTCCATGACTTCCAATCTCAATTCCTCCAATGCAATAACTATGAAGAGCAAAGAAAGGATTTGTCACACAATGAATTACACAGTGGCAATTATAAGTTAAGCGATTAAAGGTGCTATCTTTTTATAAAGGTAAACGTCAGGGGCCTAGCCAGAATTTTTCAAAAGGGGGGGGGGGGGGTCACAGAGGCTACTCACCAGATCACCATCTGGGGATCGCCAACCATACAGTTATATGGTTTATACCCCTGCTCTCCCTCGTGTATCAGCAGGCTCTGTTGTATTATGGCGGCATGAAGGCCCATATTAACTAAAGACAAGAGCCGTTGACGAAAATACTTTACAAAAAACAAATTTTGAAAAAGTGGGCTTTTCAACAATGGCTTTTACAGCCAAGATATTGTCATGGCGTTTTTGCCACCTGAATATTGTAGGTTGTTTGCTCAAAAGAAGGCCTACCGAGGACGGGTCACAGGCACCCCATGACCCCCCCCCCAGCTACTTCGCTGAATGTATCTTTGCATCATTGAATTCCAAAAAATTAATAATGGTGCACTTCAGTTATTTAACACAACAATAGCGTTAATAAATTTTGGTGTATGGGTATTAAAAGGAGCTAAGTAATGACTTCGGCACAGAATGAACCTAACACGGCAATATCCTTGTGACAAACATGAAGGGGCTGTTTTAAAGAGGGAAGAAGATCCTAGTATCAGAAAGATCCTAGAAGGTGAAACAACTTTATGTTGGGTTTACATGCAGAAATTTCAGTCCACGTGGCTCAAGGAGGAACCACAAAAACAAAATTGCAATTTGGGTCCTTCCGCTCTCTCTAATAGCATTAATAACTAACTCTCAGCAAAATTATCAATTTGACTCCCAATAGACGACTGTTTAATTGTGACAATAGACGGATCGAAATGCACCAATTACTGATTACGAGTCTTCACAGCCAATAACATCACAGCTCAACCGACAGACGACGTGTGGTCTAATTTAGACCTCAGTTTAGGCAATCTTTGGACCTCCAGATCTCTTCCTTAGTGTGTTGTTTTAAGAAGACAAATGGTCTTGTGGTCTACGCAATATGCTTTCGTGAAAATGTTCATGATAAAATTAATTGTGCTTACATAAAAGCATTCGGTAAACTGAAAATGACTTGGAACGTGGTTTTGTTAAACACTGGATAAACTGCGTTTAAAATAATAACTAGCCCATTTTTCTTAGATGTTCTTGTGTCATTGCTTCATTGGATCTTAAAGTCCCTTTAATCGAGGCCCTGTTAGGGTAAATACTGACAGCGACATGACTTTCTCCTCAATAAGCAAAACGACAGGTTTTGAAATTCAGACTAGGGGCATACTGTATGTAACCAACCCAACCCCCCTCCCCCCCCCTGCTTAGATGGCCTCATTATCACAATCAAGCAGACTTACTTCTCCACTTCTCCCCAGCTTTGTGAGATAGTATTCTTCTCTCTGATACTGACATGCTGCCACTGCCATTTCCACTGGGTCTATCTGTATGAGTCAAAGGGGCCTTGAGAAAGAAATGGTATTGATCATTTCAAAGGAATAATAATTATGAAAAACATAATTACATGAACAGGGATGTATAGCCATAGGTAAGGAAAAACTGAGCAGAGTTTTCTAATAGTCAAGCCAGCTTTTCACTTAACTGCACCTTTAAAATCAACATCAATGTATGTGTTGTAGATTATTTGTTTCCTAGGTCAATCTGTTTTCTGTGGGTCTGTAACACCATCGCCTTAGAAAAATCATTTTGTAATCCTTGTAACCCCTTATAACCCTTTCAAACAGTTTTCGCCCATTTTAATGAACATTCATAAAAGATTAGCATCGGTCGAAGAACTCACAAATGGTGGCATCTTAAGACTCTTAAGGTACATGTACTAAAATTATAGTGAAGTCATAGTAAATTTCCTCAAACAGGTATTTAAGCCAGGGTGTCCAGTGGCATGGTTGCTCCAAAAAATAGGAAAATAATGAAACTCGGGATTGAGAAAATAGGAAACTTTATATTAAAAATAGGAGAAAATAGGAAAATCAGATAGTGCTTTCGTCAACAAAGATAGCCCCCTAGCACCCCATCAGGGTTATAATAAATTTATAAAGGCTACAAGTCCTCAGCTTTTACGTTTGCGGGATTTAGATCAACTTTCGCAGCTTAGAAAAAGTGAAAGTCATCAGTAATGTTTAGTTTATTGGCTTAGTTATGCTGTAATCAGAATGACATGCTTGAATACAGGTCGAGCATGGTTCTATCATCAAAGGTGATCATATGCTAATTCCCTTCAAGTTGGCAGCAAATCTTTGAAAACCTTCAAAGAGTGAAATTTCTGAGGACAGAAATTTCTTACGATTGTGTTGTCAATGAAGGATATCGAACTAGGACTAAAAAGTCCTGCGGAAAGCTTTCCTTCCATTAATCTGCAATCGGTAGCTGGTCGAGAATATGCTTGATCAATCTCACTCTAAACTGCATGCAAATATAATTTTATTTTCAATTTTGTTACAAATTTTGGCTTCATCGGCTAAAAAAAGGAAAAATAGGAGGTTTTAGTTTAAAAATAGGAGAAAATAGGAATATGCTCAAAAAATAGGAAAAATAGGAACTGGACACCCTTTTAAGTTTCCTGAAATGAATACACTTGCAGTTAAACAAACTTTGGGTATTACAAAAAAACTTAGTTCGGTTCCCTAAAGAACAAAATCTGCAAACATTTGTTTTGCATCCCATATTTGCATTGATGCTCGGAAATGAACATTGGTGAAACTTGATCTATTTCGTTGCCTACAGCACACAATTGAAAGTCTCCTCGACAAAAAAGAAACAGATTGTAAATATTTTAGTGCAAAAGTTGATATGGGGAGAAGTCTGTTCGACAAACAGCATGACTTTATTAGAAGTCAACAAAATACAGCAAAGCTTTTATTTGGGTCGTCATGCAACTCTTTATCACAATGGGCTCAATGTCAATAGAAATTTGCACAAAGTTGTTTACAAGAAGTTCGAGAAATAAGCGCCAAGATAGACGACGTTTTTTCTCGATTAGCTTCAGTTTTTATAAGACTAATCTGTAATCGAGTCCGCAATCAAGTTACATGTTCGACATAAATTATAAAGAAATTATTATTAATAAATTATTATTGATGTGCTAAAGAGTATTCCCCGAGAAACACACAACCTGTTGAGTATTGCGATTGATTTGCCCAAAAGTCGATAAGACCAGACAAGACTTCCATCAAATTCATCACTGGTGATTTTCACAATCCTCTTACAAGTAAAAGCAAACATTAGCTGTTTAAAATCAACCGTTAGATTGCAAGAGTAATCGATTGGAGCATTAAAACAAAATAATCATAAGAGTGTTTGGACAAACCATTGGAGCATTAGAAAAGCCATTAGCTATCCGTTAGTTTTCTGACGGCTAACGGATTATTGTTAGTGTACATTTTCCCAGCGCATTCTTCTGGCAAGGAACACATTCTCGTTCACACAAATTTGTGGCGTTCTCTTTGTGTTCCTTTTGCATACCTCTTGTGTTCCATTTTGCGTTACATTAGCATTACATGAACAAGTTCAGTGTTAGGTTAATTCTTTCCAGTGCTGTACTTACTTCTGAATCAGCAGGTGTTCTCTGTCTTTCAATAAACTGAAAGAGAGTGGCTTATTTCAGTCTTTTGTTTTTCAAGAGGCAAAATGTCTGTCTCTGGACATTCAATCTTACCTCCCAGCCTGCATCCAGTCCCTTCTGTCCATTAATATAATACTTCTTACTTCAGGATTACTTAGGACTAAAAAACCATGAAAAAAGAAAGGGTTAAAATCAGGGGCACTTTTTCCATTCAACCCAAAGTTCCAGAAATTTTGGTTGGTACATTGTACATCAAAACAGAATGGACCATTTCGTTTGGTCTGACCGGAATATTCGGAACCAGCTTTGAAGGTGCTCCACTTTGACCGGTCCGGTTATTTCGGTCGGATGAACCGAAATGTCCCGTTCCATTTGACAAAATATTGTTGTCCCCATTACCGCTCTTTCATATCCTGCTTACAAGAACAATAGAGACCTTTAGATTCTAGGACAACAAGTACGAGATTTAACTTAAAGTTTTTCTGCGTATTCTCAAAAGACACCCCGGATAGCTTCATTGTACATCTTTTTCACCAAACAAATTAGCACTGTTATCTTGATTGATAGCCAGTGTAAAGACATCCCCCCTCTCTCAGAAAAAATCGGGAGAAGAGATGTCTGTGAATCGCCGTCATTAATCGTGTTCGGGTATACATTTGCATAAATTATTTTTTGTTGTTGTTTCATATCTGACAGTTGAAAAGGTGTTGACAGACCAACACGACTGGGGACTCTTTTAGAGCACGTATGCAGTTATTCTCTCAGATGTTCTCAACATTCATTGCTAAGCTAGGCTCTAACTAGAATATCTAGCTAAAATGTCATTTGAAACGAGTATTTCATGCTTTTGAAGTTTTTCTTTTTGTTAATGTTTTTTTTTAGCTCATAAAGTTTGTATGTTACTGTACATCTATTTCCTGTGGTTTTTGGTTTGACAGAATTTTGATCTTGGAAGCGCTGTTTACATTTCCAGTCAAGCATTTTATGCAGGAGTGGATCCATTCGATGATTTTGAGTAGGTTTCAAGTAAAGGATCGTTCACTTCTCTTCAGCAAGAAACTACAATAGCCTTACTTTTGCCTAATTCTGTGAGTCATGACCGGCACATGTAGGCCAAAAAATAGCCCTGGCGTCTGTACACAGGCTAGCCGAACCTCTTCACGCAATGTCCACGCTAAAATCCACATATAAGATCTCTGATTAAGCATTGATTTCTGTACGTCCACCCGCAACCGGTGCAGCAAACATCGGTGGTCTTAATTTCATATGCCTATTCCAGAAAGCCGAAATCCAAGTAAAAAATATAAATGCGGTAAGCTGTCCACAAAGGCTGAGTTGTTCCCCGGGGAATCTATTCTGAGATTCATTCACCAATCGCAACACCGGAAATTATTTGTCTCATGGCATTAACATTACATCAGAGGCCGTCCCCAACATTCTGGGGAAACAGAAACACGATTATCGTCGGTGATTCACAGACGTCTCTTCTCCCGATATTTTCTGAGGGAGGGGGGACATCTGTACACAGGCTACTTGATTGAAGGAGGTTCTGAGCTATCTGCCAGCCACAAAATAATAAAACCTATAACACTTTATAACTTGTGTCCGCTAACACGACATTCTCACTAAACCTTGTAGCAGAATAACCATGACTATCACATGTCTTAGAATGCGAAGGTCTCTAATAACCAAACGCACGTTGGCTTGGGTCGGGTCTGTGTAACAAGAATGTACCATCCCATTGGGCATGTGGAATTTCCGAAATTTCAAACCAGGATTTTTGTTGAATGGAAAGCGCCCCAGATGTACATATATCTTCTATTTCTAATCTTTTCAGACAGTCATTACAGCGTTCCAAGCTGTGACCATTTTGGTCGCCATGGAGGGTAAAACAATTTGAAAACTAAACTTGTGGTGAAAGTCACCAATTTCGGGACCTGTGTTTGGCAGAAATGTGCCATGATGTACTAAGTTATTTTGTTAGCGAGTGTTAAAGGTCTTTCTTAACTTAAAATGTTTTCTTTCCCATCAATGCAGAAAACTGAGCTTTAATCTAAGACATGCTTGAGTATTAGGAGTTAAAACACATGAAAGTGAAGTACCAGCAATCAATGTGGTCAATGGTAAAACCTTTCATGTACATGTAATATAAAATTATTGCACCAAGTATGTTTTTATATCTTTATTTTCCTTTTTTTAAAGGAAACCAATATTTTATGTCTGGCAAAAGGTGACTTTGAAGAAAAATTGAGCTTGTGGAGACATGTGGGGCATTGCATTGCTGTTACTCAAATAATAATAATTATTGCCATGCCACTAATTCAAAGTAGACAGACTGCAAATTATCTTAGGTGCTAAAAAATATATATCTAAGTGTCGCAACTGTTCATCAGTAGGATGCCTAAAATGCGTGCAATTCCACAATTGGTTTTTCACCAGTAGGATGCCTAAAATGCGTGCAATTCCACAATTGGTTTCAGCTCTATTAAATCTTTCACTCCTTAAATGTGGTGTTTATTCAAAACAGAAACACTATTTTTGATTGCACTGGCACGGTGCTTCTTCGATGGGTGGTACTTATACATACAGTACACTCTAGTACATGGGTACCATACTGTGTCTCTACAGCAATTTGTAAAACAAGTGCAAATAAACAGTTGCTTGTACCATCAATTTTACGTAAAGGCAGTAATTATTAGGGGAGCTCCATGTGTGGTGCGAAGTGCCATGCGTGGGCCGAGCCCCATAGCTAAGTAAATCTACCCATCCCAGAAAATTTGGTAATCACCTGACCGTACACAGAGCGACCGAGCGTCCGTCCGCACCACAGGGAAACCAATGTTTACTCTCACACTTTCTAGCTAGTAAAAACTACCGGTAATTGCACATCAACGTTGTGATCAATTGACAGCTGTCAAAACAGGGTACCCGCTGACCAGTATCACCTGACCATACCACAGGCTCAAGTGTCCACCCATCGAGGTCAAGTATTTTTTTGAAGTTATTCACTGACAAATTACCAGTTTCAAATGATCGCAGGCTCAAGTTTATTTTTTCCAAAGATTCACATGAAATTATGTTGTGTTTATGTCACTATGGCCCCCGCACTGTTAAGATTTTGATTCCAAAATTACCTCAGACGCGAAAATTCAGCCAGTTTTTTAAAAATGCAGGTGGGGAAGACCTTTTCTTACCATGGTCACACATTGGTCATGCTCTACGTCCAATTGTTATGCTCTGATTGGTCAAAATTTGACAGGTGAGTTCATACAGAAAATTTATCCAGCATCTTGAAAGTTGTTTACTTTGACAGCTGAAGCTGACAGAGTTTTGTGTTAACTTGTCATGTTTTTTAACTGTCTTTTTCCACTGGATGTACAAAATGAAATACAGTTGCTATCAAGAGTCTGAATCTGATTTTGGACGGCATTGTTTTCGTTTTTCACCTTGCTTAATGCTTAAGAGGGTTTAAAAGTTAAAAGTCTCAAGCAACAGTGGCCTTCCTTGATAGCTTTCAGGAACAGAATCTCGAATGGTAAGCCTGAGTATTATTATAATATTTGATGTTTGTTTTTGTTATATGTAATTTCATGAAGCTGAGCACAGTTTATGCGGCAAGTTTATGCACGTTTGTAAGATTTGAGTCAATGATCTGACCTAGGTTTGATATAAGCTTACAGAACTTTAAAAGGCCTCCAGATAATTATAATTATTTTCTCAGTGCAAATAGAAAGAAAACGTTCCAAAGAATATTTAGTTATAAATTTGGCTGTAGAAAGAAAACTTTGAGCGATTTTCTTGCTTTTCTTGCTTGAGGACTTCATCTTTGAAAAA
This sequence comes from Porites rus, assembly GCA_964035705.1. Lineage (NCBI taxonomy): Eukaryota > Metazoa > Cnidaria > Anthozoa > Scleractinia > Poritidae > Porites > Porites rus. The sequence goes on from OZ037994.1 coordinate 6,856,018, forward strand.
AGCAAACACCAGGAGACCGGCTTAAAGTAAAACATAATTAACTTAAGCTTAAGCTTTAAGCTTACAGTTGTAAAGACTCAGGATTTTAGATACACTTAAATACTTGTCTTCATAAATGAAAATTGTTGTCTCTGTAAATGTTTCACCAAATTATATTTCTTTTGTTGATTGTTAGTATTCTCTCTTGTAATTTTAATCGCTTGTCCGTGCCGTTTGTTTTCATTGTTCGTGAACATCGCTTGCAGGAGTACTCAAAAATGTCACGCTTATCAAACGTTTTATACATGTAAGATTATACATCGTAATAACTGAAACCATGATTAAATAACAAAAAATAATAATAATAAATTTGTTATTATGTTGAAGCGTAACTCTATTAAAGTTCATTCAAACACTCAACCAAACTGACAGCTCGCACTAGAAATGAGAACTGGCTGGCCTTATGGATGATTTTGGAAATTTTTAGAACGGTTTCACTAAAAGTGCAAGATTGATTGTCCTGAATATTGACTAAGAGCAATTACTTGTCTTGAAAAACTGTAAAATACAGTATTCTGTGTGAGGTCTGTATGATAAATAGTACTGTTTCACCTCAGATGTGATGTATAAAAAGTATAAAAGGTTGGTTTACACACTCCCAGATTTGTGGGCAAGATTTTCGAGGCCTAATCTACTATGATCAAGAGCCATTGTGGCTCTTGAATGTGATCGAAGATGTTTACTATTTAATTATTTACGGTAAGGCTATCAAGTCGATGTAAGATGTTTCACTCTAAAATGATTTGGCCTTTCCCTCAAAAGTCATATGAATGTGCCCTCGAGTTAACCGATTTGTGGATTACCAATTTATTGTTTGATTTAAATTACAAATTTATTAATGGGAGCTTCGCTTTTAGCCCTGGCTAAATCTGTATGTTGGCCACTATGAGGATAAGCAGAGGGTGCCGGCATGATGTTTAAATGTAAACTAAATCTTACTGCTAAATAATTGCAATGTCTACAGTGAAACGATCCTTCATGAGACCACATAAAAGCCATGGAACTCTGGTGGTATTAAGCTGTTCGCTCCTGAGCTGCGATCCAAAAAGCTTTCCCAAAAGCAGTAAATGTCTCGACTAGCTTCAAAACAAGTTTTTCGGCAAAACTCCCAGGAGGAGATGGTCATATTAACAAGGTTTTAAGAAAACGGCTGCGTACTTTTTAAGATTTAGGTCAAAGAATCTTGTTGTATAACATGGTGAAGGGTAGCTGTTAATGGTAAGGAATAGAGAGTTTGTCGCCTGACAAAAAATTGTACGCCTCCAAATCTTCTGGGCGCCATCTTTGAACTTTGGTGACAGTTGAGATAATTTTGGCGGGTGGAAAAAATCATTCACACTAGAAATAGCTCCCTGTTGGCAGATTTTTTTGCAAAACAAACAAAATTTTGCTTAGTGCGAGCAAGGTTTAAGCTTTTTTAACCTTACCTTCTTTTTCGCGGGTCTTGATGTTTGCAAGTTGACATGACATGCACATGCATCTGTAAGCAGCTTTAAGCTCATCTTCGTTTGGCTGAAATGAAATAAAATGCACTTTATATGACTGATCAAATGTTTCTCTTTTTCTTTCTCTTTGAAAGACAACTTTTACCTCTTCGCTGACGTTCAAAACAGGGTAATGATCTACTTCGGCCTCTTCTGATTCCGCCATTTTAAATTTTACCGCTAGAAGACATCCGACTGACTAATAGGACTTCGGGGCATTGCCGGATGACCTTGACGTTGATTGGTTCAAATTAAGATACACACCCCCTATTTGACCATATTTAGAAGAACTGCGTTGCCTGTCAAAAAACCTAAACGGGTCCTCCCATCCCAGAGATCGCTCGCGACCTTTGGTGCCAGCATACATAACAGGGTACTACTGAGAGCTAAACAAAATGTCGGATCGCAACGTAACCGAATGCTGGATAGAAAGTTGGAAGAATTTTTATTTTTCGTTTCCTGTTACCTAAAGACGAGTTTAGGGGAGAAGCTTCAATTCTACTCAAATGTCTATAGCAAAAACTAAATCACCGATGTTGGTCGGATTCAACAACATTTGGAGAAATCTTCCAGACAGTCTCCTGCTGCATATTTTTTGTTTTCTTTCTCCGAATGAAGTTGTCCTTGCTGGTGAAGTCTGTCGAAACTGGAATCGCGTTTCTAAGGATGAATTGCTCTGGAAACACTTGCTTCAAAAGACTTTGCTCAACAGAGCAGGCGATAACATTGAGCTTCCGGGTAAATCATCTTCTTGGTTTGAAGAATTTAAAAGAATCTACCAAACCACCCCTGTAGTGGAAGGCCAGGTACTGAAGGAACACACCGATGAAGTTCTTCACGTGACTTTTTCACACGATGGTCAACTTTTGGCATCAAGTTCGAAAGATTGCAGCGTGATTCTCTGGCGGGTCTACGATTTCCATCATGTTAAAATGATGGAAAAGATAAACTTTGAAGATCACAATTGGGAGTATGTTCAGTTTTGTGAATTCAATAAAACCAACACTCTCCTTCTCGTATCAGGGGTTAACAAGATGCGAGACTTGAGTTTTAGAGGTGAGTTCTTTTCATTTGCCTTTTTTAAACTTTCCATAATACACTTTGTTTGCCCCAATACTAAAAATAACGATAATAATAATAACATTAACAATAATAATAATAATATAATGAGAATAAACTGTAACGATGATTTTGATGGTGATGATGGTGATGATGAAGATGATGATGATGATGATGATGATGATGATGATGATGATAAGACAACTTATTTAAGGAACCCTTAGTTTACACAGCCAACTCTCTTTTTAAGATGGACACCTTTGGGACCAGCAGTAAGTGTCCGTCTTAGAGAGATGTCCATTTTTTAGAGTCACATCAAGGGTGCAAAGAAAGACAGGGACCGAATCTAGGTGTCCATCTTATAAAGGTGTCAGTTACGAGAGAGCCAACTGTAGACTGCTTGGATCATCACAAAGGTTTTGATAGTCTGAGATCTCGGGTCAATACTTTACTTTGTTTCAGAGGCAAATCATGTGTTAAGTAAAAATTGATAGTGATAGGTAACAATAATAATTATTGTTTTCAATTTCTATTGGCACAACAGAAAAAAAAGTTAAATGCAAAGTTTGGGGAAAGACATCTGCAACTGCATAAAGAACGTTTTAAGCTTTTGGGTCAAATGGACAACAGTCTCAAGTACGGTTGTACATGTATTTTGTAAGGGGCAATGAAATGGTAGCCTGTGTCGCGGATGTACATGTAATCTAACCTCGGTTAGTAATGTCTGTGAAGCAGCATTAAGATCCCTGTTCTGGGCCCCCTACAGACTCAGCGTATTACAGGAAGTGTGTTTTGACTTTTCTTTCAACCTGGGCCAAGTTGTTCAAAGCTGGGTTAAGATAATCCAAGGTTAATGGGAGATTTGAATTCAGATTTAAAAGCTTAAAAAGCTTTTCAGTTTTAATTCTTTTTTGGAAGCTCTAAAAAATAATAGAGAAATTTATCCCGGAAAATGCTTTTGAACACAAGAAAAAGAAACCTGGGTTAAATTTAACCCCGGGCTATACGCTAATCGGCCTTCGAACAACTAGGCCCAGATTAGAAAATTATGACAAGTACTCAAATCCTGGTACACTGGTGGGGGCCCAGAATAAGTATTTCAACATACTGTTTCACGGACTGACTTAACAAGACTTTAGTTTCGTCTGTGGCGCAGGCTATGACATTGTTGTCCTTTATATATTTTTTTAAATCATGACAAGTAGTCAAATCCTGGTACATTGGTGCTTGCCCAGAGTAAGACTAGTATTTCAACATACTGTTGCACGGATGGACTTAAACAGAGTTTAGTTTCATCTGTGGCGTAGGCTATGACATTGCTGTCCTTCACATTTTTTATGCCTGTTGCTATAGACTGTGTTTGCTTTTACAGGTGAAATCTTCATACTTCAGCTTCAAGGATTCAATGCAGTTGGTGTACTTCATTATGTAAACAGTGAACCATATGATGTGTTTGGAGCTTGGCTAACAGAAAGATACTATATTTCAGGCACATTTGAATTCATGGAAAACGATTCATCTACTTCAGAGTTGTGGGCAAACTGTGCAGATAGTTTTAGTGAAGACTATCAAACAAAACTGGCCCGGGTTGTTAATTACAATTCTAGCTCTGTGAGAACTGTTCTTGTAGCCAGGCCAAGCGGCAAGTGTAGTTCACGACCTACCAAAGGTTCCTCAGCATTGCAAAGAGATGATCGTATTTGCTTGATTTTTACCCATGGCACAGTGACTTATGTCCCCCATCAGATTGTCTTCAAATGGCTTAAACTTGAAAATGGAGATTATGCCACAAGGAAACTGTCCATAGTTAGAAACAGCCATACAAACAGTAGCTACGTGGAAAGAGGCAGAAAAGGTGAAGTTGGCCATGAACCATGTTACACAGAAGAGGAACATTGTATCGAAACCAATGCTCACATTATTGGCATGAGCTTGTCACCAGATCACCAATTTCTCTATGTCAATTGTCGCCCTTGGCAACAGCAAGATGGGAAAGATAGAATTGCTCCACGGCTAATTGCTTCTCCTCCAGAAATCTCCAGTGAAATAACCCTGCGGGTTTACAGCTTGGCCACATACAAACTTGTCGGTGTTCATACTGGCCATGAAGCATATACTCCTAATGATGGCTGCTTCTTTATTTTTCTTAATGTTGCAGACAAGTTTGTTGCAAGGTAAGACCTCCATTTATCGCACCAAATATTCCTAGAGCCATACTCACAATATAATTCACATTTAGGTCAATCCAAATTAACAAGTTAAAAAGAAACTTGAATTCCAGCTTGCACTTTGGGTAAGCAACGCTCTCATTTTGTTTACCCGGAGCCACTTCTTGCCCTGACCAGGCAAGGCTTTATTCCAAACCTGAATTTTTTGACATCATTATTACTCTATTTAAGAGCCTGAAGGTAATAACATTCTCTTTAAATTAGCCCCCCATCCCCATCCCTCTCAAATAAGCCCCTCTCTCTAATAAGCCCCCCTTTTCAGGAGAAGAAAGTTTATAAGCTCCCTTCTCTTTTAAGCTTGACTGACGGTTTCATATAAAGGGGGTCAGGGTCCCTAGGTCTGTTACTTGCATACCATACAAAAAGGAAAGGAGTGGCCCATAAGGCCAGACTTATTCTGGTTTCTGTAGCATGAAGCAACTGGGAATATTTCTTCTTCCTCTTGATGTGACGCCAGTGTGTCACAGGGTTTTCCCCCATTACTAAATTTGCCAGCGAGAGTTAAGTGTCTTGCCCAAGAAGTAAACGCAATGATCCAGGCCAGGGTTTGAACCCAGACCTCTTGAGCTGTATTCCGAGGCCCATATCTTGAAAGTCGTGGTAACCTTACAGGCCCAAAGCAAAATAATAAAATAAGAATCTTACTAATAAAAGCATGGATCCTAGCTGTGTTGTTAACCAATAGGTTTACCTAAAATGTAATCAAAAAAGCTTTCAGGGCCCCGTGATTACTGGCACTTTTGAGAAACAGGCCCTAAGACACTGTCAACCATGGGAGTGTGATGATGTCAAATAGACTGGACAATGGCATTTTAAGTGTTCCAAATTTGGTTCCATGATTAATTTTCAATGGCAATGTCCTCGGCATCAGAGCTTGAATGGTCACTGATCAGTTTTGCTGGATCAGACTCCACTTTAACTTGACGGGGAGGGGATAAAAGAAAGAGAAGATGGCGCGAAGGTTGGGAGGGTGTGATAATTCAAGGGAGGCGATAATTTTAAAAATTGCCGTTTTAGGTGGGCGATTAATCGAGGGATGGAGATTATTCAAGGAAATACGGTAATTATTTTACTGTTTTTAATCTTCAGTGGAGCAGAGGATCATTGTGCTCATGTTTGGGACAGACACTTTGGAACCAAGCTAGCCACTCTTAAAGGACACAGTAATGTAGTGAACTGTGTTGCATTCAACCCTGTGAACCAACAAATGCTGGTCAGTGCGAGCGATGATCAGACCATCAGAGTATGGAGATCCCGGCAGCTGTCCAAGCTACCGGTGAATGATTCAGTGGAGGTAGAAGAAAGTTACGAAGAAATAAGCTTTGTGGAGGAGAGATTTTTGAGAGAAACAAATGTGTGAATTAATGCTATGTAAATGTAATTTATTATTAAATAAGGAGCTTAAGCAAAGTAGTTTTTGAGGGACGCACATCTTTTGGAATTGGACTTTTTGCATCCCTGGGCAGTGGTTTAACCCAATTTTTTTGGGCAAATCGTCTCTATAAGAGTAAAGACACGTAGCTATACAATTTTGGTAGCGCTTAGGCATACAGGTATTAAAAGGGGAAAACTGTCACTTGCGGTTGATGTTCGTGAGGCCTTTCAAGAGTCGGGGTGGGGTTGGGATATGCTGTTTCCTTTTCGGTCACTTCTGAGACTGCCTGTCACCTGGAAGGTTATGAAAAATGTTGCTGTCACATTTTAGCTAGCACATCCCTCAAAAAACGTTCTTGCTTAACGCCGTATCATCATCATCGTCATCATCATCATTTCGAGAAACGCGCGTTTACGTGTGGACGGAGGGCCAAAAAAGAAAAGTCTCCGTTTTCAAAAATGACGGGGTGCGTGTGCACTGGGCCTTAAGATCAGTATAATTATAGCATCACTAGGTCTCACTATTTTACTTTTAAATAATTTAGTCGCGACCGTAGAAGTGTAAAATTAGTTTCAGAGTTATTAAGTGATAATTTTTTAAATAAGATTGGAGCCTCAAAGTTTTATGAAGGAGTTATTCAGAATAGGAGGGAAATGTGTTTTTGACCTTTTATACCTAAGGATTGATTTTCATTATTTTGTTTGCGTCCAGCCTGCGTAAGTTGGCAGGCACACCAGCTGATCAAGTCATAGTTTCCGCTTGTTACAACGTGGTGGCTGGAGAAAGCACTAGCTACAATTTTTTTCCAAAGCCGAGAAGAACCGTCAAAGTAAGGTTACACAAGTGACTTGTAAGAAAACTGGACCACAAAAAAAAACAGGCGTCATTAATGTTTTCGGGTTGTTGCAGGTTGCAAAAAGATGTTACAGAAAGTAGAGAGTAGTTCTACTTTTTTGCAACAAAATCTTTACATGTTGCACGTTTTACCGGCCCCAGGAAAACTTGATTTGCATTTTGCAGCAAGTGACGTAATTCCCGTGTATGGCGAGACTCCCGCGTAATTTTGTCCAATCAGAAGTCAGTATTCACACAACTTGGAACAAACTGATGTTGTTGTAAGGCAGGTTTGAACGTGGGTGGTAAAACTCGCAACATTGCCTCTCAAGTTGTTTAGCAGCAACGTTGCAAAACAAGTTTTTTTTTACCGTAGCTTTATCTCGTGATTTAAAAGAAGACCTCCTTTTTAAGACACCACTAGTTTCTATGAATGGCACTGGTAATCCAGGCTCTGTGATAGTACCACAATTCGGTAAAAATACGATCCTTAAATTTGCAGGAAATACTAAATAAAGGTCAATGAACCGTACTGTGGTATTATGACGGAGCCTGGGTTACCTGTGGGAATGGTTGACACGTTGTTCCAATATGCAGACAGTAAAGAGGCAACCGAGGCAGTTACCTTGCTAATGAATTTATAAGTTTCTTGTTTTTGCTTTTTCAAAAATAATATGTTGATAAGTCGGCTATACTTTAAAACAAATTTTCTCCTATATTGGAGAGATTAAGAGTGACGTTCACGGAGTTTGACTAACGTCAGATTCAAGCTATAAAAATTTCTTAAAAAAGAAAATAAGCTGAGAATAACCGTCCAAGACAATTATTATGGATATAACTAAAGAATAAACTACTAAATTTCTAATTTCCTAAATTTCTCAATTGCCTCGGTGAAAATGTTTGTCTGGCTACTGCCCCGAAGTATTTTAGTTAAAATAAGTAGGTGCATTTCCCGTTATTGACTATTGTTATTGATTACTGATGATTGGGGCGGGGGGGGGGGGGGGGTATTCGTTTCTGGAAGGGAAAAGAAATGTAAATTAAGCTTTTGTTGCTGGCATGGGCGGTTAGACTATCCGCTTGAACTAACGGAATAAAAAGAAACGCATCCAGAATAACACTTGAATAATGTTTCAAAACACGTCACAATACTGCGAAAAAAGGCTTTTCATAAGTAAAGGTACCTGTTTCGCTCTTCACTGCAGTTGTCAAAAAATATGAGATGACGAAAGGGTTTATCAACAATTGTAGCCTTCATAGCAAGCGTTTCCATGTGGTTTTGGAGCAAAGGAAGACCGAGGAACGACGAGGAAAGGCCTGATTTTTTGCTGATTTTTTGACCGCGCGAAAAATGCATGGAACAAGAGCGCTAGCCAAACTGAGCGCAGTCTTTGCTCCTACACAATATAGCAGTTTATTAAAGTGAACTACCGCTTAGTTAAGAAGATTTTAACGCTCGTCTTTTTTAACCATGTTGTCCCGGCATACTCTGCGGAAATGCTTTAAACCCCCGGTTCCATTAAGCAAGTGGGAGTTTTTCGCAACCGAAATTTTCTGAATACAGTTAAACCTCGACATAGCGAACCTCTGTATAACAAAGTCCTCGGTATAACGAGAGATTTTCTTTACCCTAGTAATAGTAAAACGTGAAAATTAACCTCGATAAACGAAACCTCATTATAGCGAACAATTTTGCAATTTCAAAAAAATTGTCACCTTGAATATAATCTCACGTTGTTGTTTGCCTCAAACATGACTTTAAATCTCTAATTAATGCAAAGCGACGTGGTAATTAATAACTATATGCCATTATATTGAACAAATAGAAATCATATAATATTCCATGAAAAACATTGAGTAAATGTGATTTAGCTTTATTATGTAAGCGATACCTCGATAATTACAAACAAGGTTCTTTCAGTGCATCTGTGGTTACTAGGGGAACAGTCGCTTCATCGGTGGCGCAAGCGAGTGGAGAAAAGATGCTGCAAATTGCTAGATATCCCTTACCTTTTAACCCTGCCCCGGTTTTGTGTCCGCTATGCACCTTACCTCCCGGAAATGCCCGTTTTTCTTTTCAACCGTGTTGTTTCTACCCCACGGAAACGCATCCAGAGTCGCAAGTCCATCTTCCGGTCAATTCTCTAATGAGTCTACGGAGGTCCTCTTTTGAGCCTTACAGGGCCCCGGTCCGATCTGTGAATGGGATCCCATTAGCATCTCAGAATTTTCATTCTCCGTCAAACGAGGATATTACGCGAGTGCAGCCTGTGCGAAGTAGTGGCGTTGGTGCTAATCAGCACGGTGGTAAGTCGAAAAAGTTCTCTTTACATTTGTGTTTTTCTTTAATTTAAAAGGGCGTTTATCTCCTCTTTTAACAGCCTAAGGAAGTCTGAGAGACTTAATTACAAATCGAAAATGACTTTTTAAGAGATACAGTAACCGGTAAGGACTGCTGAAAAGTTTTCTAGTCTCAGTTTTATCAAGAATTGTTTCGACAAACACGCAATGAAAACGATTCTGGGAGTCATTAGAATGTTTCTCAGTTGTTTTATAATCCTTATTTTTAAGGTATAACAAAAGCTTTGCGTACTTGTGGACCTCTTTCTTTTTAAGAAATGCGATAAATAAAACAAAGGAATGGTGAGGGAGTACGTGTATAACAAAAACAGCATTTGATTTTTTTTTTCGAAATGCGAAAAAGGGCGCAAAAAGGGCAAAGCTGAAACGTTGCCATTGTTATCATACGCAACTAGATTAAGCTGTCATTGTTGTATTCTTGTAAAATCATAAGCGCATGTATTTGTAAACCGCAGCTAATACTGCTTACATAGGATCGTTTTGTAATAATTATCCAAGTAATGACGTTTAACAAAACTTTACAAAACATAGAACGATTAGACCTGGAAAAGTTGACTTGGTTTTTACCCCTTTGGCTACTGTTGCTGAGAGACTTTCTGTGCGGCGTCAACCACAATCTCATCCTTAATTTCCTTCTATCTTGACTATTGGTCCGTGTTAGCCTTTACCACGTATCTTTCAATCCAATCTGCTTTCATTATAAGTAATTTTTCCAAAGTTCCCAAGGGGCAATTATCATTTACTGTTTAAAAATACAAATGTCTCTCAGTTGCGGCAAGACTAGAGAAAATGCAGGAGTTCTTTGCTAACTATTTAAAATTTAAATGTGTTGGTAGGTAACAGAGACGATTCAGGAAATCTGCATTGCACTGCCCTTTCTGGCATCAAGAAAAAGCGACGAAAGAGAACTATTTTCACATGTCAACAGCTGAGTCGACTGGAATCTTTGTTTGAAGAGCAGCAGTATATAGTGGGCACAGAGAGACAGCAGTTGGCAGAAGCTCTGAATTTGTCTGAAACTCAGGTTAGCTGTTGGCGACGTTTTTAGAGATTCAGGGCGAACCTTGTCTTCAGGACTTCCCTCAGAAAATGGGGGAAAAGCCCTGGGGACGAGAATGATTCCATTTCTATTTGCACTGTAGAAACGAGAAGGAAACTGGGGCGAATGGATTCCGGAGTCCGATCCTAAGCGAGATTCCGGATTCCTTAAGCTGAATTCCACGATCCCAAAGCCCCGGATTCCGGGTTCCAAAAGTAAAAATTCCTGCAATTCCGGAATCCGGATTACCTTGCATTGGGCGAAATGGTCGTTTGTGCCGATAATCTTACAACTATCTCTTTTTTTTTAACACAAACAGATCAAAATTTGGTTCCAAAATCGCCGAATTAAATGGAGGAAGGAGAACAAGCAGAATTTCCCAGATTTTCTTGGCGCCAGTCCTTTCTCTGTTGCGTGTGCCCGAATCAGACACTCAAGAGGACTGGATTCCTGGGATGACGAGTGATGCGTTGGCGTAATGATAGTAGGGAGCTCAGTATTGCTTTTTAATGATCCACGTGTTTTCATGTTTGCTTTGAAATCGCGCAAGTCTACTTGCGTTTAGCTGGTTGTTAAGAGTTTATAAAGGTCGTTTGCAAAACGAATGAGTGATAGAAAGCTCCGAAAGTTAGCAAATAATTTATACCCTGTTTTACAAATTTCAAGATGTCTCGAAATTCCTCTTATAGATTTTTGTGAAACTTCGCACAACAGAAGACAAGCACCCAAAAAAGTATAGGTAGCGTAAAGCATTTCCAAAGAAAGGCTGATAAGGGCAGAAATTTGATTTAGAGATAACACTATTGTGACGTCATTGTCGCTTGATATTTATCCGATCACCCAAAAAATAATATCATAATAAAGTTTAGTCTATGTGTAATACATGTATTGCAATTGGATTTACACTAAAGATCAATTCGCTTAAGTATGGAAGGTGTCGCTACAAAAATACTTGGTCGAGCCACCTTAAGCTCCCTAATTACCCTTTTAGTAAACCTAACTGACATTCATTATAAAGCAACGGTTTGTTCTCGCTAATGCCCTCCATATACTTCTAACCAGCCCAGAAACACTGAACAAAAAAAACATATATGATTTTTATAACACCCCAGCTACAACGAAGAGAAAGCTTCCCATGATATTGCTTGTTTTATTTTAGCAGATTTTTTTGAAAACGAACCTAACGAAATATGCAGCCATTTGAGTAAAGAGAGCCAAAAGGCAGGGTTTTTTGCGCTGGATAAGCTCTTAAATCACACAAGCGAAAAAAAAAAATGAAAAGAAAAAAGAAAGATCTAGGAGGAAGAAAGGAGGAGAAGAAAAAAAAGCAATGGTTGAACTCTTAGCTTTTATATTGGCTGCTTTGGAGATAGCTTTTGGCTCATACAATCTGTTGACGGAAAAGTTCTACTTGGCGCTTAAATGTTCAGTACCGCAAATGATCGTAACGTTTTCAAAAATCCGGCTAGATACACCTAATTCAATAACTTTGCCTTTAAAAAATGCTTAGAGGAAAAATAAAAAAAAAGGAAAAGCCAATTTACACCACTCTAGCCGCAACAATTTGAAACATAAGGGTTTCAAGATCTTTATTCGGCAAGCGTAAAAACAAATGGAAAATACAACAGCTGTACGCCTACAGTCACTGTATGTTGCAAATTGATGAATCTTAGAAGAGTTTATCAGTAAGCCTAATTAATTCCTATTTGGCTTTTTATATTTTCCTTTTTGAAATTGCGCATATTGGACTTAGTGTGAACCTAAGTATGGCAAGGTGTATGGATACTGACCGCGAGATTAATTGTATTCTATAGACGGGAGTATCTGGCAATTAAACACACGGTCTCCTAGAATCGATGTGACCATTACATCTGGAAACCGAGTGTCGCATTTTTAGTATGCGACACGTCCCCTCTCGACTAATCATATCACAGGGTGCCCAGGCTCAAAACAGTCTCCAAAACCAAAATACAGTATAAGAACAGGTTTTGTTTGGGAGTACATCGTAAGATCGATAAAACGGTTATAATCCACATAAACAATACAGCCATTAAAGTGTACATACCTCATAAAGAGATGTCTCTGTATTGTTTTCTTTCTGTTTCCTGCTCTAAAAACGTCGTTTTAGCAAGTTATGACGTTTTGGTTTCCGGGGTGTACTCCTGGGAATTATTGGTGAGGGTGTGCCGCCCGGTTCCCCAAATCCTTACCCTATTCCAGAACAAAAATGTCATTTTTCACACCCGTTTTCAGACCTGGTCTCTAAAATCCATACCCGTTTCAGAGCTAAGAAATTATGTCATCATTACTTTGATTAGAACGGCAACAACAACAACAAAATTAAAATCCGAAAATTTAATATTTCGAAATCGCGTATTTCTCTTTCTTTCTTACTCATTTAGAATTGAAACGACGAATACCTTCATACACTCCTGTAGTTCCCTCGAAGAAACAGGTATCAAAAAGTTTTAGGAGTGTCAAAATACTGTACTTTTGAATACAGAATAATATTCGTGACATTTATACGTGATCTACCAGGGCCGTAGCCAGTATGAGGCGAACCGAGGCACTCGCCTCGGTAAAATTTTACCAAATACTGTCGATTTTTATTTTTTTTATCAGACTGATAATATTAGAAGATTTCATACGGCTGATTTCGTACAACGGACCGTGTGTTCGCCTAGGTTGTAGTTTCTTCCTGGCTACGGTCCTGTCTACGTTTATTTCCGTGCATCACCAGTGCAATAATCGTGAATAGCGGTTTTTCCAACATAAATAACAGTACAAGGTTATGTCGTAGGATTTCAAAGTTATTCACATTTTTGGAAAAAATGAAGTTTTGTAGTATATGCCTAGAAAATTGATGACATTCTCTAATAAGTTCCACTATTCTTCATTAAGGAGGCCAAAAATCATAGAAATCGGTTTGATCTTTCCTGCTGAAAAACGGGATTAAGAAACGTAACCAACACGCTATTTAATAGTTCCGGGCTACCTTACGTAATGTGCTCTATTGGCTCTATTGAGTCTAGTCCCCCTGCAAATGTGCCAACTGGAAGTAAAATATGTTATGAACTCATTATGTTACTATGATAACTTAGATGTCAAGTGCGCTGAATATAACAAGGGTCATAGCAAATTTTCATCTTTATTCTATACATGTTTTGTGGTCGCTGCGACTTTATTAATGCTCAAACTTGGAAGGTATCGCTCCTAGACATTTACATGGTAAGTGGTGTAGCGTGAAGAAAGAAATTAGCGAAACGAAAGAATTCTTTATTTAAGGTAAGATACTATTTACAGGAAAAGTTCTTCTACTTGTATGTCCCTATTGGTTTTCTAAACACGGCGAGAATCTCTCTATCTTGACTCCTTTTGTCTATAAATTTTAAGAAAAAAATAGTTATACTTTTCATTTGAATTGTTCTTTTTAACCAAGGGGCGCAAAAAGGCGGTAAAAAAGTCTTTCGGAAACAGTCTTCGGAGATCAGACCGGTTGTCTTTTCAAATCGCCTTAATATATGCGATTCTTTCCTTGCATGATGATCATAAAATTTGATCACCACTATCTGACTTTGGATTGACGTCTTGTCAAAATGCAGTCTTTACAGGGTTCTTGGTCTTTATCTAGACCTGTCACTCAAATTCCACCATTGGGAATTCTACACCACTAAAGTTACTCTAAAGTAACAACACTATGCTGCTTGATATCAGATTTTCACGCTATTAAATTTTGGTGTATTTTTTTATTCTTGATCTTAGAACATTATTTTATTTTTCCCCTAAAGTCCATTCCAAGTACAGTAAAACCTTATTCAAATTTGGGATCTTTTTTCCTTATATACGGAATGGCTCTGTAAAATTCTTTAAAAAAAACTCATCACATAATCTTCATGACGTATAAAATTACTAGCGTGAAACTGTCATTAATATAAATTTACATCAACACTTTCAAATTTTCAATCGAACCTAGCTTACATGCCAAAAAAAAAAATTGGCGTTCATTCTTGACGCCTTTGTCTATTTACAACTTCAAAAACTTGATATATATACTTACTAATTTTTGACTATGTGTATACACCTTTAAGAGACGAAGACTTCAAATTAAAATCAAAATAACTCTTCTATGAACGGACGCTAACCCGCAATGGCTCCAGATATTGAGCCATTAGAAGTTCTCTTATTGGACACTGTACCCATAGCCATAGTTTAAATGCAGATTTTGGCATGAGTAATGTATGGAGACAAAATGATTGCGTCTGTTTTGCTTTTGATTGCGAGACACGTAGTCTAGTTAAGATAGATAGATAGTTCATTAAAAATCGCTTCGCAGCCCAAAGGCTGAATTATGCAATTATTTTCAACACTATTACGAATTTCTAGAAAAAACTACATTAAAATATATACTATAAAATATGGTAAATCTAATAAATAATTTAAAATATATCAGAATTAAAAACTTTTATACATCAAAATATTTACAATTTGCTCAAAAAACAGTCGATATTCTTAATTAAAAGGAGGCATCTGTCTTGCCCGTGCAAGAATAAAAGAGTTCTTCGCCCTATTAGTACCAACAGGTGGAATGTTATAGGCGCGATTGTTTCTCAAACTAAACCTAGGATTGTTACGACGCGGCAATAAGTTGAAGAGATTATGATTTTTGACGGAAGTACCAGTGTTAAAAAATGTGCTACACAATTGGCGATAGTGGTTTACCATTGGTGTGATGCCCCCAAATTCGCAAGCATCGCCTTAGCTCAAGTCCGGCATAATTATCGATAGCGCCCTCTTCTTGATACGCAAGAGCTCATTAATAAGATACTGGTATTGTATAGTCTTAATAGCCCACGTTCAATACATGTATATTAAAATTCTAACATGACTCCGAGGCCTTAGGATCAAAATTGCAACTTTTTCACGACTCCATTGTCTCGCAATTCCCAGAAGTGAATTGAGCAAAGAGAAAACCAAACCAAATGTAGAAAAATGACCAGAAAGTCTTGGAATCATGTTACAATTTTAATGTATCGAGCGTGGGGCAACGTAGATCGTACACAAGTTGTGTAAAAAAATGCTAAATCTACTCACGGCAATTGTGCCCACTTTAGCTGTACTAAAAAGTATAACCTCTCTCTATTGTGGCTTTCTCAACAAGATCATCTATTCCATTATCTGTGTCACTTATAGTGAGCCCAAGAAGCTTAGTACTACTTACAACTTGTAGCTCTTTTTCCTCAACTACAACTGCATGAAACTCTTGGAGCTACAAGCAAACGAAATCCTGAGCTCTTTACATTTTTCCGGATTTAGGTTCATCGTAACACGAGGAGCCGCAAGCAGTAAAATTTCTGTCCCGTAATTTAATCAGTTAAATCATCAAAGTTGACAGGTCTTTCTGATGATCAAAGCGACTGTTCGGTTTACCATTTACACCTTCAGCGCGAAGACTGTCACGGGAACATTAACACCTTCAGCATAATAGCTTACCATAACAGTTGTAGGTCGCGCGCGTCTGGTCGGTTTCGAAGAACGTGATCGTGACTGTTGTTTTCATTCAGTGACTGTGCGCGTTGATATGTCAACGTTTAAAACAGACTGCAACATTAAAAGCAAAGAAGCTGCTGAGTAGAAACTAAACCGTCCCAGACTTATTCCGTTTCATTCGTGTACTTTCATTTTGATGGGGTCTGTATGATGAATTTAATTCTACCTTCTAATCAGGCACATAAATAAAATAGAGATAAAACATTTCATTTTGCTTTTGTTGAGTAAATTCATCTTAAAAACGTTAAACTAGTGGACCACTTTCTCCGCGTACTTGTAAAAATAGGCATTTAATATGTCGCGCTACAGTGCGAAAATCTTCTTGTCATGGATTAGATTTCAGCATACATATTGTTAATCTTCATTTCGCGCCAGAATAAATTAGTTTGCGCGCTAAGGGCTTCTAAGGTTTGCCCCACTTCGAGTCCACCTTCTGGAGATACGCCGGCATGGTAGCTGGAATACATTGCCGGGGCGAAGATTTGGCATTTTTTCCACCTCGTCTTTTTTTCCCCACGACGATTGTTTATATTTGTAGTGAGAATGCCGTGCATATCGGTGGATTTTACTTCAGTCAAGCGGCTTCAGTTTCTGCGGCTTGCTACTCATCATAAAGAAGAGTGCCGGAATTGCTTTGTTCGCCTTTAACAGATTTGTTGTCGAATGCAAGGTAAAAGAGCGGACTACTGTAAGGTAAGGATTGAAGTTTAAATTTGTTTCTCGGCGAAAAATAGTGCATACAACTCGTGAAACCCGTGAGTATTACCTCTGTTTAATATACCGGATGTCGTGCGATGACCCCTCGCTTTTACGATGGATAAGACGGATACAAACAACAATTTCTTTCGCAACGTTTAGTATAATTTACTTAATATGGAGATCATCTGAGGACGATTTTTCGTTACATATGCTTCATTTCTTGGCTTATTCCAGCTACGTGCGAAAAATTAGATGACAATGTTTGCGTGCTATAATTATACTGATAATTTCTTGCACCTTGAAACTCATATAAGCCAAACTTGTTTAACCCTAGCAAAAAACTCTTTTAATGGAGAAACTCAACCTGATAGTTGCACTAAAATCTAATAATTGTTACTGCGTTTGCATGCTCTCTGTAACCTCGTGGGTAGAACATACCTGATGGTTACATTAATAATAATCACTGCATTTGCTCTCTGTAAGCTCGTGGGTAGAACATTCCTGATGTTTACATTAATAATAATCACTGCATTTGCTCTGTGTAACCTCGTGGGTAGAACATACCTGAAGGTTACGTCAATAATAATCATTGCATTTTCTCTTTGTCACCTCGTGGGTAGAACATACCTGATGGTTACATTTATAATAATAATCACTACATTTTCTCTCTGTAACGTCGTGGGTAGAACATACCTGAAGGCTACGTTAATTATAATCATTGCACTTTCTCTTTGTAACCTCGTGGGTAGAACATACCTGACGGTTACATTAATGATATCACCGCATTAGCTCTCCGTAACCTCGTGGGTAGAATATACCTGACGGTTACATTTAATAATAATCACTACATTTGCTCTCTGTAACCTCGTGGGTAGAACATACCTGAAGGTTACGTTAATAATAATCATTGCATTTTCTCTTTGTAACCTCGTGGGTAGAATATACCTGACGGTTACATTTAATAATAATCACTACATTTGCTCTCTGTAACCTCGTGGGTAGAACATACCTGAAGGTTACGTTAATAATAATCATTGCATTTTCTCTTTGTAACCTCGTGGGTAGAATATACCTGACGGTAACATTTAATAATAATCACTGCATTTGCTCTCTGTAACCACGTGGGTAGAACATACCTGAAGGTTACGTTAATAATAATCATTGCATTTTCTCTTTCTAACCTCGTGGGTAGAACATACCTGATGGTTACATTGATAATAATCACTGCGTTTGCTGTCCGTAAACTCGTGGGTAGAGTATACCTGATGGTTACATTAATAATAATCATTGCATTTTCTCTTTGTAACCTCGTGGGAAAAAAATTAATGCCTCTCTCCTGGAAATTTTGCCCAGTCCTTTGAGCACAGTGATCTTTGGGTAGCGAATTCACGAAAATAGGTAAAACGCTTTTTTTTTTAACAACAGCGTTTATATTATTTGGCTTTTTGAGGGGGGTTTAACATTAATGGAAAAGAATATAAAAAAAGCTTATAAAGCGGAAAAAGTTATCTTTACAAAATGCGCTTTGACAATGTCAAGGAGTGAAATAAGCTGAAGTTTTGTAGTTAGCCCGAAGAAAACCTGTTCCTGCATGAAAAGCAGTTCTGATTCCCTTCTCTTAACTAGAAGAGATGCATATCCCTGTGGACCAGTTTTTCAACCTGGAGCGATTCCCACTCACTTCTGATACTTTATTGACACGAGTTCCTATTTCAATATGTCTAATTCAAGCTTAGCCGCGTGATAGCTCTTCATTAGCGAAAAGGTCTAAGTGATATTTTGATTGACGTGTTGTTTTGGATCCTGAGGTTTTTTAACACCTTTTCTCTAGCTTAACTGGCGAAGATATTGCCCTTCAATTCCAAATTCTTTGATGTGCCGCCAGATGCCGTGCAAAAATATCACCGCTTGCGGCTCCTCGTGTATTTTTATGCAACCAAGTGATACGCTGAGCATTATTAACATCTCCTCTATGAATGATCTCTGAGGCCGTGGTATCATCAACAAATTTCCATCATTAGGATAAATAACCACGGCCCCAATTTGTTACCCTGTGGTACCCCGGACGGGACTGAGCCCCATTCAGCGAAGCAACCTCTAGCTAATTTTATTCTTTGCGAACTATTTGACAAGAAGTCTATAATCCAATTAACAATGCTGCAAGGCATGTCTAGGTTGCATAACTTTGTTATTAACGTATTATGGTCTATGTAATCGAAAAAGACGTAGCTCTTACCCAACAAACCACGAACGAAAAATACACTAAGAACAGTGTAATCTCTTTCTATTTATTCCAAGTTTCGTTTCAGCTAAGACTCAAGGTAAGCCTCCTTGCAGATCCTTGCACTATGAAGGATTGTATGTTTCAGAAACTACCGTCTCTTATTATTTTACTCCCCACTGCTTTCTGGATATTGGGAAAAGCCGCTGGTCAATGTAATTCCAGAGGTTCAGATTATGGAAAGATGCTTAAAGGTCACACATATGAGACATTCAAGATAAACCGCCCTTCTGATTGCGTCATAAGATGTGAAAACGACCCAGGATGCCAGAGCTACAACTACAAACTGGAGGAAAAAATCTGTGAACTAAATAACAGATCCAAGGAGACAAGACCTCAGGACTACATAACTGATTTGACCCGAATTTACATGACTGTTCAATTCATTGAAGGTTTGTTTTAACACACACCGTCTTCAAAAACGGGTATAGACTTTGCCCCAGTTTGGTCTGGAATTGGGTATGGTTTTCGAGGTAACTACGGGGAAACATGAACGTATTTGTCGTTTCAATTAAGTCAGATGAATAAAAAGAAAGTGATATACGTATTCGAATGGAATTAATAAGAAATCTTGTTGTTAGCGTTCTTATCTAACTAATGATGACATAACTTCTTAGAGCCCAAGTCTGAAACAGTTGTGAAAAATAACATGTTTTAGTCTTAAATACGGTCAGGATTTGGAGAACCGGGCAGCACAACCCCCACCAAGAATTTTCAGGAGTACTCCCCCCCCCCGGGTTCTCAGTCTTTCGTGTATCACAATTGCGCAAAGGTTAACGTGGACTTTTGTAAGTGAGTAATTAAATCCAAATCTAGTATATCTAAATCAAACTAACTGATTTGCTGAAAGAAGTTAACTTATATCCCAGGAAAAGATGAACCCACATCAGATCATCGGGACATGGCTGATGGTAGGTTGAACTAATCAGGTCAGTATTGATAACTCTCGCCTCACAGCACAGTCTTGGATTCTGGATTCAGACGCCTGGTTTCCCGATTCTTTGTCTCTGGAACTTGAATTCCAGATCCCAATTGTTGGTGGGATTCCGGATTTCTTGAAATATATTCCGGATTCCAAAGGCCAGGAGTCCGGATTCCACAAGCAAAAATTCCAAAAATTCGCGATTCCGGAATCCAGATTCCCTCACATGGGGCGAGAAAGCCTTAACCGATCTAACTCCTGGCCTGCAGACCTCACAAAACAGAAATATTCTCATAACGATATAATAGAAGCTTTACCTTAGACTTCAATTCCTAATTTTCTCGCCGGTTCTCTAAAAATTGATTCCCCGGAAAGCATCATTCGGCTTTTTTTACCACAAAAGTTAGTTGGCTTATTTCCGTTGAAGGAGGTTAAGCCCTCTCCCGATTGCTGAATGATAAAACTCCTAACATTTTTGATAATTTGTTTTCGCCACTACGACATTCTTGCTAAATTAAAACCCGTAGTAAAATGACGATGGCTATCACATTTCCCCGCCAAAATGACGTTGTTTCGCGCGCATGCACTACTTAGTCTACTTAGTATTGGGGAAATCTCTTAAATGTTTAGATGTTACGGAGAAGGTTCTATTTAATGACTTAGTTTTAGTATTCAAATGTGTAAATGGGTTAGCTCCAGATTATTTACGTAAATATTTTATTAACGTTCAGCAGTTCACAACAAGAACACAAGGGGATGTCACAATTTTGTGGTCACCCGATGTAAACTATCAATGGGACAAAGGGAATTTTATTTTCGGGGTCCAAAGGAATGGAATGGGCTACCTGACAATATTAAGAACACTAAAGATATTGATAGTTTTAAGCGGAGACTTTTTAATAAGATATTTCATGCGAAATAATTTTGAATATATTTTGAATAATTTTGAATGTATTTTGAATTTAATTGAACTACTGTAAATAAGTTTTCTTTTCTTTTCTTTATTACCAGTATTATGTAAAAATTAACATTGTGACTAAAAAGCCCTGTTGAAGGGAGTCTCAATAAAGTATGTATGTATGTATGTATGTTCTCATAGTCGTCCTCGTCTTAGAATCTAAATTTCTCTATTATCTGTTTTAAGGAGAGATTGTTTTAATTTAAAAATCATCTCGAAACCAGTTGTAAACATCCTTTAAATTCTTATTTCTTTAATTAATCCATAATACTTATCCTTTTCCGACTTTGTTTTAAAAGCGCTATAACGGCGTCGCGCGGTTTTTAGCCTACCCTGTGCTGAAACTGCAACGATAATTTCTTTCAGGTCTCCCTCGTTTCTGGCCACTCAATGGTACGGATAGTCAAGTCAGGTAAGAAAATAAATGAAATAGTGAAGAATCTTTTTTTTTCCCTTGTGTGTTCTTTTAAGCCTGGTTTTCATATGATCGTCCGGATCGTCCGGATCGGCCCATTTGTGTCAAATAGTGATCAGGGCTTGATATGCATCAAGAGACCTAACTACAACCCAAATAGAGTACCGGAGTGATAACGTCATAAAAATGAAATTTGTGAAATTATGGGATTTGTTAAGATATTTTGAAAGAACAACGTCCCAGACGCCTACTCGCCAAAAATTAGCAATTTAGAGCAGATTGTCTCTGAGATATTAGCCCACTTAGGCTGTGACGATTCCATACAAATCCTTCTAATGATTTGGCTTGTTTCATAAGATTAGGAACCAGGTAAGATTTAGATGATTTGTATGGAGTCATCGGAGCATAACTGGGCTAATATCTCAGAGACAATCTGCCCCAAATTGCTAATTTTTGGCGAGTAGGCGTCTTGGCCGTTTTTCTCTCAGAATATCTTTACAAATCCCATAATTTCACAAATTTCTCCAAACAATGGAAACTGGCACCAAATTTAGTGGAACATGAAAATAACTGCTCAGAACATGAAAAGAAGGTATAAATAACAATTCAAAGACATTACAGAGGAAAAGTGTGACGTCACGTTACCATGGTAGCAAAATTTCTGGATCACAATAAGGGGGAGCTTAAGCAACGACGACGGCGACGGCGACGAGAAAAGGAAAAGCAATAGGCTTACATTGGCAAAACGACAACTCTGCACCTGCATCAAGGCTGCGTCATGAAACTTCCTAATTGCACGCACCCGCCTTATGGAGTAGAAGAATAATTTCACTTTTTTTTTTCTTCTTAGATACGGTCCTTCCGGATTGAACCCCAGATAATTTCGCCAACATTTGAGAAATTTAGTGAAAGTTAATAACATCGATAAAGTTTAT
Organism: Porites rus; assembly: GCA_964035705.1. Taxonomy (NCBI): domain Eukaryota; kingdom Metazoa; phylum Cnidaria; class Anthozoa; order Scleractinia; family Poritidae; genus Porites; species Porites rus. Next base: position 6,878,194 of record OZ037994.1, read on the forward strand.
TCACTTTTTAAGTGACGTTTTCGGTTTGTTTTCATCCAGAAATTTTGCTACCATGGCAACGTGACGTAACCACTTCCCCTCTCTATGGATAAACGTGATGAAGCCGGATTGAAACGGAGTACGATTGTGTTTTTTGAAAACTTGTTAGCCTCACAGTTTTTCAAAGTTCTTTCTTGTGAGTGTTTATAACGTTTGATGTAATGTTTGGCAAGCGAATTTGTTTGACACCAAGCTCTGGCTTTGTCATTCACAAGTGATTTCTCTTATTCCGAATAACAACAATTTTATTAAAAAGCAAAGAAATACGTCAAACATGCACAAAAAAATAAAGACTCGTGATTGGTATTTCAAAAATGAATTCGAAAACCAAGACACAGTCACTTTAAGACTTATTTGAAAAAAAAAAAAGGTTTTTAGCCCGTTGGTTTAGTACGATGTTGCGTGAGTGAAGGTAAGTAAACTGTTTTAGGATAAGTTTTAGAATTATATTAATTTCTTTTAGCCCTGCAATAATTTGACATTTAATTTTGCTTTACTCTGTTAATGTCTCTTGTTAAAGTGTTTTTTTTTGTTTTTGTAGTATTGAAAATGTAATTATTTATTGTGATTATCAATAAACATATATATATATATATATACCTCTTACAGAATTGGAAAGAGCTATACAATTAACCACGAACTGGACTGTAATAGTAGTAATGTTGTCTACTTGCTGTCCTGTAAGGTTTGTCATGCGCAGTACGTTGGGTCAACAACAACAAAATTTAGGCTTAGGTTTAACAATCATAAGGCCCGTTTTAGAGCGCATTCAGGGCTTTCTTTTGAGGGTAGAAACAAGGATGATCTTTTGTATAGACATTTTTTTGGCCCGGGACACCATGGTCTTGAGGACGTCAGTATACAGTTAATTGACAGAGTGTCCGGGGAAGAATCAGCTCTCCGGGATAAAGAAGGCCAGTGGGCCTATAGGTTGAACTGTATTCAGCCTCAGGGCTTGAATATAAGCGACTTTTTTTACAGCCAGAATAGGTCGACTAGGTCTCGCGTCCGGTAAGAGCGCGCGCGTGTTTATCTTTCTTTGTAGCGCGTGCAAGTTTTCAAATTTGTTCGTTATCATGTTATAATGGTGTGTGATGCTTGTAACGGCCATTCACCCTGATGAAGGCCGTTTAACACGGCCGAAATATAGGTGAGAGACGAAAAACATATTGTTTTACTCTTCACTTGTGGTACTGTATTTATTGAGTTGTGAAGGGAGTGTCTTCTAAAAGATGCTTGTGGTAGGTTATATATATATATATATATATACACCCGTTTTCAAAAAGGTTTTCATATAGAGAGATATATACTTTTGTTTTCTTGCACGTGCGCCCGTGTGCATTTACACTTGTTATTGTCCAACTTGAGAAAAAACTTGGTTCAACGATAAATTTTCTTTTCGTTAGGTTCTTTGTTCCAATTTGTCAATTAAAAAAATAATGCACGAGTATTGTCTGCAATTCTCTTGATTTGCATTCTCTTGAAACTTAAAGAATGAGGAATTCAGTCACTTTTAGGTCAAATAATTGTTGTCGTTACAAGATGAGGGGAAAAACGCAGATGAAATGAAAAAAAAAATGTTTTCTAAACCGCTGAGAAGGACTGGATGTGACGGTGGATGTCCATATTGGATATGTGGGGAGGAGCAACAATATTATAGCAGTTGATTAAAACGGACTAAGACGTTGGCGAGGTTCATAAAAGCAGACTTTATCATAACCATGATGAGCTGGTCATATATCTTAATTTATCATCCTTTTTTCGTGTAAAATCACGGCCTGTAAGGCAACGTCTCATTGAAGACAGAATAAACTCTCGGCCAGCAAATGCTGTCAAGTTAGTTTACAGTTTCTCTTAAGCACGCCCCTGGACAGCGCATTTTTTAATACACCGCGTACTCAATCGATAAAAATGCTTCGTCACTTTCTACAGATGCCATGGCATTTGGCCTACTAATTCGGTGACGCCGTATAACTCGCGGATCGGCTGCTTGGCGGGATGTTTTCCTCATTCCCAAAATCAGCTATATAATTCGCCATTGTAAATTTGTATCGCAAGGCGCATGTATTTTTCTAAAAAAAAAAACAAACTCAAAACGACATGTCAAATTGGAACAAAAAACCCGACGAAGAAAAAAATTATCGTTGAACCGAGTTTTTCACAAGTTGGACAATGAGAAGTGCAAAATGCACACGGGCGCACGTGCAAGAGAATAAAGTATATATATATATCTATATATCTCTCTGTATGAAAACCTTTTTGAAAACGGGTGTATATATATATATATATAAGGTTTAGAATTATCAACAATAGGCCATCTCCGAGTTCCCCCGGGCCTCTGTATTAAAACGAGCCGGTTAAATGCTCAGCCTTTGATATGGAGATGCATGATTTTTCATTCTCATGCAAATAAAACACATTTTCACAATAAAGGTTGTACACTTTGCCTCATTTTGAAAGTGAGGGTTTTGGAAACTCGGAATTGGCCTATTAACTTAACTGGGTTTCTAGTGTAAAGTATGGTACGATCTAAAAAAATATCTATCCTACAGAGTTCAGATTTCTTCGTGTTGCAGGAATTAGCCACGTAAGATGAGACAAACTATCTTTATATCTTTTTGCAGTTTGAAGGGATCTGCAAGATACGAGGAACAAGATGGAAGAACAGCTCTGTATTTAGACGGAAGCAGTGGGACGTTCGCGGAGACTCCGTCTCTTCCCATCCATCGCACAAACCTGACAATCGCCGTATGGATCAAAATGAAGACCTTGGAGGGAAACGAGTATACAGTTTATGGCGACTGGTCTTCTCCTTGGTCGTTTCGATTATTTCTTGACCAGCGTAGTCACATTTGTGGCGAGGCAAATGCACGACGATCTGGTACAAAACTTTTCGACCGGACCTGTACAGGGTAGGTATCTTCACCTAGTTAAAGTGCCGATATGACACGAAATGTTGAATTTGGTCCTTAAATATTAAGTCAAAAGAACAATTCGCCACTACCACATTTCCCATAATGCACATTACTTCCCCCCCCCCCAAAAAAAATTTGCATAACCTTTGTTTTTCATGTCTCCTTGATATTACAGTCGTTCAAAGAGAAATTGAAAACAATGCTTACGCAAAATTTTTTGGGAGCAAATAAGGTGTATTACGGGAAATTGGAAGTGGCGAATTGTGAACTTTAAAAATATGCCTTTTTCATTTCTCCTGGGTATTACAGCCGTCCCAAGAGAAATTGAAAACAATGCTCACGCAAAATTTTGGGGGGCGAATAAGGTGCATTATGGGAAATGTGGAAGTGGCGTATTGTGAACTTTAAAAATATGCCTTCAGAAATGGGACTGGGAACGAGCAAACGATCAAAGGAAAGCTGATAACTTCATGTGACGTCAGTCAGTACACTCAGCTTCAGGTCATTGACTTTTTTGTGGAGTTAAGCGATATAGCTCACTGTAACGAAGCTATAGCGAAGGAAATGAAGATTCTGAAGATAACTGGGGTGTTTCCGATAACGACAATCCTTCGTATTTGCCACCATCTTGTTAATTATTCTACATTCTTGCAAATCATTCTGTGTCATCCTTGTAGTGCGATAACGCGGACATTTTTGAAGGAAATTCGCATGTTTTGAAGACGTAAAAATAGTTCTTGCAAGATTTTTAAGGAGTTTAAATTTATGATACATATTTTACACATAATTTTGAATCGTAGAAAAGACATTATTATATACACTTAAAACACCAATGTAATACTAAGCTTTAGCGTGAACATTTCTTAACACTCAAAGAGAAATTTCGTATCTTCGCTTGGCCTTTTTAGTATGTATCTTCGCCTGGCCTTTTTAGTATGTAGTAGTACATGATTTTCATTAAGTTTTGTTTCTTTTTGGATTTCGGTATGGTCATAACATCCATCTGCCGGAGCTGCATCCACTGTTCTTATTCGAAATATTTCTGAAGGCAGATGACTAATCAATGGTCAATAGCTTCAAGCGGACATCGATGGGTGATCATCGAGTAAATCACTGAGTATTTAATAACTGATTTTATCATTCAATGCAAATCTTTCTTCCTTTTCATTGGCAGATCGCTTACCTACAAATAATGGTCTGCTCATACACAATGTCGTCCAACTGTGTTTGGCTGCAAATAATATTCTGCTCATGCGTAAATGAAAGTGCGCTTTTCTCCTTCTTGCGAGCGCTTTTGCGTAACAATGGCAAAATGACAGATATTCATTAAAAAACATACTCAGTGACCGAATGATAAAACGATTATTGAACTCGGTTATTGCAAAATACCGTGCCTTGTCAGTGTCTCGCAGATCAAGCCTCTCCGATTTGTAAAATTTTTCATTTCGGATCGGGAGCTTCCTCTAATAATTGTATTTTAACTTTTGATACCGTGACGTAATTTGACGTCAACAAAACCTGATTGATTATAATACGTACGTATTGGGTTCGCTCACTTTATTTCAATATTTCAATCAAGTAATGTAAACAGCAATATTTTTGATATTTCAGAAATGTCAGATTTTTGGTTGAAATGATTTTTCGTTGAAAAGTTGGCTATCTTGGATCCGCTACTCGGAATTAATTCAAATGTAACTAAGTCCTTCAAAGTCAAATAAATCGAGGAAAATAAGCTTACAAAGTTAATGCCACCCATTACATCACAATCACCTCGCTATTAATATTTTGCAGCAATGCCCTCTTAGTTAACCAGTGGAGTCACGTGGCAATGACTTGGGGACGTATACAAGCCACCCAAGGTACCCTGAGGCTTTTCATAAACGGAGAGATGAAAAAGAGTATGATTGTCACGGGCGACTCAATGGACTTCAGGAATTCAGGCCATTCAGTGTTCGACATTGGCTTAAAGAGAGATAGCAGAACAACAACACATGCCTACTTCAGTGACCTCATGGTGTTTAGTCGCGAGCTGCGCTTTTCATCCATTGAAAATATGAATCAGATAAAAGAAAATCTTGTTCTTAATCACCCATTGTACAATTATACCGCAGAGTTGCCACAGTAGCGACCCTCGTTACTTTCGGAATGAGCAGCCTTTGCGGCTCGTTACTTTCGGGGTGTGGTTACTCTCAGGGGGTCGTTATTTTCGGGGACCAAAAACCAAAATCAACATCGATGGTCTACCGGACTACCGAATGGTTGAATCAGCCGATGTAGAAAAAAAATTCTTCTCTGACTCAGGAGCGAGGAAAGCTAAACTCACTGTGCTTTAAGTCCATGATATAAAAATGCGTTTTATAGTCAGGAGCCCTCCGGGTGATGGGCTTCTGTTATTGTGCAGTATACAGAAGGTTTTAGTTTTAACTTGAGGAAACGTTCCTGTTCTTGATATGAACTTTATATTAGTGTAGTTTTTACATTGTGTAATCTGTGAACTGGCGTTAACGGAGAAAGATAGTTTCAGGCATGCTATGTTTTCCTTGTTGTAAAGTGCCTTATCGTGAGAAATTTTTAAATGTATGAAGATGTCAGTATTATACATTAAATATTTGACCATGGATTGCAATTAGAAAGCATTAAAGGCATAAGATTCGGTACATAAATAATTTAAAAATTTAGTCTTGATACTTTTTGGGGACTCGCTACTTTGGGGGGAGGGGAGGGGGCGCTACTTTCGGGGGCTCGCTACGTTTCAGGATTTATTAATTAGAAGTAAGAAACTTTTGACGTTACTTCCGGGAGGTCGCTACAATGGGAACTTTACGGTATTAAACTTTTAGGCTTAGAAACTCCACGTATCGGTAAGGTAAATCAATGTAAATAAAACAAAGCTTCATAGAGAGGGAAGGAATTTGCCTAGCTCTTTCGGGGAAATTTCTTCAAAAGGAGTTGTGAATTCTCTTTGTATTTAAAACCATTCTGTAAAAAAACTATTAAATTTAGTTTTAAGCTTATTTATGAACATGTCAGCTAAATAAAGTAACGCAAGATTTAAGCTTCAGGCATTTGTAAACAAAAAACTTTTTCGCCGGTTTCTTGCATAAATTCAAGTCAAACAGACAAAGCTTTACCTGTTAAAACTTCCAAACCGAATTTCCTCACCATCTTTGTGTTTTTCGGGAACAGCTCCTTTGATTATTTGTGAAATTTTTTTGTTTGTTATGGCGGCAAACCGAGAAGCCATTTTGCTTGTAACTTCAGCGAGTTTGGCGTGGCTCACTCGGAGGAGCTGGAGGTGAATCAGTGAATATCCGGAGGTTGAGTAGCCAATCAGAGCACGCGATAACTACTATCCACCGTTTTAGCGGATCCCCCCATGCTCGGGCGCGCGAGCGAGCGTAGCACCATACCTAGGAAAATGTGGTAATCTACCTATCCCAGAAATTCTGGTAATCACATGACCGTACGTCCGCCCGTCCGTCCACGCCACAGGCATACCAATGTAAAATAATTCAATAAATAGGTATAGCAACCTAAATGCAGCTCGAGGTTATTTTGGCGGGAAATCGTATAGCCACCTGGGTCTTGTAAAGGAGAGACAACCAAAGAGTCAATAAAGACGAAAACGGAAAGCGGAAATTGTTTCTGTATCCGTGTTTTCTAAAGTACTAAGCTTAGATTAATTGTTATGTCCACAAATTTAGAAAGAGAAAGACAGAGAAAAAAGAAAGCAGGTGACATGCTAGCGAAGCTCAACGAGAAAAAAAGAGAGAGAACAGAGCTAGAGCGAGAGATAAAAAACAAAGGGGACATTTTTTGTTGGGAGAACAACATGAAAATTTTGTAGCGGTGGTGAGAAAATGAGAAATGCTAGCGGCCACCAAGATGAAAATGAGCGGCAGTGGAAAAAAAGTGAAAAAGAACGCGTACGAAAATTCCCCCATAAAACGTGTTACTAGGAAGTTTATGGAACTTTCCGGAAGTTTCACGGAGTAGTCGTGCAAAACAACGGCAAGGAAATGTACAAAAAACGTGTGCTGCACGTGCAAAGTTGTCTTTTGCTAATTAGACTTATTGTTGTTTTTTCATCGTTCTCGTGGCCGTCGCCGCTTAGCATTACACTATTTTATATTTTGTTTGAGCAAACTATAAATATTATCGAGAGCTTCGCTGTTAGCCCTGGCTTAATCTATATATTAGCATATACCAAACCGGTATGTGTAAGGAGCGATGAGTGGATAACGTATCGGTTATGTACAGCTATATTGTAACACATCGCATGGCATCAATGACGTGTCAATGACGTAATATACAACAATTATTCACCGAAGTGGAGGTGGCTGGATAGACTTAGCCAGGGCTTAAAGCAAAGCTCTGGTTAATATACTTATAAACGAAAAAAGTAAAATCGTGTAATGGTAAACGGAAGACGGCAATGAGAATGGCATCAAAATTAATAGATCTAACTAGGGGTACCTTCCGGCAAGTGCCAACTAAACGAGGCGAATCGGTTTATCTTTTGCAGAATGTGCCTATTCAAATCTTCGCGATTTCTTACATAATTTTAGAGGTTTAAAATGGATTCCGCTATAGAAAAGGATGGCACCCAACTTTGAAACAACAACTTTAGCTCGTCCTAGGCTATCTCTTTTATTAAACCAGGAGCCGATTAATCGGCTCCTGATTAAACAATAACAATATGGCCTGAGGCTTTGTTGGTAAATTGGAGCAAGTTAGCACATATGTTTCATGGAAAATTCCATTGTATCAAAACTATAAACGTTAGAAAATGACATATAGTCCAACTGAGGCCTTTGACTGCTGAAATTAAAAATAAAAATTAAATTTCCGAGCTTTCGCCGATCAGCATCATCATCAGGGATAAGAAAAATATTTCGCGTTGTAATATACATATGAAAAGATTGGTGTAAAGCAAAATGTGTGAAAAGGGCAAGAATGGGGACGAATGTATCAGAGGCATAAAAATATAAACTTGAATAAAATGCAAAGATCTAATCAGCGAGTGTCACAAAGCGTCTCTCGAAAGGCATAATGATAGTCTTCAAAACAAAAGGTCCGCAAATGCGTTGCATTCCACACGGAAGGTGAGGACTGTCGCTATGTAAATCGAACTGCGAAGAACACGCAGGTTCTGATAAAAGTTTTGAGAATATAACCCTATTCCTTGATCAGCTACCGCTTAAAGGTCAATTTACAAAGGAAAAGAGAACACTGAAAACCCTGGTTCTGAGTCGAGAAGCGAACACGCTATACCTCAATGTAAATCGAGCTGCGAAGCACAAGCTGGTTCTGACAAAAATTTGAGCGTAAAACCCTATTCCTTGATCAGCTTCTGCTTTAAATGCAATTTATAAAGCAGACCAGAGCACTAATTAATGATAACACTTTCAAACTAGAAATCATAAAGCTTGCTCACCTGTTAGGTCCTCTTCAACAGACAACGAACAGCTGCACACTGGATCACCCAATTTCGGACCACGAGCAGTAAATACTATGACGTCACTGCCCAAATATGGGGTCTTACTTACACCGCAAACATGGTCAAAAATACAAATTTTAGAGGGTAACGCAGAATATGAGAGTCTTTGCCTACATTGCGCGTTATTATGGATCTGCTGCCTAGGCAACCTCGTTTATTAGCTCGGTTGCCTCGTTAGCAATTAGCCAAAAAACAAATTTGCACGTACAGCACACTTTTTTGTAAACTTCTTTGCCCTTGTTTTGCACGACTAAAACGTGAAACTTCCTAGTTACACATTATTTTTATGGAGGAATCGTCGTATGTTCTCACCAAAAATTTTGTTTCTTGTGTTCCTGTTCGCTTATATTTTTTCCATGCCCCTCATTTTCACCTCGATGGCCGCTGGCATTTCTTATTTTCTCACCTCTGTTATGAAATTTTCCTGTTTTTCTTCCAAGGAAATTCGTCTCCTTTGTTTTCAATCACTCGCTCTAGCTCTTTCTGTGTTATCAACGTGAGTGTAAACATCAAAAATAACGTCGAAAAAGACTCAATTTTGACATTGGTGTGTCTGTGGTGCGGACGGACGGGCCGTCGGGCGGACGTACGGTCAGAACAGTAGTTCGGAAAAACACAAGCCATCGCTGTGGGAAGGAGGAAGGCTGCCACGTGGAGCCATGTCGGCCATTTAAATGAACTATGGAATAAATTAAATAGTCATTTATTCCCACCAAAAACCTTCACTGTGCCTCCTGTTTACTGTGTTGTCGATATCTTCTGTTCATGTTCTGAGCATTTATTTTTATGTTTCACTCATTTCGGTGGCGGTTCCCGTAGTTTGAATTTTGACAAATTTTGTGACACAGTCCCTTTAACCTGCTCCTTGTTTTGTAAATTACTAATTTTAGAATCTGACAGATCTTTCGCTGACGTCGAATGGAGCAAGAATCCAAAATTACCTCTTTTTCGTGTGTTTTCCCAGGACTCTTGGTGTTTCACTCTTCGAAGGGGGTAAATAGGGGTATGCAAATCCACCGATCCGTTATGATTTATTAACAAAATCCGCTCTTCCATTTTCGTCCTGAGTCTGAAATCCAGGCAAAAATATTTCAATTACACGCAAAGTCGAAAATCCGGGCCCAAAAAATAGATGAATCCGCAATCGGCTGCAATTGCAGGATCCGGAAATCCGTTAAAATATCCGACTTTGAATCCGAAATGCGGGCAAAAATATTTTCAAACTCCCCCAATCCGTTCGCCTATTCAGCTCCCTCCTCTTTGCACATTCATGATCACCTAGTGCAATTTTTTTCGAGATAACTAACCCTTCATTTGGACCTTTTCTTCGGGAAAGTAACGCGCACTAATACATAGTAGTACATAGCCGTAGAATGTTCTCGGATTGATCTACCCGCTTTGACAGAGATCGGGTCTTTGCGATGGCTTCACAAAACTGCACGGGAAACCTTTTTTAAGCGTAAACTGATTGTATTCATATTATCTTACTCGTAATGCTTGTAACTTGAAGCCGCTGGTTAAAGGATTGAAAAGAATGAAGCATTATGCAGATCGGACCAGGGAGGGAGGAGTTATCTAGCCAAATTAATAATTCAGTATTTGTGAGAGATTCTTCCAAAAAGTACCCAGCCTCCTGACCTTAGGGTAGAATTCTTCAAAACATTTACCAGTCTCCTTCTGCAGTTGTCTTGAAGTTTCATGATATGAGGGGATTTTCTTTTTTCTGCTAAGCAAAGCCATTTACCACCTCTTTAAGACTGCATCGGGTTATCTAGTGCCTTTTTTGTTTTCAGGGTCCTAGTTATCTCTTTGCGTGTTTGAATTGCCTGTTTCGTCTTCGTCAAATGTTTGAAATCCTCCAGCGTAATGTGCCAAAAATGAGAGTGAAGCCTGTTTCAAATGTCGTACTCAGTACTGCCGGGCTAAGCTGGCTCGACTGTAGCTCGACTGCAGCACGACACTAGCACGACTTGGTTTCAGACGTCGAATTTAATTCAGTAGAATAGAACGGCTGTTGCCGAAAACAAAATAAAAAAATAAAGAAACGGTTTAGCAAACTTTTAAATGTATTCTAATGTATTCATAATTTATTAATTGAGCTCGACACTTGCAGTAGCGCGACGTTTGAAACCAAGTCGAGCTACTGCCGTGTAGCAAGGCAAAGCTAGACTAAAGCTTGCCGTGGTACACTGCAGTATGGCTTGCATAATTTGGCACGGCAGGTAGCACGACGTTTGAAACGGGCTAAGTAAAAAAAGTTATGAGGTTATTACGTTGCTATGACAACTTTGAGGTCACTGAATAACATTGGTGAACTAAATTTTATCTTTACATTGTATTTAGTATGTCTGTGGTGACCGCTATTTCGATAGCATAGCCCGAGGCAAGTCGGAATATGTTCAAACCTGGCAAGTATTCAGTCCCTTAATTAAGATATTAAGTTCGAACGTAATAAATTTGTTTGCTAAAGAAGACGAAGACCAAGAAGACGAAGAAGAAAAATCGAAGAATCGAAGAACAAGAAGAACAAGAAGAACAAGAAGAAAAACATTATTTTGAAGAGGTAAGATCACCTGTAAAATGCACTGCATGAGTAAATTCTGCTTTGCGTACGTCACACATTAGCCTGCTAAACACAACGTTTATCACACCATGCATCTTGACACGTTCATGTGAATAATTTTTTTCAAAAAATTAGTTTTTATATTTGGGCAGGAAAAAAGTAGAAAAAGTTTGTTAACTCTAAGGACACAATATCAAAATATTTTTTCCCATATGTATATGTAAAAAAAACCACGATATATCTTTACTGTGAAAAGACTCAATGGTCGTATATGGCTCAGTATTAATTTGAGCATGGCAATGCAGAGAAGTCTTTATCTTTGTAAAACATTTAGGGCCAGTAATTTAAACGGAGTTTCGCCAGTGTTTAACAAAACACCGTTCCATTTGCTGTTTTCAATTTGCCCCGATTACGCTCTAATGTAAACATCATTCACTGTGAACAGTTTCATGAAAGCATTATGGCGCAGACCGAAAAAAGCATTTGTCTGTTTAAAATGATCAACTAAGGAAGGGATCTGAAGGTCGAATTATTTCCGAAACTTCGGTCTAAGTTGGACTTCGAAGTTAGACTCTGTCGGTCTAAGTTGAAGTCTAACTTAGACCGCGGTTTAGGAAATCTTTGGACCTCTAGATCTCTTCCTTTATAGTGGGTTATTTTAAAAAGAGAAATGCTTGTCTAGTCTACGCCACATGCTTTCATGAAACTGTTCACGATATATGGCGTTTACATCAGGGGCGGATCCAGGATTTTTTTTAGGAGGGGGTGCACTCGTCTCTTGCTATACTTCAACACCAATACACCACATAGTTTTTTTTTTTTTTGCAGAATACCAGTTGTATTAGAAAACCGCAGGTCATCCCAGGGGGGGTGTGCACCCCCTGCACCCTCCTCCTAGATCCACCCCTGTACATTAAAACGTTCGGCAAACTGAAAATGGCTTAGGACGTGGTTTTGTTAAACACTGGCTAAACTCCGTTTAACTGTTAACTGGTCTGTAGTCTTCGGCGTTTCGATGGCTTTTGGCATGAGTAACCACTTTTCTGTAAGGACTTCAGTCTAGTGTAAAAATGGAAAAAAACACAGCAGTGGGAGGGGTTTTAAAAATTTATGATTTATCTAACAGAAAACTAGAAACTATTAACTAAAATAGCAACATTGAAAAGAAGCAAGAATTCGGTGTTAATATGCTCTACCCGGTAATAAGAGTTTGAGCTTAGCAAGCTAGGGAGAAGTCAACGATCAGTCTCTTGATTTTTAGATGGCTTTTAACACCAATTTTAGGCACCAAACGCATAGTTATATTTATGCTGAGATGGTTTTTAACAAGTTAAGATTCAGTTAACAGGACGGTACGTAAAACTTATTAAAATGGCAAAATTTTAATAGAGACAACAAAAAGACTAAAAAATATGTCTGTGGGTGGACAGTATAGCTGACATTTTTAAAACCATATCATTTTGCGGCATTACATGCTTTAACTAATTACAATTTATAGAGGTATTGGCCTGCGAAGCTTCTCTAAAGACTGTTATGAATATACACTCTTCTATAGAGATATTAAATTCTGCAAGCAGAATACTGCAATGCTATACTTAAACCATGGTTTATCATGAGAGTTCTATTGAAAACTGATTTCTTTTTTCGAGTTTCACTGACAATAGCTGACGTTTTTAAAATCATTTTGTGTCCCTTGCATTAATTATTTACGATCACTTAATTAGGTACTGGTGTGAGAAGCTTCTTATCAAACTGCTCTCTATTTATAAACACTTTTCTTTACTTAACACGCTCGAAAATTAACATAAAATAATAAAATAAAGAAGTCAAAACATGATATATCTATACTGTTATTAATTTTTAACTATAATACCTCGAATGTGTAAAAGACTTCAGTGGTAATATTAATACAAGTTATACGTTTAGAGTTTGAGTATGGCAAGGAAGAGAAGATTAAGCCTATGTTAATCTGGAGGACAACAAAGAATTTGCAGTAATACTGCGTTTTACGTCTTCACAGTTTGCAAAGTTTAAAACAGTTCATTTAATCGAATTCCAGCCATGCTTCTCGCGGTTCATTTCAGGCTATTTGACGAATAAAGCTCCCTTTTTCCCTTCACAATAAAGCCTTTCATCAGAAACTACTGCATTCACATTATTTTACTCGTAATGCTTGTAACTTTAGTTGAAGCCGCTGGTTAAAGGATTGAAAAGAATGAAGGATTATGCAGATCGGATAAGTGAGGGAGGAGTTATCTAGCCAAATTAATAATTCAGCATTTGTGTTAGATTGTTTAAAAAAACTACCCGCAGGTCACTCAGAAATAACATCAACACTGGTCAACTAGTTTTTATGACGCTAGTCGTAATATGCCGATCAAACCTGGCAAGTATTCAGCCCCTTAAGATATTCAGTTCGAACTTAATAAATTTATTTGCTAAAGACGAAGACCAATAAGACAAAGAAGAAGAAGAAGAAGAAGAAGAAGAAGAAGAAGAATAACAAGAAGAAGAACAAGAAGAAGAACAAGAGTAAGAAGAACTTAGATTATTTTGAAGAGGTAAATGCACTGCATGAGTAAATTCTGCTTTGCGTACGTCACACATTAGCCTGCTACGGGGGCACCCAACGTCAATTTTCGGAAAATATCTGTTCGGAAGACGATTTGAGATCTAGACTTTTCGGAACATTGTTTGTGAAATTTCTTGCTTGCCTACCTCTCCTAGGATTTTCGAACATCTAAAAAGTGATGTAATTGCCCATTTTTAACGGATGTTTACCCTAAAAAGCTCACCTAGAATTTTCGGGAGCCTTTTTACTGGCTGAAATTTTCCAAAAGGTAAGTTTTGATCCCTATGATTTTCGGATCTCGAGACTTTCAGCTAGGAAATCCGAACAGATGAAAAATTTTTAGGGGATAAAAATATGCCTATATCTACCGTTTAAATACTAAAATACGTTTAACAATGCTATGTTTAAGTGGTTTTGAACTATATTCTCGTTGGGTGCCCCTGCTGCTAAACACAACGTTAATTACACCATGCATCTTGACACCTTCGTGTGAACAATTTTTTTACAAAATCATTTTTTTTTTATTGAGCGAGAAAAAGTAGAAAAAGTTTGTTAACTCTTTTGAAACAATATCAAAATTTTTTTCTCCCATATATAAAAGACAAAACATGATATATCTTTACTGACTGAAAAAAACTCAATGATTGTATATGGCTATTAGTTTGAGCATGGCAACGCAGGGAAGTCTTTATCTTTGTAAAAAATTTAGGACCAGTTATTTAAACGTAGTTTAGCCAGTGTTTAACAAAACCCCGTTCTATTATCCATTTTCAGTTTGCCGAACGCTTTCAGGGTAAACACCATTCATTGTGAACAGTTTAATGAAAGCATATGGCGTAGACCGAAAAAAGCATTTGCCTTTTTAAAATGACCCTCTAAGGAAGGGATCCGTAAAGGGCGAAAGATTTCCGAAACTTCGGTCTAAGTTAGACTTCGTCGGTCTAAGATAGACTTCGTTTAGGGTCGGTTATTAAAACGAAGTCTCACTTAGACTGCGGTTTAGGAAATCTTTGGAAATTCAGATCTTTCCCTTTATCGTACTAGGTTGTTTTAAAAATAGAAATACTTGTCTAGTCTACGCCACATGCTTTTATGAAATTGTTCTCGACATATGGTGTTTGCATTAAAACGTTCGGCGAACTGAAAATGTCTTAGAACACGATTTTGTTAAACACTCGGCTAAACTCCGTTTAAATAACTGGTCCGTAGTCTCTGGCGTTTCGATGGCTTTTGGCACGAGTTACCACTTTTCTGTAAGGACTTCAATCTAGTGTAAAAATGGAAAAAAACACAGCAGTGGAAGAGTTTTTAAAAAATTATGATTTATCTAACAGGAAACTAAAAACTTATAGCAAAATTGAAAAGAAGCAAAAATTCAGTGTTAATATGTGCTACATGGTTATAAGAGTTTGAGCTTAGCAAGGTAGGGAAAAGCTCACGATCAGTCTCTTGATTTTTAGACTACATTTAATTCCAATTTCAAGCACTAAACGCTTAGTTATATTTATGCTGAAATGGTTGTTTACAAATTTATGATTAATTTAACAGGACGGTACGTAAAACTTATTAAAATGGCAAAGTTGAATGGAGACAAAAAAATGACTAAAAAATATGTCTGTGGGCGGAAAGTATAGCTGACATTTTAAAAACCATTATTTTTCGGCATTACATGCTTTAACTAATTACAATTTATAGAGGTATTGGCCTGCGAAGCTTCTCTAAAAACTGTTATGAATATACACTCTTCTACACCGAAACCATGGTTTTTCAAGACAGAATTCTGCAGCGGGAGGCGGTTGGCGGGTAGAGGGTGGCGGGTAACAGCTGTCGACCATATAAATATACTAACACAGACTATTTTTCCCAAGAAAAAACTGAGAAATCGTGCCACATGCGATGCATGGTGTGCCAAATCGAAGTAGGAAATGTAGAACAAGGCACATGGCAGGTGTCTGGTAATCTAATACGTAACTCGAAGTAGATTCCGTGGAACAGGCTTTTTGTACATCGCTCCACTTTCCCCCCAATCGGCCGTCTTTAGTGGAAGTGTTTTAAAAAAGACGTCCGAGTTAAGTATGAGCCTCTGCAATAACGGCTGTCTACTGTAAAATATTGAGTAATTGCGTGAATGAGACTCTCAAGGAGGCTCGCACCCATTTTTCAAGGTCTCACCCCTTCGTGTTTGATGCTTCATAACGTTGGCTGTAATGGATGCACGAAAAAGCCACAAAGTGAAACAACATATTTAACTTTGAACGTATTTTTGGAGTATGTTTTTCGACATCGTCGCTTCCAGATGACGTGAAACCTACAAATTGGGATCGAAATCAAGCAATAATCTGTTAAAATACTCCAGTGTGCCAATAGTTTAGACTGTTGTCTTTACCTTGGCAAGATTTGAAAAAAATTTGTCAAGGTTTTTTAAATATAACATTCTAAAAAATCTGCATCCCAAAAACTCTTTTAATCATCAAAAATGATGATTTACAGTGCCGGCACAATCCATTATTTTGTTCTCTTATTCTCTGTAGTGAAATGAGAACCCTGAAATTATTTTCAACAAATGTTTAACAAGGCAGACAAAATAAGGAATGGGCATCTCGTTAATTAGATAGCAAAGCTACAGTAAAGGCAAGCGGGCGGAATAACAGAAATATAAAATCAAATAAATCACTTGCAATTGATGGCGTAAAAGCCAACACTATCAAAATAAATTTATAGCTGACTTAATAGAATAAATTACAACCGCAGAACTGCACACTAAACAGAGGTATGACAAAAAATTGAACGTGATATAAGAGAACGAAAAAAGCTATCGTGAAAGATTTGAAGCACGCTAAACAGTCGACTTGCATCATCACACAAAGGGGAAAAAACGACTTCATAAAGAAAAATTAATGACAATAAGCACAAACTATAGAATATGAAGAAAGGCATAAAGCACAAAGTGCTTTATCGATTAAAAGCCGCAAATTAAAGAAAAATAAAACGAAACGTACGAGTAGAGCTAGAGAGATTTGCCGTCGAGTGACCTTGTCCCGTAACGTAAGCCTTATATACAAAATAGTACAAATAACAGCATGCAGAAGCATGCTATGATGTAACACCCAAATGCCCAACTGCACTGAATACACCACGTGAATTCCCATACGCGAGAACATACATATTATTGCTCATGACCTGGCTTAAGGTGCCGTTCATTTCTTTCAATAGTGAGAATTGGCAAGCAATCGCTCTTTGCGACCCCACATTTTGCTATTCTAAGGGCCTGTTTACATGAAGGTGGGGGACCCCAGGTAGGTGTGGTAACATGTGGCGGGTTACCCCACCTAACATGTAAACGTGATCCCATCAAAATGAGAGATGATATGGACAGGCGGGTTACCCCACCTAAGCGGGTTACCTCACCTTTCTGGGGTCCCCCACCTCCATGTAAACAGACCCTTACTCGATCATAAGATATATTTGCTCAATTAAACGCAAAAAGGTGTCATCTTTGGTTTTAAAGCCGCAGTTTAATAACTAGTTAATTTTTTTTCAAAAAAATCAGTTCTTTGATAGTTTAATAATTGCTAAACATTTTAGTGACATTTCAAAGTCATCAAAAATTTCTTCGGTACTGAACTAAAATCGAATTCGTGTTGAATCTTTGCGCTTGACGTCGCAAATGCCATTGTTTACTAGCTTTAATACTCATTTAGGGTACGTCTACGCGTTTTTGTTTCCGCATATTTGCATGCAGCATGCCTTGCCACGGCTCACTGCTTCATATTCACACTCGAGTGATTCTTGTTGCAACGCTTCATTTGATCCAGTTATTCAAATAACGTAACCTTCTTGTTATTTATCGGAGTGGAAAATGGTAAACCTGCTGCTGCAAAATTTCGCGAAGTTTTTTTCTTTTTCGACAGTTTTTGGCTAACCTTTTCCCACTCCGACTCGCAAAAAGACTTCAATGGAGATTTCCAGGCACACGACCTAATCACTAAATGCAAGAATCTGGAAAGACAGTAAAAGAACTGATTTCCAGAAGTAAACTTAGTTTTCGTCTTTACAGATTGCAAATTTAATAAGTTTATGTAATCAAATTCCTTGCCTTTCGCGTTTCGTTTCAGGTTATTTGATGTAAAGCTCCTTGCGCCATGAAGCCTTGCATGTTTCAGAAACTACTGGCTCTTATTTCATTGCTCCGCATTGTATCCTGGATACCTCTTGGAGAAGCCGCTGGTCAATGTAATTCCGGAGGTTCAGATTATGGTAAAGCGCTCACAGGTCACACATTTAAGAAATTCAAGGTAAACCGCCCTTCTGATTGCGTCATAAGATGTGAGAATGAACCAGGATGTCAGAGCTACAACTTCAAGCTGGAGGAAAAAATCTGTGAACTAAATAACAGATCCAAGGAGACGAGACCTATGAACTACATAACTGACTTGACTCGAATTTATATGACTGTTAAAGTCATTGAAGGTATGTTTTCACGCACGCCTTCTTCAATTCGCGTAGTCATGAATACTAAGCAGATCAGAACGAAACAGTTTTTCGTGGATACCAAAGGGAACTAACCGTGCACATGCGGAAGGAAGTGGTATAAGGCTCGGCAAATTTATGATTTGGCCTCCGTTTGAAACCACTTAAGCCTTGATAATGTCTGTCGGTGCTATTCTCAATGATGGAGTTGATAGTTTAGACTGATTACAGTCTACTATTATTCCCTAAGTTTCAAGAGTACCAGATACACCCTTCCCCGTTGCTATAAACGCCTATGCTCACCTTCTCGGTTCAATTGAAATTAAGATGACCGCTGGTTACAGTAAGGGCTAAAACTTAGCGATCTACTTATTTATGTGGTTACCAGAACTTCATAACTTGTGAATTGCGCTTAATAGGTACGTGTATACGGCACTGATTCATCTGCATTTTGTGTAGTGCCTATTGGGTTTACTTAAATACAATATATGCTTGGCTGAAAGTAACGAAATAACCTACACATATACACACTGTCTGTTGCGTAGCGTGGGCTAAACTACAATGTTAGCTGGATCCGGCTATGTATACGAAACTAACAAGAAAAGCAAAAGCGGATGGTTTCAGGGCTGAATGTGCTTCCTAATTCTCAGTCTCTCATGTATTTCAATGCCACAAACTAAGGAAAACATGGTATAGCAAGTAAATCAAGCATAGCATGGTATAGCAAGTAAATCAAATCAATCGTTATACTGAAATAAGGTCTCTTCGTATATCGCAGATACAGATGAATCCTCTTCAAGTCAGTGGAACATATCTGGTGGTAGGTAGAGCTACGCTCCGTGGTACTGAATATAAGAAATATCAATAAGGTCGTGCACTGGCCAAGTTCAAAAAACTGAGATATCCTCATAACGATATAGTAGAGGCAGGAGCCCATAACCTGGAGCGAGCAACTTCCATGCACTCGTGTCACGGCGTTTTTACGGACCAGTTTTTTTTAGAACGGTTTTGGCGCGAATTTAGAATATCTTTAGAGTCTCACAAACCAGTCAGCAAAATCTACCGGCCTAAAAATAATAATTTTTGCTTTTTAACGACGTTACGTTTTCCTTTTTGATATCTTATAATTTGAATGCGTTCATAGACGTGGCGGAGATTCCATTTTCGTGGGAAAAAGTTCCGTAAGAAGTGTCTAAAAATAAACTAGTCCGTAAAAACGCCGTGACATAGGCGTAGTATGGGAGTTGCTCGCCCCTGGTTATCCGGGCTCCTGGTAGAGGCTTAGATTCACTACTTGATTTCATCTATCACAAAACAATGTTACAAATAAACGAATATTACCTAAATTTGCTCTCGTGAACTAGTTACACAAATTATCAAAAATGAGACCACATTTCTACTGTTTTACCTCCACCACCGCCACCACATTTCTATTCTTTTCCCTTCACCGCCACCACCACCATCTCATTTCTATTGTTTTCCTCCACCACCGCCGCTACCACCTTTTTTAAATCTTTCATTCCTTTGTTGTTGTTTTTTTTGTCATTTATTTTATGCCCGCCATTTATATATATGCGCATTTCAAAGCCTTCCCTCTGTTGAAACTGTGAATTAATTCCCTTTAGGTCTCTTTTCTCACTGGCGGCTCAATGGTACGGACAGTCAAGTCAAGTAAGAAAACATATGAAATAATGAAGAAAATTGGTAGTTTTCCTTGTGTGTTCTCAAACAAAATAAAAGGTCTCCACAACCTCACTCAGTCCCAGAGCCCTCGTTCCCCTTTACTTCTTTGACTGATTTTGTCTTTGCAACAAGAAATTGGACTGTGAACTCCGCGCTGGCATGTACGTGACGTCACGATAGCCTGATACGTTACATTCGCCAATAAAAGTGTTGGGCCCAGAACTATGAGTTCTTCACTCTCTCCTTTTTCCTTCATTCAAGAGCTTAAACAACCACCGTCGGCGAAGGTGGCGAAAACGTCATTTAAAATATGAATTCTCGCTGTTTCAAACTTCGTTGCTCTTATTCTGTGCCGTTCAATTTGTCAAATTTTCGCCAATTTCCTGGAGTTGAATTCTTGTGTTCACGTCTCTCACAAAACGTGAAATTAGGAAGTTTCACGTCGTAGTCGTGCAATGTCAGCAAAGAAATGTACAAAATAGCGTAGTGCATGGTCAAGGGTAACGAAGACTCAAGGGGCGAGTTTGATTCCTACCTGATGTAGTTTTAAAAACGTTTATATTGCTATTTCCTTTATCACTTTTACTAGTGAGTATGGAATACTCAGGCACCTTGTTTTTTCGAACTAGAAATATCTCACAACTGGCAAGTAGGTATTTTACCTGCTAGGCTTGATAGCCGTATCTGCCGGTATATAACCAACCTTACAGCAACCAAAAGGTGTTCTTGGATACTTAGAACTCATTTGGAACCTTCGTTTTTATCCGATGGGTCTGTTGCGCATGCGCAGGCTAAGGCATGTATACTCTTGTAGCGTATTCGCGTCGGGATAGTAACTTAAATGGGTTATGTTCCGTAGAGTACTGTACGAACTCTACCCTGCAGAGCTCTACGTGACGCGAGAATTAGCCGCGTGAGACAACGTGAACTGTCTTTATGCCCTTTTGCAGCTTAAAGGGATCTGCAAGATACGAGGAGCAAGATGGAAGAACAGCTCTGTATTTAGACGGAAGTAATGGGACGTTCGCGGAGACTCCGTCTCTTCCCATTCATCGCACAAACCTGACAATCGCCGTATGGATCAAAATGAAGACCTCGGGGGCGAACGAGTATACAGTTTATGGCGACTGGTCTTATCCTTGGTCATTTCGATTGTTTATTGACCCACGCAGTCACTTTTGTGCCCAGGCGAGAAATAAAGCTGGAAAAGATATTATTCTGTTTTGTACAAGGTAGGTATCTTCACGTGTCTTAATTACTTTTTGTATGTCGGGAAATGGTCGTCTCATCCATCTGATTATTGCGACGAGTGGCATCGAATGTTCATATTCATAATATATCTCCAGCCTTTATTAATCACAGACTTGTCTCTCACAAAGATGCCAATCTACAACTCGTTCCATAGAGTACTCTTACACACAGCTGACTGCCATTAGGGATAACAACAAGTATTCCTTTTACCCAAGGACAATTAAAGAATAGTTCATTAGTCGGCAAAATTTGGGACGGTCTGGAAACAGTAAAATCCCCGATCGTCTGGGATTTTCTTGACATAAGGAAACCAGGCTTAGAGTGTATTATGAATTCCGCTCTCGTATCATGAGAAGTGAGTCATGAGACCTCTTCAACTGGCATACATTTTCATTACACTCTCAGCCTCAGCCTCATATAAAAATTGTTGAATAGGTAAACAAGTGTAACTTTTGATCTGAAGTAATTTGACGTTGACAAAACGTTGTTGATTTCAATTTATTGGTTTCCATGACTTTATGAATATTAAAAACAAGTATGGATTGAAACTGTCAACGTAAACAGCAGCATCAGTATGATACCTAAAGTGTAGTTTCTCGGAAGGTGTTTTGTTGAAAAGTTCGCCATCTTGGATTCGCCATTTTGAATTAATTCAAATGTAACAAACTCACTCTTGTCAAATTAATCGAGAGGAAAAGGCTAAAAAAGTAAATGCCACCCATGACATATCAGTCCCCTCTCTATTTTTTGTAGAGATGCTGTCCGAGTTAACAAGTGGAGTCACGTGGCAATGACTTGGGGACGAACGGAAGGTACTCTAAGGCTTTTCATAAACGGAGAGATGAATACGAGTAAGAATGTGACATGCGACTCAATGGACATCAAGAATTCAGGCCATTCGGTGTACGACATTGGCTTAAAGAGAGATTACGGGGAAACTACACATGCGTACTACAGTGACCTCATGGTGTTTAGTCGCGAACTACGCTTTTCATCCATTGAAAATGTGAATCAGATAAAGGAACATCTTGTTCTTAATCACCCGCTGTACACTTATATTTAACTTTTAAGCTTATGCTTATGTCATCCGCTTGCCCCAGGAGTAGGAAAACCAGCCTTGCCGGAGAATACAAGGGAAAGGATTGGATTTACTCCTCCTGAGGAAGGAAAAATTTACGACATTGAGTTCGCGGGAAAGGGGTGGGAGTTTTCAAATTTAATCGCGGATGGCAATATGACTGGGGTGTCACAGGGATTTAAGACTTTCCCCAACCCATAAATTACAACAGGAACAATTATCAAAACGAAAATCTCCTTAACCCCAGTTAGGGTGAAATACAGTTGAACCTCTCCACAACGGCCACCTTGGGGACAGATGGAAATGGTCATTGTGGAGAGATGACCGTACGTAATAGGGAGGAAGGAGTGTACCATAATATACAGTTTTTTCTTTTCGGTTAGTAAAATAAACAATAAGAATCAAAATGTTGGCAAAAGACAAATCGAACAAGGTATCGCAACCTTCTCTAAATTAAAGTAGTTTAGTAAAATCCAACTAGTGGTCTATTATCAATGCTGCGTTCTGATTGGTTGAGGTACTACTAGGCTATATGCTATAGCCCACTAGTAACGAAAAGCGCCGGTTTTGAAAACCCAAACAATGGCGGCTGAATCGCGTTTTGCTAGCTAAGGTTGTTTTATCTCGATATTTTTGACCAACTAGTTGAATTTTACTAAAAAGATTATTCCTCTCGCACTCATGGACTCTGAGTCAATAGCTCATTCGGGCTCGAGGAATAATTGTCAAGTGGACAAGGAAGGAAGGTGACTTTCTCTCGCGCGCTTGCAAATATACGCAGGATAAAAAAAATTGCCAAAATCAGCGCCTTCTCTTCGTAGTCTAAAAAAATGAGCAAAATAGAAACGTTCTGAACGACCTCTACACAGCCATACAAAACAACAAAGCCCACTTCAACATCATCATGGGCGACTTTAACGCAAAGGTTGAAGGCGGAGATGAAGAATGTCTAGGCGCCCTCGGTTTTGGTGATAGAAATGACCGAGCAGAGGATCTTGTCAACTTCGCCATTGCCCACGGCTTTAAGATCAGGAACACTTGCTTCGAAAAGAAGAACCGACCTAAGGAGACCAAACTACGACACGTTTAACGAAATCGACTTTGTCATGGCAGATAAACACCAGATCGTTAAAAACGTCGAGTTGATGAACGAGGTCAATGTCAGCAATGATCACAGGATGGTAAGATGCAGAGTTAAAATCGACACCAAAAGAGAAAGGCGCCATTTGTTCCACCACACGGCAGAGCCCTTACGAGTATTACCATTTTTTGTCGAAGAATTTTGAATCAAACTCCAAAACAGTAATGCCGCTCTTGAAGAGGAGGGCGGAAATATCAATGAAACCACCGTCAACAATCCCAAAAACGTCGTCAAACCTCTTGTAGCGACAGCCAAAGAGTTCGCAACTCCTCGCAAAATAGCCAAGAAGTACTCCAGAGAAACCCTAGATCTGACGGAGAAACGAAAGAATCTCCAAACATCAACGTCAGCTTGAGAAAAGGTTGAAGCAGCAGAACTGAACAAAACCATAAAAACGAAACAACGTCAAGATTTCAGAAAGCACAGAAAGGAATTAATTCAAGAAGTAATCAAACAAGGAAAAGGCTTCAAAATGGCAAGGGAAAAAACCCAGCAGCCGAAAGGTTTAATTTACAGAAGTTTGAGAGGAGGACGGCTCGTTGACAATGGACAGGGGCCGTATTTATAACCGAACACAAAAATTCTATGAAAAACTCAACTCATCGGACCCCAGATCCTGAACCTTCCGACCCGGAGGTGAAACATGGGTTGGCAGACTTTTGGCAGTCGAGCTTGTGATCAAGCAATCAAAAAAAGGAAAGGCTCCTGAACCTGACAACATCACAATCGATTTGATCGAAGCGACGGGTGAGACCATCTACACAAAGTTAGCGGCCTTACTTAACGAATACCTGATCAGGGAAAGCAAGGTTCCTGAAGTGTGGAATGAAGTGATCATCATTCTGCTATACAAGAAGGGAGACCCCAAGAACATTTCCAACCACCGTTCAATAAGCCTTTTAAACAACATCTACAAACTTTTCACCAATGTCATCACGTACCGAATGACCAGCACGCTAGACAGGAATCAACTAAGAGAACAAGCCGGGTTTCGTAAGAGCTTTTCCTCTTGTCGTGGGCCTGGTTGACTACAATAAGGCCTTCGACTCGGTCGTGATCCCGGAGGTCATAGATGCGCTTAAGAAGCAAGGGGTCGAGCTAGTCTACGTCAACGTTTTACAACACATCTACAAGTACGCCAAATCCTACATCAGATTCCACAAGACTCCAAATGATTCAGATTGCGAAGGGGAGTACGACAAGGTGATACTAGTTCTCGCAAACTGTTCATTGCCTTCTTGGAAAAGGTATTTCGCAAATTACGATAGGAAAAGAGGGGAATCAAAATCGATAGTGAATATCTCAGTCACCTACGGTTCGCCGATGACAATATTATTTTTGCCAACAGTATGGAAGAACTTTAAGAAATGCCACACGAACTGAACCAAGCTAGCCTTGAAGTCGGGCTCAGCATGACCTAAAAAAGACCAAGGTTATGTACAAAGAGTTCGCTGAGGACGTAGAGGAACCTACCATTATCGACAGCTACAAAATCGAATTCGATCATTACATCACCTCGGTCAATGCATCCCCATGGATTCTGCCTCGAAGGAACAAAAGATCAAACGTCGTATCACCTTCGCATGGCAAGCGTTCGAATCTTCAAAAACAGACATTCTGATCTTTCTTAAACGCCAGGTTTACGATAAGTGCATCTTACCAACAGTCACCTATGGATCTGAGACCTGGAATCTTATGAAACAACAAACCCTAAAACTCAGAACTATGCAGAGATCCCATGAAAGAATCAGACTAAACATCACATGACGAGATCGTAAAACAGCTAAATAGATCCAAGAAAAAAACCAAAGTACGAGAAATCATGGAAACGATAAGCAAACTCAAATTGAATTTGGCTGGTCATGTGGTGAGAAGAGCAGAAAACCGGAGGACATCCTGCATTACGTTCTGGAAGCCTCGGGGAAACACAAGGAACCGAGGAAGACCAAGGACGAGATGGAGAGACGATTTAGAGAGTTTCCTAAAACACTGGTACCGTGTCTCGCAAAACGTGGTCCAGTGGAGGTCAATGGGGAAGGCCTACGCCCAACGACGGACATTCAACGCCTGAAACTGAAACTGAACCGACTCCCAGCCTGAGGTACATTTTCTAGTTGCGTACTAACATAAAGGTTCTTGCGAAAAAAAGTGCTGTAATTTTATCTAGTCTTAAATGAATTGAAAAACTTGCCACGATTGACCCTTTGCGAGCGCTTTGGCTGTTTTCGTTCCATATGGAACGATGCTACCTTTTGTCCTGCCTGTATCCGTTTAGCTTTCAGTTTAGGATAACAAGTTGGTAAGCAACAACTTCAGCAAAGATAGCTCTTTTCAACAATGCCTCAGCTCGTAGTCCAATCATAACAGAGTTACAATCACAAAAAATAACATTTTGGGGAAAAATCTACTGCCAATTTTACTCTTTACCTAATGCTCTACTCTACTCTGCTACTCCAACTAATACAATTGCATGCAAGACGATAAAGTGGGCAACAAATCTGCTTATAAAGCCGGTGAAAGGCAAAAGAAAAAATGAGAGCAAGAGAGAAAGATCGAAATAGATGCCCGAAAAACAAAAAGCTGCTTGATTACCTCCGATTAGAGGGGAAAAAACCCTTTTTCGTTGCAAAAATTATTTTTAGCTATTCTTATGCTTTAGAGGCAAATCAGTCCAATAAAGAGGATTTGGTGAAAAATGCGTGTTTTTTTGCTATTCGCTGGCCTTCACCAAAGGGTTAATGACCAACGAGCCATATGGATCAAATTTCCTTGAGTTTTCCGTCAGTCGTTGAAAAATCTGGCCGTTTGTGTACGCGCTTTTGTGGCCGTTACCGTTGTAGAGAGGTTAAAACAAGAGTCATTGTTTGGTCTGTCCGCCGGCACAAAGTGGCCGTCAAACGAGAGAGGTGGACGTTAGTGGAGGTTTGATTGTAGATATCAAGGGGATTTTCGCACTTATCCACTTGACCCAGGGGTTCTTTGTTGATTCAAACGTCGACCTTTTCATGTACTTAATTGAAGGGGTTAGGTTCGTTATGTAAAAAGATCGACGTTTGAACTGGGCCTAACTCGATACAGGAGTCAGATTTACTTAATAAGATAGGTTCATAAACACATTTGTAATTTTTAAGCTAATCTGACCGTTTTTTCTTGTTTTAATATGCTATTCGGGTGTTACTCCTGTAGTTCATGTCATCTTTACAAGCTCTGCTTCTTAATTGGAGTCCAGTTTTTGTGAATACCTAAGAAATTTAATTTGTTTTGTAGCAAACAAGGTTAACGCATAAAATAAAAGTTGACTGCATGATTGACGGATGGATCAGATTGATTGATTGAGTGACTGACTAACTGTGCACTGTGCCACTGTTGGGGTGCCATCTGTATGAAGGTATAATCATTATCATCATCATCATCATCATCATCATCGTCATCGTCATCATCACTGACATCATCACCATCATCATCTTCATAATAATAATCATCATACTATTATTATTATTATTATTATTATTGTTATTTGATCAAGCAGGTTATATAAAGGGTTTGAAAGCTGATGCGGACCTGCTACAGCAATGCACACACATCGACAAACACCTAAAAGACAGGCCACAGTCCCTCAAATTGTGTGGGTTCTTAAGCCTACCACAGATTTTTCTGATGAACACAGAGCTGTTAGAGGGAGCCTACTGTTTATCATCCTTATCCGAGAAGACTAGAAACTCTAACCGTTTGCAGATATCGCTACAAAGGCAGCAATTTCTCCTCAGGTCATTTAACTGAGACCTTTAGTGTTGGCACGACAAGGGAATGGACCTGCGGTCTTCTGCTAGCCATACGTACGTGCTGGACCAGAGAACGAGAGAACAAATCCCTTTCTCAGAGAGAAACATCAAGTAGACACGTGTCAGGAAGAGCGGCACCTCGTTTATTTGTCATTAGCCACAGCCGGAGCACACCATGATGACACTAGCAGCAGAAAAACAATAGTTTTCAAACGTAAAGCTTACAAAGCAAAATCATAATGCCTTAGATTTCACAAAGCAAAACGTATGCCAATCAAATTAGCAAAACAACTGCAGCTTTGACAATAATGCTGCTACAGAACATAACTTTAAAAAAAGTTTTAACAAGAATCAACAATATGCCTCAAAAAGATATTTTAGGACTTGATAACTTCAAAATCTTGGCGACGTTTTGACCACGTACAGTTCATGTTGCCACGATCAATTGCCATTTTTCGTTGACAAGAAACAAGTTTAACTTGCTGGTGTATATGGGAAATCTTGACAAGTTTCGCTTGACATGGATGAATCTTATTAAATTCTCCCACGTAGACAAGCAGCTCGTGAATCGGGGATTTACAGGGATTAGCCTGATGATTAGGTAAACGAGCAGTAGTAAGCTAGCAGTGTTTTATCGGGTATAAAATCACGAGCCGAACGACTTCATAGACATTCCTGGAAAAGCGTGTCTCCTTTCGATACAATACGCAAAACAAAACACAGTAGGACATAAAGGTCAATAAAAGTTAATGTTTAGAAGTCTTGAGACATAACGGTAAATGATTAAACCATTGTGGGTCATTTTGTGACAGTTAGAGACGGACCATTAGAAAACTTATTGGGGGAGGCGGGGGGCGGGCGAAGTACAAAAAAGTATTCGAGCAAGGGAAAATTAAATGAAAAAAAATTCTTGCACGCCAATTAATCCTAAAATATATTCATGCTATGGCCTAAAATAAATTCAAACAAGGAATTTGATAACGAAAAAAAATTCCTGCGGCTCGAAAATTCCCCTAACCCCCCCCATAACTTTTCTAATGGTGAAAGTGATATGTTGTTGCATCCAATGACAATGAGTCGCCTCAAGTTACCTTACCAGGCTTTTCTATCTGTGTACCTGTGCTGGTAATTCGAGGTCTTACACGTTTTCTCACAATGGTTGAGGTCGCTGAGACGGCGAAGACGGCGTGGTCATCATTGACTGTGTGGCAATTTTTTATGAAGAGAGCGAAGGAGGCGAACATTATCGCAACAAGAGTAAGTTTAGATGTCGGGTTTCGAGAATTGAAAAACGCCTTATAAACTTAAAAGAGAAAATTTGGAAAGTTTGCCTCTTACCGGCGCGGCGTATGAGACAGTCGAGATAGTTGACCCTTGAGATACTGACGAACAAGACTAGACTCGCTTATCCAAACTGGCACTAGAAGTGCGTGGAAAGGGTTTTGGTTGGTTTGTTTTTTGTTTTTGCTTTCGCGCTTTCAAGAGTTATTTTTATTGGAGTTAATAAGCTGTTGGGTCGACCTACCAAAAGGTTCTTTTCAGTGAAAAATTGCCAAAAATTTGCCAACTACCTAAATATTAAAAAAACATGGACATCTGGTGCATAAATGCCTGAGATAATTAAATGCGCGAGATGGAAGCAACCATAAGTATGCGGAACCGATTATGAATGTGATTGAAATATGCGGTATCGGTATTTAGACGATTTTCGACGCGGTATTTCGGTTTTTGCTATTTTTTCTTACGGTATTGCGGTATTGGGTACCCCCCCCCCCCAATGTCCCCCTCCTTTTAGACTCTACTCTAGAAGAAAACTTTTAAAGTCATAATATTGGCCATGTTTGGTATCAAATTAAAGTTTGATGTACGGAAAATCTGCTCATAGCTGTTCTTCGACTCCATTTGCATTATGGGAGGAGCAAAACGCCGACAAAGTGGGGGTACCTCTGGGAGAATTTCACTCATGTCCAGTCTCCCAGTCGACGGGACCGCACGCGCCCATGAAAACAGACGACATTGTTCGAGGCCGTGTTTCGCTCCCTGATTGCCCGGCGTGAAACTGCCTGGTGAACTGCGACTCCATTTTGCTAATGGAGAGATTCACGTTTACGCCAAACGTGAATTTGTACCACGTGACCAAGTTGTTCCCTTAATTGTCGTTAACTGTTTATTACTTCAACTAAAAAAGTAAGTAGTTTCACGCCAGTTTTAAGCATAAGAATTGTTCTGGACAGTTTTTATCCGCTCAGATTTTTCAAATGCGTTATAAAGTTTGAAGGTTTTTCTGGACTAACAGGTTTTAATCAGAAAATTCTAGTGGCTGAGCATGTAACGTGACAAAACCAAAACGAAACCAAAATGAGGCTCCATCGAGGTCACCGCTCGAATGAAACCGCCTCTTCATCACAAGGCTCATTTGCATACAATGAAAGTTCACACCACTCAACCACTCAACCAACCGACCAATCAACCTATAAACTCGTGAATAGATTCACGAGTCAAAAACGATCTTTATAAACAAATTCCACCAGTTAAATCCGGAGAATCGAAACAAAAATGTCCAGCAATTTACTCCCCTGGCAGCCAGAAGTCCACAACCGCAAATTTTTGAGAATCGCTTTCCTCTCCATTCTTCTCCAAATCCTTTGAGAACGATTGCCACACACTCATTAGCCTGCGTAGCAAGCGTTTCCGTGCGGTTCAGGAGCAAAGAACGAGGAACGAGAGTCAAAGACCGCGCGAAAAATGGCATAAGTAAAACACTTTCATTTTTTGGCTCTTGTTACATTTCTCGCGCGGCCAAAACCGAGAATCCCGTTCCTCGGTCTTTCTTTGCTCCGAAAACAAACGGAAACGCTTGCTACGCAGGCTACACACTCATTATAGAAGCAGGCTTGGTAACTCGATCGATGGAAACTCAGTGGCGGACCCAGGGGAGAAGCCCGGGGGACTCGGCCCCCCATTTAGACCAAACTGAGGCTCGAAGGGCCGAAAATTGTTTTTGGAGACCGAACCCCCCTTGTCTGAGGGGCCGGATAACCGTCCCCCCCCCCCCTCACCTTATCTCAAGGTCTGGATCCGGCATGGCACTGGAAACATAGCGTTACTTATATTCGTCATCTTTCCTCCTTGTGGAAACATGCTTACCGTATCTACTTTTCCATGTACGCGACACGTTTCCGTTCCGTTATGTTTCCGCACCGGAAACGAACGATCAAGTTTCCGTCACATTTCTGTTATTACATTTCCGTTCTTTCTTCTTCTAAGTCTTTTCATGGCCTGGCACCTAATTCTTCTTACATTTTGCGCGGTAAGGACTCTCTTAGTATTCCCAGGGTTCAATCGACCAAATATGGTTTGCACTCCTTTCGCTACTCTGCAAGCAAATATTGGAATATGCTCCCAGAGGTACTTAGAACTGCTGATCATTACACATGTTTTTAAATCAAAAATTAAGAGCACTAGCTTTGATAATAAATGCCGCTCCTTTTGTAATTAGTTTTAACAAGAGTCATAATGGCTCTTGGTTCGTACCAACCGGAATGAACGGACTACCTCAAAACGTACTCTTCAATTTTCGGTTGGAATTTCCGAAAAGTGACCTTACCATTTACCTCCCATCCAGAATTTCTGAAATTTTCTAACAAGTGGTAAGCACCCCAGATGTTCCGTTGCTCCCAGAAATTTTTCGATGGAACGACCCAAAAAGTCGTGATCCATTATTTTCCAACCACATTTTCCGGAACATTTTGGTAAATGGTAGCCTTCCCGCTGACGTCCTTTGGGGTTCGTTCATCACGCATTCATTTCTATGCGTGACGAACGAACCCCAAAGGACGTCTGCGGGGAGGCTAGGTAAATAGTAAACTACCACCTAATTTAAGACACGCAGGAGCCTATCAGATTAGTTCGATGGTGGAGACTGGATCGTTCAGGCGTTATTAAGCTTGACGAGAAGATGAGCATTTGCTTTTCGCCTCCCCAAGATCACGGGGGATATACAAATTCCAGCTGGCTGGAAAGTGATCTGAAAGTGAGAAAATGTGATGCTATTGAGAATCTGTATGTGCCGAAAATGGAGAGGGTAATGGTGAGTTGAAGGACTTTGTCATTCTAATATCAACCTGAAGAAATTTCGGTTGCAAAACCACCCCGAAAAAAATCGGGGTGGTTTTGCAACAGAGGTGTGTTAAAAGCTGCGCTATTTCCCCTACTAATCTTGTTCATTTCTGAGAAAGAGGAGTTTCCAAGAAATTAGATCACCAAAGACAAGCAAGGTGTGTCAGTATCGGCTTCCAAAGGCATCCTAATCCACCCCTGGCAACGGGCGTAGAACGGCCGGCGACGACTCGTTCACGAGAGGCTTCCAATTAGAGGTTGGAAATGCCCCAGTATAAATGGATCGGCAGTAAAACGCGAACGAGGTGTTGCAGATGTTTGAACCGATTCTTTGAGAAAACAACAGAGTAGATAGCGAGGTTCTGCGCTTGTTTCACCACTGTCTTCGGAGGAAAGCGCTTCAATCAATTCTCTTCGATGCATTCGGATATGCAAATGACGAGGAACTGTCCATTCTGTATGAAACAGATGAATGTGAAGAGGAAACAGACATGAAAAAGGAAGCTTTGCAGGTAGCTCGTTGCAATGGGTCAACAGTCCCAGCAACTTAAAAGTTCTTCATTCCAAAGCGACCCCGCAAACCAGTGCCGAAAATAACTTTTTAAGCGTAAATTTTCAAAAAAAATTATCGTCAAAAATTAAACCTGAAATCGGGTCGCATCAGAATGCGGGGTCGCTCCGGAATGTAAAATATTGTTTGTCTTCACAAGGAAAAAAAGTATAGGATTACATTATAGGTAGGTGTTTTTGCCATTTGATATTTGCACGTCTGAAAAGTGGCGTCATTATAAATTACATAATTTTTATGCTGCTCTGCCTTTTGGTTAACCAGACCGAAAGCCGCGGAGGGGCTTCCAACTTTCGTCTTCCGCCCTCCGCCTCCCAACTCTCTACTTTTAACTTCCAACTCCCAGCTTCAAGCCTCTTTGTCCTGGAATAGTTTCTGTCTGTCTCCTTCCAAAGGCCTTGAGGAGAAAAATTAGCTTGAGACCTGAATTTGAAGTTTTTATTCATGCTTACATTATTAAAATTTCCATGATCACCAAGTTTGTGGTTCCAGGTTTTCTTGTGCAAAACAGATAACAGTCGGGAAAAATATCTCAGAAGTTTTTAAGTGCTTG
>OZ037994.1:6915427-6942927 GCA_964035705.1 Porites rus
TCAATATTTTTTCATATAAGATGCACTAAAATAGTCACCCGACAACCGAATGTTTCCAAATACGTCAGAGGTGTCTCAGATGGTTTGCTCTATGCTTTAGAAGCCTGTTTGGTTAATCTGGAGTTGCCCCAAAAACATTTTATCTCTTCGGATGTCTTAAGGGAACTTTGGTCGTCACAAAAGTTTTACGTGGCTTTTTCGTCTCACCCGAAAGTTTTCGCTACCCTTATAAGTCTGGTCGAAAGTTTGAGGACATAAAATAGCCTTGCTTTCATTAGAAAATTATAGGGGACGTTTTGTTTTTATACCGAAAGTTTTAGGAGACCTTTTTAAAATAATAATCGCAATATCTCGGTATTAAAATGTGAATAACACAACCTCCGAAAATCGTAGTTAAGCTATCAGAAAACCTCTGAACATTTGAGACGAGTGGAATGGTTATCCAGAAATTTTTAGCTCTTCTCAAGCTTTATAAATTTCTAGGCAACATTTGCTCCTTCAAACAGTTATTTTACAGAAAAAGTCGCTGGGTGCCCCTGTGAAGATCGCCTCCGGTACAAATGTCGATCTTCACATGCGACGAACTGAACTGATACATTGAAAATTTTTATGATAATGTTTATTTAGCCTCGTCTGGGAGAACGTTTATTGCCATTCTGATCCAGATGATTAGTTCGAAGCCTCCTAAGTTCGACGTCTGACCAAACAGACGATCTTAACTTACTTAAGGTTGACCCAAATTAGAGTTTGGTTCGTCTCATGAAAAGTTCGACGTTTGGCCTAGGCTGTTTGTAGTTTTTCAGTGTTATATTACGATGAGGTGTGGTTTCTTAACACGCCTATTTCTCTCTGATCTTTAACTTTCTACATAGTTTCAGAGACATCAGTAACCCCTTTCTAATCTTTTATTCCTTTTATCTTTTTAAATTTATTTTATACTCGCGTTTCTTTTTTTGGTCGGTTTAAAGCCTTTAACCAACGTCTGTTGAAACTGCGAGATAATTCCTTTTAGGTCCCCTTTCTTTCTGGCTCAACGGTACGGACAGTCAAGTCAGGTAAGAAAATTAATGAAATAATGAACCAAACCGCGTAGTTTTTCCTTGTGTGTTCCTGACTACAAACACAATAGCAACTCGTCGTGGGATGACAGCATTTGGTGCTACTTTCTAAATATCCGACTAAGTGGGTTCGGAACTACCTTTTTATAGGAAATTGATCCGACGCATCATAAAAAAAAATTATCGTTAATTTAAGTCATGTTAAGGTAAACGTTAATTTTCGAGCCATTAATTTCATTATTTTGGCCCAAAATTCTCGATGCACTCAAGACATTCTTAACACCTTAGGAAAGACGAGTATTTTGTCAGGGTGGGGATCCAACTGTGAAGAACCCTCGAAGTGCCCAGATTTCTTCGCTTGACCCCATTCGTACGTTTAGGGAAAGTACCACCAAGAAAGTTTTCATTTCGGATCATACTTTTATGCCTTTTTGCAGCTTAAAGGGATCTGCAAGATACGAGGAGCAAGATGGAAGAACAGCTCTGTATTTAGACGGAAGCAGTGGGACGTTCGCGGAGACTCCGTCTCTTCCCATCCATCGCACAAGCCTGACAATCGCCGTATGGATCAAAATGAAGACCTCGGGGGCGAACGAGTATACAGTTTATGGCGACTGGTCTTATCCTTGGTCATTTCGATTGTTTATTGACCCACGCAGTCACTTTTGTGCCCAGGCGAGAAATAAAGCTGGAAAAGATATTATTCTGTTTTGTACAAGGTAGGTATCTTCACATTTTTTTAGTATTTTTATGAATGTCGATAGTCATTCGTCCCATGAAAGGGAATCCAAGACAGTTTTTGTCAGTGAAACTTGGATTCTTGATTTCATTCGTTACTGGGACTCCGGATTCCTTGAACCTTACTCCAGATTCCAGATTTCTCAAGCAAAATTTTCCCGCATTCCGGATTCCAAAAAGCAAAAATTTCTCGCATTTCGGAATTCGGATCCCTTTCACTATGGGGCGAAGTCATCTCACTCATCTGGATGAATAGCTTATAAACAAGTGTAACTGTTGCACGTTAAAGACCTTGAAGTGTAGTTTCGATAGAAGTGATGTTTTGTTGAAAAGTTCGCCATCTTGGATACGCCATTTTGATTTACTGCGCTTTTCACAAACATGCGAACTCTAAAGTTCAAAAGCCGCCTTCACAATTGCGTTTTTCGCTGCCGTCAATCATAATTACGATCACAAGCAACGAACCTGGAAACACAGAAACACACAAAACGGATCGAAATCCACCAATCACAAATCACAAACCTTGACCTTTTGAACCCGTTAATTAAAAGTAAAGTTTTGTTTCCTAAGACGTCCGTTAAGATGATTGATTGCAGCGAAAAACGCAATCGTCAGTTGGCTTTTGAACTTCAGAATTCGCATGTATGTGAAAAGCGCAGTCATCAAATCATGTGACAAATTCACCCACAGTCAAATAAATCGAGATGGGAAATGAACTAAAAACGTTTATGCCACTCAACAATCCCCACTCATACATTGCAGAGATGCTGTTGTAGTTAACAAGTGGACTCACTTGGCAATGACTTGGGGACGTACACAAGGTACCATGAGGCTTTTCATGAACGGAGAGATGAATGTCAGTAAGAAAGTAACAAGCAAATCGAAGGACTTCATGAATTCAGGCCATTCAGTGTTCGACATTGGCTTAAAGAGAGATAGCAGAACCACAACACACGCCTATTTCAGTGACCTCATGGTGTTTAGGCGCGAGCTGCGATTTTCATCCATTAAAAATGTGAATGAGATAAAAGAATATCTTGTTCTTAAACACCCACTGTCAAAAGATTCTGTGGGGACTGTGGGGGTGTGATAGGTACAAGAATTTTTTTATTCTTGGGACTTTAATCCCTTATAAGCATTTCACTGAATTTAATACGAGCAACAATACTTGATTCAAGAAATAATGGATTAATGAATTAATGAATTAAACGTTTCTATGGTTACTGCTCACGTGACTCTCTAGTAGCCAATTAAAAAATCACAAGAGATCATAATAGGCTCTAGAAAATCAATATACTTTGCAGATATTGAATACCTTGTACGATTTGAATTATCACATTTTATTTTTGTGACGTCACAACAGATGATATCACAAAATAGATTTTTTGGTCATGCGCAGCACTTATCCAAACAATGAATAATTTGCAACAATGATTTAAGAGAAATACAATGGTGAAAGTCTCACCTCATGATATTCTTTAGTTTAAGAGATATAGGCAACATGCCATGCATATTTTTTAAAAAAATTAGACAATTTCTTGGCCGATTTACTGTCAAACTGAGAAAACCGTGAACACCTAAAAAATTTCAGAAATGTTGATTGTGTACTGGCCAATCACATTAAATTTCAGGACACGTGATCAAACCTCAAAACCACAAACTAGTTACCGTTGCTGTTTGCGGTTTAGTTATCTCGAGCCTTATTGGCTTATTTCTCGCAACACAATAACATACCATAAATATTTATGGTGTTCCCGGTTTTGTGAGTTTCACAGTAAAGCACTTTTTTCCTCAGCGTGTATATTAAGTAACTTTTAAGCTTAGCGGAATCCATCGTATCAGTAAACTGAATGGAAGGCAACGGCTAATTGTACCTAAAATAAACCTTCATTTTTTAAGGCAAGTCCTAACAGCCGATCGATATTCTTTCAACATTATCATTGTAATTTATTCTCACTGGGACCATGCGCAAACAGATGCCTGTAATGCCAATAAGATATGGGAGACTCAGCCCGAGGTAGGAGGAGTCGGGAGCTCACGGTAGAGAGCTAGTTCATCGCTGCGGGGAGGTGGGTGGAGGAAGTAAAGAAGCGTACGAAACAGCGGCGGATCAAGACCGTGAGATAAGGGGGGGAGGGGGCGGTCTCCCAAATTTTTTCTTTCTGCCCCTCGGGCCCCTCCCCTGGATCCGCCACTGCCAAACACCGAAAAGCCTGAGCACACTATTGGGGCATGAGGGAAGTCTTGACAAGTTTCGCTTGACATGGCTAAATCTTGTCTAATTCTCCCACATACACGAGCAACAGCGTGCATCGGAGATTTACAGGGATTAGCCTGATGATTAGGGCTTAGTTTTTTTTATAAAGAGCGCGAGGCGAACAACTCCTCTTCATATCTCCCCTCGTGCGCGCGCGCGTCCTCGAAATTTCTGCTTTCGCTTCGTTCCCCCAAACACCGGTGCCTGCTGCGCAGGTTATACAGGGATTTACGTCTCCGACAGTTCTGCATGAATTATTTTGAGGTGTCTTAGATACACAAGATATACAGCAGCAACTAGTTTACAAGAAAACGAGATAAATAACAGTGTATTCCTAAAATATAAGGTAAACCACATTTTGATATGTCTAAGGCAGAGTATATAATCAGCTAAGAGCTAAGAAATGAGCTGATATCCTAGATATAATCATCGATCCTTGGTTAAGCAGTTGCGGGGTTAGTTCTGATAACCCATTAGTACTGCTTACTAAAATTGACTACTACAAGTAACATAGTCCAGCAATTACGGCTGGAGAAGTACTTTTCCTGTAGTGTGCCTTCCCTCCAACGTATCATGAGCCTTCTTCGCGTCAGCCAGAGGGACAACCGTGATTCCTCCGTTAAACTTAAGCTTTCCTTCGGTCAACCAAGGAAATAGCTCGTTAGCTCTCTGTTTGTATTCTGCGGGGTCTTCTACAAAGTGGAGAAAGTGCCCAAAGGTCACGTAATATAAGAGGAGCCCTTGGCTAACGTGCCGACGTTTAGTGGATCGGGAGGGCCCGAAGCTCCACCGTAAACAACCACTGTTCCTCTTCGCGCCAAGCAATCAAAGTCTGAATAAAACGAAATGCAAGGGTGACAGATTCAGTGATAGACCTTATAAAGGGACTATTAAAGGATAGAACAGAGAAGTACTGTTGGCCCTATTTGTTCAAAAGATGGATAGTACTCTCCACCGGATAAATCGATATCCAATGGATAAGTATTAGTGACTGGGTAAAATGCCAAACTGATATTTTTTAGATTTAAACTTGTTGAAGTTACACCAAAGGTAATTAAATGTGGCATTAAAATATCATTGAAAGTGTCTTGGAGAGTTTGGGCGGTTGTTTCAAGGTTAAAACTATACATGTAAATTACGACTTCCTAATACTACTTTCTCAGCCTTCATTATCCGAAAAGCATCTCAAATTTTCACGTTATATGATGTATTAACGTTCAATGATCAAAAGCGTAAGGGACTTACACGACACATTGTTGTCTCAATCATCCATGGTACGTGTACTGATAACAACCACATTTGCACAACAATGTGCGGGACCAAGAGAGTTTACCCTCTCTTGGCAGGGCAAATTGTCTTTTACCCACTTGCATCGTCCTCTGTAGCCTTTAACGCTTCTACACTACGCGACAGCACAACACACCACCCCAGCAGGCGTCCACTTCACTTCCCACTGGGAAGACACATTTTCCCTTTTCCAACCGAATTAGGGCTCGGTAGTTGCGGTGCTTTAGGGAGAACCTGGCCCCACACATGACCAGCCTGATATCCTGCGCGAAGGACGTGTTGACGTGGGGCATCCTTTGTTGACCGAATGTTATCTATTTCCCTACCTTTCTGTGTGAACAAAGTTTGCCTAAGTTCTACATCACAATGACGAATCTCTTGATGGTAGGTCTCGAATCTCTCATCTATGTGTTCTGCCGTTGGTGTTTGGGCAAGTGTAAGTAGAGCGGCGTAACATCCTTGAACTTAATCCATACTGACCTTGCTATACGCTTTCCTCTTTCTGCAAAACCTGACGTTGTGTCGCACCCGGCGAGTGCTTGAAAAGCAGGTAATAAGACCAAAATGTTTACAAACCGCAAACAAGAGCGCCTCGATACATACTAATCAAAACCTTCTTTCTAGCAATTGGCTGGAGCTCCATGATCTCCATGATGTTTCACACACGTTTTTAAAAAGATTGAAACTACTATGAGTTGAAGTTGCATGTTAAAAGTACTTCATTTTCTACAGATAACAGCCAAACATCAAGATTCTCCTTTTTGTTTTACCGTATTTCTAACCATAAGAACTTTATCCCAAAATATCACGATAACGCTCTTACATATACAGATTTCGCTTAAACTGCACGAACATCGAGGCGGCTGTTGGAGGAAAAGCTCCGGTAAACGATTCTGGAAGAGCAGTGCCGAGAAATAAGTAAAATAGGTAATGACCTCATTTCGTTGCTATGACAACTCCGATGTCATTGCAACCTTGATCATAACAAATTTTCATTTTTATCTGATACAACTGTGATGGCAATTTTTCCAAATCTTTGTTTATGGCGACGTAGTTTATGCTCAAACTTGGGAGATATTGACACTGAAAAACTGCATCGAGCCACCTTAAATGCGTTACATTCCTCACGGGAGGTGAGGACCGGCTCAGTGTAAATCGAACTGCGAAGAACACGCTGGTTCTGATAAACGTTTTGAGAATACAACCCTACTCCTTGATTAGCTAACGCATAAAATTCAATTTACAGAGGAAAAGATAACACTGAAAGCCCTGGTTCTGAGTCGAGAAGCGAACACCGCGCTGCTTAATGTAAATCGAGCTGCGAAGATCAAGCTGGTTCTGACAATAATTGGAACGTAAAACCCTATTTCTTGATCAGCTGCTGCTTTAAACGCAATTTATAAAGCCGACCCGAGCACTAATAGCCCTTTCGAACTAGAAAGCGCATTAAAGGTTGCTCACCTGTTAGGGCCTCTTGATCAGAAAACTGAACAAACCGCTGCACACGGCATCACCCAATTTCGAATCACGAGTTGTAAATACAAGATCATGACATCACTGCCCAAATATAGGGCTTACTTAAACCCAAATGTGGCCAATAATGCAAAATTTTAGAGGGTTACGCAGAATTTGAGAGTTTTTGCCTACATTGCGCGGGATTATGAATCTGCCGCCGAGGCAACCTCGCTTCTTAGCTCGGTTGCCTCGTTGGCAATTAAATACATACTGAACCAAGTTAATCCGGCAGTGAATCAGCGAATTTATTTTACCCTAGAGTTTCAGGAATTGCTACATCAGTTCAGAGAAACTCGTCTCAATATTCACTCTCTTTCAAACGCTTTCACGAAAACGTGGCTTTTTACACGAAATAGGATTTCCGCACTTAGCCTTGCATGCCTTACTTTTAGTCTTGCACCATTAGTCTTTATCGACGATCGAATTCGTTGTACGCGGTTAGGCGTGTATGAATACACGAAAATCAAGAGCTCGGGAAGTTACATCATTGCCAAAATGCCAACACGTCATCAAAATGATCGCCGAAAATAAACTGCATGCTGAACCGCGACTCCATTTTGCTAATAGAGAGATTAAGATTTACGTTTACACCAAACGTGAATTTGTACCACGTGACCAAGCTGTTCCCTTAATTGTCGTTAACTGTTTATTACTTCAACTAAAAAATAAGTAGTTTCACGCCAGTTTTATGCATAAGAATTGTTCTGGACAGTTTTTACCCTATGAAAGGGGTGGGGATGCTTGTCGTCTCGCTTAGGGGGGTAAATTTCGGATTTTGGTCTCGCTTAGGGTGTTCTAGAGAAAACGCCATAATATTTAGCCGTGAAGGTCTCGTTTAGGGTTGCACGTTAAAAATATAAAAAAATATATTTTGTCTGTGTTCTAACATGGTCTCTTTTAGGGGTCAAAAAAAAAAAAAAACACCCAGATCGGTCTCCTTTAGGGGTTTAATTCAAAATTTCCGACTAGCATCCCCACCCCTTTCGCATGCGGAGTCTCCCCCCGGGAAAGTGACCTTACCATTTACCTTCCATCCGGGATTACCGAAATTTTCTGTCAAATGGTAAGCACCCCAGATGTTCCGTTGCTCCCGGAAATTTTTCGATGGAACGACCCAAAAAGTCGTGATTCGGCATTTACTTTCCAACCACATTTTTCGGAACATTTTGGTAAATGGTATATAAACAACCACCTGATTAATTTAAGACATGCAGGATCCTATCATGCAGATTAGTACGATGGTTAACTTGGGAACTGGATCGTCCAGGCGTTTTAAAACTTGACGCGAAGATGAGCATT
Organism: Porites rus; assembly: GCA_964035705.1. Lineage (NCBI taxonomy): Eukaryota > Metazoa > Cnidaria > Anthozoa > Scleractinia > Poritidae > Porites > Porites rus. The sequence goes on from OZ037994.1 coordinate 6,923,582, forward strand.
TGCTCTTCGCCTCCCCAAGATCACGGGGGATATGCAAATTGCAGCTGGCTGGAAAGTGATCTGCAAGTGAGAAAATGTGATGCTATTGAGAACGTGTATGTGCCGAAAATGGAGGCGGTAATGGTCAGTTGAAGGACTTTGTCATTCTGATATCAACCTGAAGAGATTTTCGGCAGTCAGAAATAGATATCAACATCATTAGTCAGGTGTACTTGAATGCGGGGTCGCACCGGAATGTAAAATATTGTTTGTCTTCACAAGGAAAAAAAAGTGTAGGATTACATTATATTTTTCCAATTTGATATCTGCATGTCTGAAAAGTGGGGTCATTATAAATTACATAATTTTTATACTGCTCTGCCTTGTGGTTGGCCAAACCGAAAGCCGTGGAGGAGCTTCCAATTTTCGTCTTCCGCCCTCCGCCTCCCAACTCTCTACTTTTAACTCCCAACTAATTACAACTTCCAACTCCCAGCTCAAGCCTCTTTGTCCTCGAATAGTTTCTGTTTGTCTCCTTCCAAAGGCCTTGAGGAGAAAAATTAGCTTGTGACCTGAATTTGAAGTTTTTATTCATGCTTACATTATTGTAATTTCCATGATCACCAAGTTTATCGCTCCAGGTTTTCTTTTGCAAAACAGATAACAGTAGGGAAAAATAACTCAGAAGTTTTTAAGTGCTTGCATAAGGATCCTAAATGGAATTTGATACACTGAAGTAATTTGCTGTGGCTCCGGGAACCATACAGGAAAGAAGAAACCCAAGTGAGGTTTATTAAGGTTAGCCGATTTTATCTAAATCCTTTCTAATTCGTAGCTTATAGAAACAATCGAATTTTCCCCATACAAATCCTTAGAATTCGAAGGTTACACAACAATGCCGATGGTCATATAAGTCGAGTTTGGGCCATCTGTGCCTAGACAAGTGTCAAAATTCTGACCGCCAATAACGTAGCTTTGAAATCTACAAAATTAATATTTTAATTTACCAATGGACTCCATCCATCATTTAAAATACCCGTCCGTAGCTTCACGAGGTTGTGCTATTTTGTTTGTATTGTTCTTCGCCGTCTTTCAGACACACGCGTGCAGTTCCCTGTGTGTCCTCAGGAGCCCATCAAATGGAGCCTCCATCTCCCATACAAGCCCTTGGAGTCAACCCTTTCCCGAGTAGATTTATAATTAGAACGGTTCCCAGGGGAGACTTCGCGCGCCGACGGTGGGAAGAGCCAATCACAACGACGAAATGACACTGCTATTGTACTTCATCAAACAGCAGGAAATTCGGTGTTGACAAGCCAAACACAATCATAAGCTAGTGAAACGTGACTTAAGCGTTTTCATTTTCGTTTTCGTTTTACACTCTGACTATGTAAACTTAATTTTGGTAGCTTGTCTCACATTAAGAGGCCATGAAGCTGGTCTGTTACATGCATAATGATTAACTACTTCCTGCGGTCTGTAGTTCTGACAGGATTCGTTTTCTTTAGCCAATTTTTTTGAGCGTTAAGGTTCTTATTTCGGCTAAATGACTCAATATTAATCAAATTTCTAGTTTTTCAAGGTTTTTTTTTTCCAAAATGCGTTTATCTAAATAAATACTTGTAGTCCTTGAAGGTTGTATTGTCCGGCAGCTAATGTGATGATTCCATGCTATGTTTTGTAACGCCGGGCCCCGGCCATTGTTTTCTCGCAAAAAAGTGATCTACTGAGGCGAATTCGAAGGAAGGAATTGAGCCTAAACTTCTACATTAACTGCTGAGAATTGTCCTGTTAGTCAGTCATAATTGTTTTGGCGCAGATACAATCCATTTTGTTTTTCTTGAGATAAGTGGGTCCTTGGACTGGAGCGCGATGTCACAAATTCCTCCGTTAGCAAATTACTTTTGAGTTAGCTTCACGATCGAGCAACTATTGTCTTCTGTTCAACTTTTCAAGTGCCAGTTTTATCAGGCAACTCTCATGGTGATACAAGTCAGTTGTAAAGGAAGACTGCAATTTCTCAAATTTCGGAACTGAAGCATTCCTCGTTAGTTGCTACTTAGGTCATCGCTTTTGCACGCGGTGCTTAACTGGCGAAATCCACTCTACGGTGATGACAAAAATCAAATGATCCTGGCACTTTTTCGGCGCTGATCATCGAAAAGTTCCAAATCGTCCACAGAAGGCTTAATTGTCGACTCTTTTCTAGGTGCATGCTTAAATGTGGGATGTATGGCGGCAAAAAAAAAAAGAAATACTCGCAAAGATAACCTTTCCGTGATCCTCAGTTCGCTGCCTTTGTCCCATCACCTCATGCTTAGTCTCAGTCGGGTAATTCATTAACTTTTTTTTCACGATACCCAGATCCCAGCGACTGTAAAATTGTGAAAATGGACGTAATTAAGAGAAAAAGGAAAACGGTCGAAGGACGGGCTTCTGAGTTCGACTTCATCCAATTGTAATTTTTCACCGTGACATACGAGACTTACGGAAATATGACACTTTTCGCGGGAAACAAGCCGTTCTATTTATAAATGTACTCGGGAAAGGGTTGACTCAAGAAATTAATGGAGATGGAGGCTCCATTTGATGGGCTCCTGGTGTCCTAGAAAAACATCGAAACCAAACCCCTGGAAAAAATAAATAAGATGACGTCACAAGGTTTAACGGTATAGGTACAAGTTGTTTCGGAGATCGACTTCATTACTTAAAGGCAGTCAAGGATCTACGTCTCTACTCCAAAGTGAACAGGCATTAAGAAAAGAATTTGCTATGGATATGAAGACAACCTTTGTGTTTTTTCTCAGCGCCTGCCTGCATGCAGCTGCCACCAGGTTCCAGACTGGAGCAAAGAACGTTTCAGTGGACAATGTCACCTTGTCGGACGGCAAATTCGTAGTACAGCAGATTTGTACCTCGGGTGCTGCTGCCAATGAAATCACTTCCCTAAAGAAAGAAGTTAAGCAGTTGAAAGAGGTACTGCTTCAACGATTAGACGAGCTGTTAAGGCGACTTGGTAAGACAACAATAACTTTCTTAGTAATTTACCTCTCTCAATCCGTGATTTGTGACCTTGTTTTGGGAAACCTGTACGTAGTCTTCTGCGCATCCGTGTTTTCTGTCTTCAACGCTTAGGCAGCGCAATTAAGTAGTGGAAACCAAGATTGAAGAAAAATAAGTTTAATCGTCTCAACGCAGTTCCAGACTACAGGATAGGAAAACTTCTTTAATCTAGAGCTAGATGAATGTCTTTGAGAGAAAGATAGTATCTAATGATCATTTTCTATCAGTCAGGGGCACCCAACGTCAATTTTCGGAAAATATCTGTTCGGAAGACGATTTGAGATCTAGAATTTTCGGAACATTTGTTGTAAAATTTCTTGCTTGCCAGCCTCTCCTAGGATTTTCGAACATCTACAAAATGGTATAATTAACCATTTTTAAAGGATTTTTACCCATAAAAAGGCCACCTAGAATTTTCGGGAACCTTTTCCTGGCAGAAATTTTCGAAAAGGTAAGTTTTGATCCCTATAATTATCGGATCACTAGACTTTCAGCTAGGAAATCCGAACAGATGAAAAGTTTTTAGGGGATAAAAATATGCCTATATCTACCGTTTAAATACTAAAATACGCAATACGTTCAACAAATTGAACTATATCCTTGTTGGGTGCCCCTGATCAGGTTCAAAAAGAGAAAACTTACCAAAAGTGTAGTTTATAAATTGTGAGAACTAAACGGTTTGCAGAAGGCTTCCTCGAGTCGTTGACTACTTCCAACTCCGATAAACTAAGTGGAGTAGGTGGAAATTTAGTGTCGAAATTAAATATCCGAAAATATGCTCTACCCGTTTTATGTCAAGGATGTTTTTCACAGCAAAAGTAAACAGATCCGTCTAGGCAGCTCTCTCTCGGTCGTCATTCTGAAAAGCTATTTTGTTTTAATAACGATCCTCTTTCGTAACATTATGCAGAGAAGCAAAGCAAAAATAACCCGTGTCCGGACAGGGACCACTTCCCACTCAGCTTAAACTGACTATTTTTTAGGTTCTCTAAAATTCCATCACGTTTGACTACCCTGTGTACGTTTCTCCTTCATATTTCAAACTGGATTTTCCGTCGGAACGGGGGGTCAAGGAATGGGGAATCAAGGAATGGGGAATATATAAAGCGTGAATCTTTCAAATGGGGAATCTTTACGAAAACGAGGAATCTTTAAAATGGGGAAAAGCCTTTAAATTTTAAGCTTTAAAAGGGGGAAACTTCTCCATCTTACATGAATTCAGTAAAGTTAAAAGCGGCCTTTTGTAAAGAAATAATTGAGAATCAAATCTAGTGAATAAATCAAATAAATTGTGGTAATGTTAAATAAACTCCCTTTTATCGCAGGCAACGATGAATCCACATCTGGCCAGTGGGACTTGTTTAATGGTAGGTTGATCCACTGTACGTTAAGTATTCAATCTAAGAACTATTGATTAAGGGTTCCATACTGGAAGTGAAGTGCGGCCCAATGTAGAAAGATCAAGGGGTTTGAACGGTAGTAAATAATCTATTGTATCTCGGTTTAGGATATCAGATGGTCTTCAAGGTCTTAGATTTTTGTCTCGTCACGCAAAGCTAGGGGCATTTCGTGACGAGACAAAAGAGAGACTATGATGTATAAAATACAAAATGCACGACTTTGAAGTTGAGTTATATTGTATTTTTAAGCTTGTTATTAACTTTAGCTTTATCTTGATGTGTAATTATAATTGAACTTGAACTACTTGCAAAATAAGACATCACGTCTTTACCACATTCGACGCACGTATAAGAAATGTAAAATGTAAAAATAAACATGTTTTAAAATCCACGAAATATATCAAACGTTCGCTACGTTTTCAAAATACTTAACTTTACAACTGACATGACAAGCAAATGAGTAACTTAAGCTTACATGCTACGTTACAGAAAATCACATGAGAGAAAATTTCAGTCTCTTATTTTAATTTATAACCTAAAAGCTTGTAAGCCCTGTAAGCCGCTTACACGAAAGCTTACGCTGAAAACCTGTCCGTAAATCGTGCCTGGTATACTCACAAAATTGGCCGCCACTGTACTGTCCTGGATTGGGTGCTACGAGGCGGGGACTGGGAACTGGTAAAAAAGCGAAACAAACTTCCAAACTTCCAAACGATAATAGTGTTCCAAATAGTGTTTGGAGGGTTCTTTGGATATCTTCGGCAATGGTCGGACCTCTTCGTTAGACTTCGGAAATCTTTGACACTCTTCGGGAATCGTCGGTAGCCTTCGGAAATCTTCTGAAATAATCCGGAATTGTCGTAAAATGGCCGAAAACTCCTTGATATACTAAACAAAATAATATTGGCCTTTTTAGAGCCGTTTTTGCATCCATCTGGAAAAAATTTACTGTTTCAAAGAATTTTTTACTGTTAGTGTTAAAATGCCTAAAATTTAAGTGTTTCATGTTACAAAGCCAATTGAAAAATAAAGTGTTTAATGTTATCGAGGTATACACCCATTCAGATCCTCTTTTGCGAGCAGACTCATTAACTCTTATTATTATTCCACTATTATGTCATTTTACCATATAAAGTCAAGAGAACAAACAAAATACGAGGCCGTAATACACCGTAGTGTCCTGGTTTAACCGGTTTACAACAGGGCGAATACCGGCGGATGCAAAAGGAGCAACTTTAGTTGACAGAATCAGGATGTTTTGGATACTCTAATTAGAAAATAGAAGCCAAAATACCATTTTTCTTTTGCAGTGACATAATTAACCTCTCATTCAATGGTTTGGCAAATAATACGCGCGAACATTTTGCTAATTGTTAACGTCATTCTCACAGACAGAATCAGGATGTCTCTGAATACTCTTACCAAAAAATAGAAGCAAATTGCCAGATAATTTTTTTTTGCTAGTAGAATAATAAACCTCTTATTCGATGGTTTAGCATATGATACGAGCGGACATTTTGCTCATTGCTCGTATTTTTCCTCGCCCCTGCGGGGTTCGGAAAAATACTACGCAAACCGCAAAATATCCGCACGTATTATATGCTAAACCATCGAATAAGGTGTATGTATTTACTCTCGTGAGCTAGTTATTGTTACATGATTTACATGAATTACTACTATAAATACGAAAGAAAAGAACACACACCTTATAAGTACTTATAAGAGCCCAGAAGTAACTGATCAGAAGTGACTTAGGCCTAGGCCAACGTCGAACTCCAAACTTAGTAAGTTAAGTTCATGAAAAATTCGACGTCTGGCTCAGTTACGTTCGTCTGAACGGGTTTGGATCGTCCAACACGTTCTATCCGCCTGCTTCAGACGGACAGAATTAACGTCTGAAGACAAGGGCACCCAACGACGGAATGTTTCCAAATACGTCAGAAGTGTCTCAGATGGTTTGCTCTATGCTCTAGAAGACTGTTTGGTTAACTTGGAGTTGCTCCAAAAACTTTTTATCTGTTCGGAAGTTTTAAGGGAACTTTGGTCGTCACAAAAGTTTTACGTGGCTTTTTCGTCTCATCCGAAAGTGTTCGCTACCCTTATGAGTCTGGTCGAAAGTTTGAAGACATGAAGTAGCCTTGCTTTCGTTAGAAAATTATAGGGGACGTTTTGTTTTCGTACCGGAAGTTTTAGGAGACCCTTTTAAAATAGTAATCGCAATATCTTAGTATTAAAATGTGAATAACACAACCTCCGAAAATCGTAGTGAAGCTATCAGAAAACCTCCGAATATTTGAGACAAATTGAATGGTTATCCAGACATTTTTAGCTCTTCTCAAGCTTTAGAAATTTCTAGGCAACATTTGCTCCTTCGAACAGTTAAGAAAGAAAAAGTCGCTGGGTGCCCCTGTGAAGATCGTCTCCGGACAAATGTCGATCTTAACATGCGACAAACTGAACTAATACATTGAAAATTTGTATAATAATGTTTATTTAGCCTCGTCTGGGAGAACGTCTATTGCCAATCTGATTCACATGATTAGTTCGAAGCGTCCTAAGTTCGACGTCTGACCCAACAAACGATCTTAACTTAGTTTAAATGGACCCAAATTAGAGTTTGGTTCGTCTCATGAAAAGTTCGACGTTTGGCCTAGGCTTCAGTCTTTTAAAATTGTTTGTAATTTTTCAGTGTTATTCTACGATGAGGTGTGGTTTCTTAACATGGCTATTCTCTCTGATCTTTGTCTTGCTACATAGTTTAAGAAACATCAGTAACCCCTTTCTAATATTTCATTCCTTTTACATTTTTTAATTGATTTTATACTTGCGTTTCTTTTTTTGCGGGGTTTAAAGCCTTTAACCACCGTCCGTTGAAACTGCGAGATAATTCCTTTCAGGTCTCCTTTCTTTCTGGCGGCTCAACGGTATGGACGGTCAAGTCAGGTAAGAAAATTAATGAAATAATGAACAAAACTGCGGTGTTTTTCCTTGTGTGTTCTGCTACAAACACAATGCAGCTCTTTGTGGGATGGCAGAAATCGGTGCTGCTTTCTAAATATCCGACAGTAGTGGGTTCGGGACTTCGTTTTGATAGGAAATTCATCCTACGCATGATTATGAAAAAATTTGCGTTAATTTTAGTCACGTTAAAGTAAACGTTAATTTCCGCGCCATTAATTTCATTATTTTGGCCCAAAATTCTCGATGCACTCAAGACATTCTTAACACCTTAGGAAAGACGAGTATTTTGTCAGGGTGGGGATCCAACTGTGACGAACCCTCCAAGTGGCCACATTTCTTCGCTTGACCCCATTCGTACGTTTAGGGAAGTACTACCAAGAAAGTTTTCATTTCGGATTATACGTTTATGCCATTTTACAGCTTAAAGGGATCTGCAAGATACGAGAAGCAAGATGGAAGAACAGCTCTGTATTTAGACGGAAGTAGTGGGGCGTTCGCGGAGACTCCGTCTCTTCCCATCCATCGCACAAGCCTAACAATCGCCGTATGGATCAAAATGAAGAGCTCGGGTGCACAATATGCAGTTTATGGCGACTGGTCTTATCCTTGGTCGTTTCGATTGTATATTGCCCCAAGCAGTCACTTTTGTGCCGAAGCGAGATCTAGAAATATAGCTGGAAAAAACATTTTCGGGTTTTGTACAAGGTAGGTATCTTCACATTTTCTTATTATTTTTATGAATGTCGATAGTCATCCGTCACATGAAAGGAAATCCAAGCTAGTCTTGGATTCTAGATTCCACGACGTGAATTGCGGATACCAGGTACTGGATCCCAGTCTTTGCCAGTGAAACTTGGATTCTGGATTTCATTCGTTACTGGGATTCCGGATTGCTTGAACTTTACTCCAGATTCCAGAGCCCAGGATTCCAGATTTCTCAAGCAAAATTTTACCGGATTCCGGATTCCAAAAAGCAAAAATTTCTTGCATTTCGGAATCCGGATCCCTTACACTATGGGGCGAAGTCATCTCATCCATCTGGATGAATGGCTTATAAACAAGTGTAACTTTTGATCTGAAGTAAATTGACGTCGACAAATCGTTGTTGATTTTAATTTATTGGCTTCCCATACTTGATGAATATTTCAAACAAGTATCGATTTAAACGGCCAACGTAAACAGCAGCACGTTAAAGACCTTGAAGTGTGGTTTCGATAGAAGTGACGTTTTGTTGAAAAGTTCGCCATCTTGGATACGCCATTTTGATTTATTCAAATCATGTGACAAATTCACTCATAGCCGAATAAATCGAGATGGGAAATGAGCTAAAAACGTTTATGCCACTCAACAATCCCCACTCATACATTGCAGAGATGCTGTTGTAGTTAACAAGTGGACTCACTTGGCAATGACTTGGGGACGTACACAAGGTACCGTGAGGCTTTCCATGAACGGAGAGATGAATGTCAGTAAGATAGTAACAAGCAACTCGAAGGACTTCATGAATTCAGGCCATTCAATTTTCGACATTGGCTTAAAGAGAGATAGCGGAACCACAGCACATGCCTACTTCAGTGACCTCATGGTGTTTAGGCGCGAGCTGCGATTTTCACCCATTAAAAATGTGAATGAGATAAAAGAATATCTTGTTCTTAAACACCCACTGTCAAAAGATTCTGTGGGGACTGTGGGGGTGTGATAGGTACAAGAATTTTTTTTTATTCTTGGGACTTCAATCCCTTATAAGGATTTCACTGAATTTAATTCGAGCAACAATACTTGATTCAAGAAATAATGGATTAATAAATTAAACGTTTCTATGGTTACTGCTCACGTGACTCTCTAGTAGCCAATTAAAAAATCACAAGAGATCATAATAGGCTCTAGAAAATCAATATACTTTGCAGAAATTGAAGAACTTGTCCGATTTGAATTATCACATTTTATTTTTGTGACGTCACAACAGATGATATCACAAAATAGATTTTTTGGTCATGCGCAGCACTAATCCAAACAGTGAATAATTTGCAACAATGATTTAAGAGAAATACAATAGTGAAAGTCTCACCTCATAATATTCTATAGTTTAAGAGATGTAGGCAACATGCCATGCATATTTTTAAAAAAAATTGTACTGGCCAATCACAATAATGTTCAGGTAACGCGAGCAAACCTCAAAACTACAGAATAGTTACCGTTGCTGTTTGCGGTTTAGTTATCTCGAGCCTTAGACCCTGTTTACATGGAGAGGGGGACCCCGGTCTAGTGGGGTTTGTTTTTATAGTTCAATAAAGACAATATAGTTCAGTAAGGACAACTCAGTTCATAAATTACACTTAAGTTCACCAACTATTGCACGAGTTCAGAAAATGTCACAACTATAAATATATCTTTATTTGTGTCGCAGATGCATAAAGGCAGGAGAAGGGGATTTGAATGGATATGCGCTTACTAATGATAATGATAATATTTAACTTAAATTATTTATTAATTTTTATTATTATTGTTATTTATTTTTTTTTTTGAGGGGTTCTCTCAGGAGCTCATGTGTAAACTTATAACATAAATAATAACAAGAACAACAGCTAAGCGACAAAGTACAGTTCAGTTCAGTACACCAAGTTGCGAGGGGCTTGTTTATAACACTTCAACATCCTGCTTTCGTGATTTTAATGTACAGTTCAGTGCATCATTTTACGGGGGGCTTGTTTACAGTGCTCCGTCATCCTGCTTGCGTAGTTTTGTGGTATCTGTCCAGTAGGCACGAGGTAGCCAATAACAGGTGCAGCTCAGCAAAAACCTCTGTTGCCGCAAGACTGTACGGTGGTTCATTGCAGTATACATTACGCACCCTTGTTATTGTTTTTGCATGAATAGAAACCAATTTTAGATTGCTTACACGGCTTGGTTTGGTTTTTTGGGGCGTTTATTATATTTTCTGATCTCAGACTGCTCGGTTACAAGGAGTTTATTTTCTGGGGGGTGGTGGACAGGGTGGCATTATTTGTTAACTTTTAAATTAAGGGGATTTAAGGGAACTGGGTAATAAGAACTTTTAATAACATTTTTTGATTTTAATTCTAATTCAGTTGCCTCAGCAAAAAGGGACGGAATTAGAGGGATGCATTATTTGTTAATTTGTAACTTACGAGAATAAGGGGAAATAATTTATGTATTATGGACCTGTAATGACATTATTTACTGATTTTAAGTAGGTTGCCTGTGCAAAAAAAGGGGGCAAGAGGGATGTCGAGGAAAACCAATGCTTCAAGATATAGGATTGCTGTTATAGGAAAGGGGATTTATCGACCAAGATTCGAGTGATAGATAAAGAGAGGAGCGATTGATTAAAGACAGGGGTAACAGAGGAAGTGGAGCACGACAGCGATGGGGCACATGATTGTTAACCGTAAAGTGATAATGGAGTTGTGACGGGGTTTAACAACCATGGTACCCCGCCCACAAACATCCCTATCTGATTTTACAAGCAACCAAAAGGATGCCTGTGGGGTTGGTTTCTTTTGTTTTCACGCTCTGGGGGACACAAAACAAAAGAAACCTAACCCACTTAACAGGGTCTTATCAGCTTATTTCTCGCAACACAATAACATTCCATAAATATTTATGGTGTTCCTGGTTTTATGAGTTTCACAGTAAAGCACTTTTTTCCTCAGCATGTATATTAAGTAACTTTTAAGCTTAGCGGAGTCCATCGTTTCAATAAACTGAATGGAAGGCAACGGCTAATTGTACCTAAAATAAACCTTCATTTTTTACGGCAAGTCCTAAGAGTTTCGTTGGGCATAACAGCCGATCGATATACTTTCAACATTATCATTGTAATTTATTCTCACTGGGACCATGCGCAAACAGATGCCTGTAATGCTAATAAGATATGGGAGACTCAGCCCGAGGCAGGAGGAGTCGGGAGCTCACGGTAGTGAGCTAGTTCATCGCTGCGGGGAGGTGGGTGGAGGAAGTAAAGAAGCGTACGAAACAGCGGCGGATCAAGACCGTGAGATTAGGGGGAGGGGGGCGGTCCCCCCAATTGTTTTCTTTCTGCCCTTCGGGCCCCTCCCCTGGATCGGCCACCGCCAAACACCCAAAAGCCTGAACACACTATTGGGGCATGAGGGAAGTCTTGGCAAGTTTCGCTTGACAAGGATAAATCCTGTCAAATTCTCCCACGTACACGAGCAACTCGTACATCGGGGATTTACAGGGATTAGCCTGATGATTAGGGCTTAGTGTTTTTGGTAAGTGTTTATAAAGAGCGCGAGGGGAACAACTCCTCTTCATTTCTCCCCTCGTGCGCGCGCGCGTCTTCGAAAGTTCTTTTTTCGCTTCGCCCCCAAAACACCGGTGCCTGCTACGCAGGCTATACAGGATTTGTGTCCCCGACAGTTCTGCATCAATTACTTTGAGGTGTCTTAGATACGCAAGATATACAGCAGCAAGCAGTGTACAAGAAAATGAGATAAATAACAGTGTATTCCTAAAATATAAGGTAAACCACATTTTGATATGTCTAAGGCAGAGTATATAATCAGATAAGAGCTAAGAAATGAGATGCGATCCTTGGTTAAGCAGTTGCGGGATTAGTTCTGATAACCCATTAGTACTGCTTACTTAAATTGACTACTACAAGTAACATAGTCCAGCAATTACGGCTGGAGAAGTACTTTTCCTGTAGTGAGCCTTCCCTCCAACATATCATGAGCCTTCTTCGCGTCAGCCAGAGGGACAACCGTGATTCCTCCGCTAAACTTAAGCTTTCCTTCGGCCAACCAAGAAAATAGCTCGTTAGCTCTCTGTTTGTATTCTGCGGGGTCCTCTACAAAGTGGAGAAAGTGCCCAAAGGTCACGTAAGAGGAGCCCTTGGCTAACGTGCCGACGTTTAGTGGATCGGGAGGGCCCGAAGCTCCACCGTAAACAACCACTGTTCCTCTTCGCGCCAAGCAATCAAAGTCTGAATAAAACGAAATGCAAGGGCGACAGATTCAGTGATAGACCTAATAAAGACCCCAACTATTAAAAGATGAAATAGAGAATTAACGCTAAAGTGTAACTTGTAGCGCGCGAGATGATCTAGTCTGCGTTACAGCCGGCCCACGTACTCGTCTATCTGAATTAAACGAAATGCGAAGGCCACAGCCGTGGGATTCATTGATAGACCTTAATATATAGATTTAGCCAGGGCTAAAAACGAAGCTCTCGTTAACATACCTATAGTTTACTCAAACAACAAAATAAAATCGTGTAATGTTAAACGACGACAGCGACGAGAACGGCAAAAAAAAATCAATAGGTCTAATTAGCAAAGAACAACTTTGTACCTGCAGTACTCTTTTTTTGGACGTTCCTTTGCCGTTGTTTTGCACGACTTTAACGTGAAACTTCCTAGTTACACGTTTTATAGTGGAAATGTCGTATGTGTTTCCGTTGGTTTTTTGTTTTCGCTGCCACTCGTTTCCACCAGTTGTGTTTGTTTGTCACACCATCCTCATATGGATGGCATAACTGACAGTAAAGTGCGAGTGGTAAATGTGACATTTGACATCGGCTAACATGTAGGGGCCGAAATACGGATGAACGTAAGAACGGTCACGTGATTACCAAATTTTCTCGTATCCATAGGTTACCTTTTTCTCTTACCCATGGTGCTCCACTGGGAGCGCTTCGCGCGTGAGAGCTCCGCTATGAAGGGAATAATCCACTGTGTCAAACTGTGCGTTGGGTCTAAAAACGAGAATCGGGGAACCACGCTAGGGGCAGAAAAAATTATTTGACCTCGGTGGGTATCGAACCCACGGAGGGGGGGGGGGGGGGAGGGCCTGTTCACAGGCTACGACTTCCGTTGCTCTAACGACTGAGCCACGAAGGCCAGATGGAAGCATTGCTATAAAACCACTAAAGAAGAGGGAACACTCACGAATAGTCTGCTTTTTCTCCTTTTTCAATGCGTATTTTAAAAAATTTCGACATTCACACGATTAATTGCTTCGAATAGTTTCTTCTATTTTTTTTAGCACTTGCAAAAGCTCGCCAGTTTAAAAAGCGCCTTGGCTCTGCCTCGGGCTTAACCATTTTTTGTAAAACGCCAAAAAATACAATGGAAAAGTCAACCGGTTATCAGTCTATGTCAAATGCGACTCGGGCGCGGACAGAATGTCAACTTTCGAGCTGCTTCGACCTGCATATACCCAGGAAGCTCCGCTTGTAGCTGGCTTTTGCGTTGGCGACTTCGTCGGAGGAGCCATGCGCTGACAAGATCTCGTGAATTTTCTCTTTTCGGAAAATTTTTTTGGCATTTTTAGTACCGGTAAACATTTTTTCATTTTTACTTTTAGTGTTGCCAGGCCTTTGTCTTATTGCTTCACCAATGGATGGATCATAAAATGAATCTTACCTGCTTGGTGTAAAGATCGGACTGCCGCGTGACTGTTTCTGATTTTAATGTTGCTTCAATTGCCAAATGGAACATAATTAGACAAATCTTGGTAATATGGATCACGCAGTGACATATTTTTCTCAAGGCCATACGAATTTATAGAACAATAATATTGTTCAACTTACGGTTATAATGTGATTAGTGACTTGACTGACTACTCAAATGAATTGATTGTAAAGTAATCGAAGTCAGTCTTAGATTTTGGATTCCACAGTGTGGATTCCGGATTCTTTTTCACTGGAACCTGGATTCTGGAATCTGGATTCCGGATCACCTTACATGTTTGGGCCGAGGAATTGCATTTGACAAAATCAAGACAATTGTATCTTACTCTTAAGAAATGTTGTTTTTCCGACACCATCATAGATTGCATTCACCCCTTTTCCATCAGTTATCCTGTTGACCTCTTCAACAAAATCCTTCTGTGAGTAAAGGATGACCTCATCAGCCCCAGAATCCTTTGCCTTTGCTGCTTTGGCCTCTGTACTGGTTGTTCCAATCACAAAGGCTCCTGAAAAAATTAATTCAAGAATATTGATCATTTTCAAACAATTTTAGGCAACATTCCAGCATCATGCTTTCAAACTATGCTATCATTATTTCTAGAAGGTACAAAAATGTCACTGTTTCCTGGTTTACCATTCTGGATTAATAATGCCTCAACAGTACATTGTCTTCAATATATAGTAAGTTCTAACTTTGCCAGTATTCCGTCTAACTATGTAGAGTAATGAGGCGACACTAGGATAGGGAAAGATTTTGGGAGTCTAGTCTAGTATAGGGTAGCAAAATTCAGCCGAAATAGGTCTGGTATTTGCTAAGGGTCCTGGGGTCCCATTGCCAAATCCCTACCCAAACACTCCTAAAGTAACTCCCCTGGAGGGTTATACCTTTAGTAGTTTATTTTAGTTACCTGCATTCTTTGCAATCTGAACAATCAGACTCCCCACTCCACCAGCAGCTGCATGGACTAGAATTTTGTCCCCAGCTTTGATTGGATAAGATGAACAAGCAAATGCATGTGCCGTAAATCCTTGCCACAGTGTGCTGGCAGCTTGCTCCATGGACAGAGAATCAGGAACTTTGACAGCATATTTGATGGCCACTTTACTGTACTGAGCATAAGCATCTGTAATGCAAAACACTGCAAATTTTAGTGTTTACTGGATGCAGTGAACTAGCTTATAATAGACTACTTCAGCTTGTATGTTTTCTTTTCCAATACAGGTCAAGTGATAATACACTTGATATGCACTTCCTGAGTAGGGGGAACACATGTCACTAGAGATATGAGTTTCCCAGGTAGAGGAGCACACGTCACTAGGGATATGTTTTTCCCAGGTAGAGGAACACATATCACTAGGGATATATTGTTTTTTCTAGGTAGGGGAACACATATCACTAGTGATATTTGTTTCTGGGGTAGGGGAACACATATCACTAGTGATATGTGTTTTCTGGGTAGGAGAACATGTATCACTAGGGATATGAGTTTCTTGGGAAGGGGAACACATATCACTACTTATATGTGTTTTCCAATGGCAACGATTCAACGCTTCCAAACCCTCTTGCATGGGATGTTTGGAATTACAGCTGGATGTGATTTTCCCTCAAATGCAATCCAGTTCATGCCATGTCTAAAAGTAATATTAATACAACAAAAACAACTCACTTGAGCCAACAAAAGCAAAAGCAACTCTGTCTCCGAGAGAGAAGTCTTGGACTTCAGCTCCAAGTTTTTCCACTGTTCCAGCTCCTTCAAATCCCATAATTCCACCTAATGCTACCATTTTCATGATTCCCTTCCTCACAGCAATGTCAATAAAATTTAAACCAGCAAAATGATTTTTTACGAGTACCTATCATTCCAATAAAAATGAAACAAATGAGTTAATATGATTCAAAGTAAGTGCCTTTTGCAGACCTCTCAACGCCAAAAGACTAATAACCTGAGGATCAAGGTAAAAAAACCTGGAGATTTATCGATAGTGTCTAAAAGAACTAAAACCAGGTGTAGGGAACACATAAAAACAAAAATGGATCGCTAAAAATACGTTTAACAGGATATGAAGCTTCCCATTCTGTTTTGAACTTTATCTTTGCCCGATAAATATTCATCGTTTTCCACCACTTTGACAATGTGGACAAAATGTATCTAGATGCAACAAACTGGTAACAATAACCTTATTTGGCATTATAGTCTTTTACATATGGTTTTGAGGTCCGTATCTTGTCAACAAGGTGATCATAAATATGACAAATATGTCTTAGAACTGTGGATTTTACAAGGCAAAAATGAAAATAGTCAGGGAGAGTGTATTCCATTGGCTAGTTGTGAATCTGTTTGCCGTGAAATTTTTGTGCCTCATGGTGAGACCGTGAGATTGTCCTCAAAACCGTGAGATCAAGACTTGAGAGGTCTGCTTTTGATTTAAGTTTCTTCCAAATAAACGTAGATCTCTGTTAAGACTTGCTTGATGTTTAGCCAATATTTGTATTAAACAATAACTTCCCACCACTGCCATCAGTGCTGTTTTTATGACATTTAAATATTATGTTACCAATCATTCTGTGAGCTGCACCTCACATACTCCTTATAACTTTGGTGGTTATTAATGATGGTGCAATTGGTAGCTTGCGAGTAGGCTCACTTGTGTGAGTTTAGGGAAAATTTTTGGCGTTAGAGCTGCCATCCTGTGAGGAGAATGAGCCTTAGCCCATTCTCAGGATGGAGCTCTACCACCAAAAATTTTCCCTGAACTTGCACAAGTGAGCCTGCTTGTAGGCTAGCACAATGGTACAATTTTGCACCATATAAGTGACTAGAACTCTCCATCTAAGAATGACATAAGGTGATGGATGATATGTGAGTGGCTGGGTGAGTCACTAACATGCAAAAGAATTTGGTGCATTTATAAAAATGGGTTACCATTTTTTTTAATGGTAGAGGCCCTCTTAAAGGGCAAGGGGGTGGGGGGGTCGAAATGTGTAACTAGTCTAGATCTGGGGTTGGGTCAAGTCTTCCCCCTCCACCCCCCCCCCCCCCCCAACCTTATAGTTGGAAGTAAATTTCCCGTTTTTGCTTTGTTTTACTTTGTATTTGAGGGTAATTTTCCAAGTACAGGCCCCTGGGGGAGGGGGGGGGGAGTATATTTGTAGGGGTGATTTAACGGAGGGTTTTTTGCGTTACGAGTTTCAGGGCCCTATATATGAAATCCGAAGTCATGTGGTCTTTTTTCTTTTTTTTTGAGGGAGGGGACCGACAAAAAAAAAAAGCTTAAAAGGCGTGACCTTAAAAACAATACATGAGCTTGATTGATTGTTTTTACGTACTTCTCCTGGCCCAGGCTCAGGGATCGGCACATCTTCATAAGAAAGCTTAGAAGAATCCCCATACTCCTGAACAACAACGGCCTTCATCGTCATATTAGCAAACAAGGACAAACGAACTCTTGCAAGATGTTTTCCAAGGAGTGAAAACTGCTTTGCACAAATCCACATCTGATGTTAGAATCAAAATGGCTTCGGTGCGGGTAATTGCGCCGGTACTAAACATCGCGTGACATTTTCGGCGCAATGCATGACCAGCGGCGATTACCAACCCACAATAAACGCGTCATGACTTGTGTCAGGAAACTTGCGAGTGTTCAAAACATGAAAGGCTTTGACAACAAACTCAGTTCCTGTTAGCTTGGGCTTTTGTTCGTCGCTCGATCATGGCTCATCCTGCATGTGGAAAGAAGCTTACTGAACGCCTAAATTTTGGTAAAGCAATCGATGGAATACCTAAAGATTTGGAGCAGTTTGTACATGACACGACAAGAAAGTAAGCTAAGCACGGCTGTGGTACAGTAGTTTGAACAAATTATTTGAATTTAGTGTAGCATTAAAAGCTACTGAAGGGTGACGAATTAATCGACGCAACATATGTATTTTTAAAATATATTGATTTTTTCAGCCTTCGAAAACAGTTTAAATAGTTGTATCCTTCTTGTGGGGCACTGCAACTTGAAGAACATAAACAAAAGACGAGACAAACTATTCGCTTTTAGTAAAATCCAACTAGTGGTCTATTATCAATGCTGCGTTCTGATTGGTTGAGCTACTACTAGGCTATATGTTATAGCCCACTAGTACGAAAAATTACAGGCTTTTTGGCGGCAAAAAAAGGATTAAAGTCTAGCTTTAACTAGCTAAATTTTTTTATTCTCGATATTTTTGACTAATTAGTTGGATTTTACTAAAACAATTATTCCTCTCGCCCTCATGGCCTCTGAGTCAATTTGGCCTCATGGGCTATTGACTCAGAGCCCATTCGGGCTCGAGGAATAATTATTGTTAAGTATACTGGTATTCAAGAAAAAAAGAGAACCCCTTCAAATCGTGACTTAAGTAAGCTAATAATGTTAGTTATAAAAGTATAGATGAATAAAGTTCTAATTATGTTAAACTTATACATAAGATGACATGTTTGGTATTTTATTATCACCAACAGTTAATTCAATTAGCACTGCATTTATGGGACATAAACAAACCATGGACCTAGTCAATGGACCACATCTGTGGACCTAGTCCATGGACCTCTTTGTGGATCCAGTCCATAGACTACCCTGTGGACCACCCCCAATTTTTGAAGAAGAATTTTACCAGAGAGGTCTTAACAAATTTTAGGAACCTTAAATGGACATTATGCTGTGGTCAGGTTATGGGATCCTTATATTTTACACTTTTTTTTTATACAACAACACTTTATTTCATATTTACATACAAAGGAAAAATTCCAAAAATTGTAGAAAACTAGAAAAAAAGTGGCAAAATTACTGTTTACACGATAGCTTTAAAAAAAGGAAAAAACAAACAAACAAACAAACAAAGAGACAGACAACTTAAACAGGAGAGTTAAAGTATCTACAGAGCACCGCCTACAGTTCACTTCCACAGAATAGTACATTCGTTTAAAGAGGGGAGGTTTTCAATCAAGACCATTTCTTTTTAAAAGTGTCTAAAGAATTATGTAATATCCTCTATATTAATTCATGATATTATGTTATGGTTGGGAATTCACTCTTCTTGAAAGCAGTGGTAGATTCAGTGATATGAACAGCAGATGCTATGTTATTGTTCATGTGTGTAATAAACAGATGTCTACTCTTATTTCACAGACGTGAAGGAGTTGTGGAGTCTTTGAAGAACATTGATGGCTCTAGTGAAACAGTTGTAAATACATTGAAGGAATATCTTGCCATGAACACCACAATGAAAAGCATTTTGCAAAAGGTAACTTAGTCTTTACACTCATCTAATACGTACCATAAATTGCTGGTAATCATATTCCACTATTTAAATTTAAATTACCCTTCATTATTTTTTTTCTGCTAAAGGTCAGAAGCTATTCCAGACTAAGGTTAGTCCATGATGTTTTTCAGTACATATTACAAAACTTTTAAATGAGTAATTATTTAAACACTGATCATGACTACATTTAATTTTCA
>OZ037994.1:6947927-6950427 GCA_964035705.1 Porites rus
ATTTAGGCTAATTTTGTATTGAGCCAACCTCGATCCCAGGGTTCTCTTCTACCCGTCCCCGCGGAGTGAGAGAGTAGGGCAGGAGAGAACCGTGGGAACAAGGTTGGTACTGAGCCAAGCGCGGGAAGGGTTTTCGTGTTTTGCTTCTGATTGGTCGAGAAAAGAGCTTGAGATTTTTCAGCCAATCGCAAAGTTTTACTAGTGCAGAAGCCTTCATGGCACCAAAATTACTGGAATTTCGGTCCAACTGGAAAAGGTTCGGGAAAGAAAGTCTACCTTCGCTTTTCTCGAATGGTTTAGGTCACATTTGGGTATACCTCGTGAGGTTGTCCTCGGGCGCTTTCCATTCAACCAAAACGTCCGGTTTAAATTTTCGGCAACTTCCATTAGCGAATGGAACAGCATTTTGCAAAATTTCCAAAAAGAGGACAACCTCGCGAGGTATACCCAAATTTTCGGAAACTTTTTCCCGGAAGTTTTCTTTCCATTCAACTTTGCTCCCGGGATTTCTAGAATTTTTGGTCGAAAGGTTCGCATTTCAGAAATTCAACAGCTTTCGAAATTTCTGGAAACTTTTCAGGGGAAATTTCTGTACCATTTGCTGCTGTTTTCAAATTTTCAAAAGTTTTGGTTGAATGGAAAGGGCCCCTCTTTTTGGAAATTTTGGAAAATGCTGTTCCATTCGCTACTAGAAGTAGCCGAAAATTCAAACCGGACGTTTTGGTTGAATGGAAAGCGCCCATGTTTTTCCGGTCGGAATGTTCGAAACGGAAATTGATGCTCCTTTTCTTCAAAGCCATCTTTGATGCTAGTTTCATGCCTTCACGCTCGTCTTTCGGTAAATAGAACTGATTTGTATAAAGGTCGGTACACACTAGGCAACAAGTTGCAGCAACATGTCGCGGCGACACGTTGCAGCGACAAATCGCTTCGTGTGTACTGGAGAATTTTTGTGAAAATCTTTGTCGCTGCAACAGAATTTGTCGCCGCAACAAGTCGCACAGATTCAGTCTGATTTGATTTTTTGCGACTTGTTGCAGCGACAAAATTCTGTTGCGGAGACAAAGATTTTCACAAAAATTCTTCAGTACACACGAAGCGATTTGTCGCTGCGACGTGTTGCTTCATCTTGTTGCTGCAACTAGTCGCCTGACCTGTGCACACGGAGTGATCTGTCGCCGCGACGTGTTGCAGCAACTTGTCGCCTGGTGTGTACCGACCTTTAAAGGGTAAAGTAAACGAGATTCAGTCCAGGACGAAATTTAAGCAGTCCTGAATTTTGCGTACCATTTGCCCAAACCGTGGACCGAACGGTTTACCCATGGAAATGGTAAACACCTGGAGTTACGTCAATTGTTACTAAACAAGTTGTCCTTGGCGGACCTTGGGCAAGTAAAGCACGCAACTTGTGCATTTTTTTGTTGCAATAGCAGAACTACTCTTTAATTTCTGCAAGAACTTTTCGCTATTAACAACAACCTGATTTGTTGCAAGACAGGTTTGATTCGTAGGTGATAAAACGCGCAACATTGCTTTTTAACAAGAACCACTTGCACGTTTTTGCTGCTCCTTTTACCCTACCATTAATTTTACGCCGCTTTATTTTGTGCATGTTTCAACAGGCGAGGCGTACATGGCATTAGCAAGGTGTTATCAAGGTGTTCACCTCTTAGAAGCAGAAGAAAAGTAAGTTTGAAAGAACCAGTACTTGTTTTTTTACGTCAACCGCATGGACTGGCCCCAAATACCAGAACCTTGAACGTTCTGCTGAAAGTTTGGCTTCAAGATAATGCATCTGGCTTATAAGTTTTAACCAGGACACAACACGTGAATTGAAGTGATAGCTAGAAAGTTCACGAAAACCTTACAACGTACCTGTAGAAGTCAGCATGCTCGTGTGAATTGACACTCCTGCAGAAGCCTTTCCTGAACAGTTTTCCATGAAGGACGAAGGAAATTTAGCCTTCCCTGAACAGCTTTCTGAAATGGTTCAAGTTGCGGGTTTAGCCTCATAGTCAGCAGGAGGCTAGTCGTTTGTTTTTGTGCTGATCAACGCGCGTTGCACGTGCAGCACGTGCAAAACAACGTTGGCTCAAAAATTTGCATAATCAGCGCATTGCACTCTATTTTGACAAAATTAAATACCTTGATTAATTTAGTAAATGTGTACTGAGAGATTTTCTTAGACTCTGAAAAGTTCATAATGGAAGTTTATTTATTATAGAAATGTGTATGTGGTATGCACTCTCCGCAAGCCATTTATTTTTTCTTCAAAATTTAGGCACGCGTTTCTGTATTGTTGGTTTGCGACCAACATGGCCGCCGTGACCTCACGTGGAAACCTGCAATTTCATCGCGAGTTAAGATCAGAATTTCGCTTTTTTGCCAAATTCAGTTTTAAACTTAATCAACCATGTGTTACTTGATAGATGCGGTGAGGCAATTGTGGTGTTAAACGAAGGATTTCTTCATATTAATCAGGCCACTCATCTAGCAAAAG
>OZ037994.1:6952927-7070427 GCA_964035705.1 Porites rus
CATGGAGGTGGATAACATCCTCCGAGATCTGCCGAATTCAATAATTGCTTTATTATTCATTCAAAATAATTCCAATTTTAAAACAAGCTTAAACATGCTTACCTTCGTCGCTGTTAAGTTCATATCGATAGTGCCTGTTTATATATGGGGAGGTTTAGGAGATGAAGGGCTGTTCAGGTCTGCAAATATACTCCAAATAGCAGATATCGTCCGTTGAATTGTCTTCTTGCTGTTCGTGCTATGTTTTCAGACAACAGTTTGCCATGAAACGAGTAAAAGGTTCCGCCATTACTCACTTCGAAAACCACTCAAACTCGTACCCAGGTCTTCTTGGTTAACGGTTCAATAATCTGCGTTTTTGCTACACTTTTGACTTCATCGGTTCAATATGGTAAAATTCTTCCAAATTTGGTCAACAGTAGTTGGTTATGATGAATTATGCGTGTGATTTTAGCCAATCAGAAACGGAGAAATATTTTGAATGAATAATAATAGTATAATTATAGTAATAATTGTATCACCCCTGTAAAAGTAAACTTTTCAATCAACCATTTATTTCCCTCGTAGGATCTTCATCATTTAGTCTCTTTTTTCTTGTTTAACCACTGTAGAACCGTCACAGAAAGCACAGACGCCGCTAAATCAGAGGATAAGGGTGGACCAAGTGAAGGCGACGCAGGTACAAGCTGACAGACAAATTCAAGAGTTTGTTCATTGCAAACTTAAATATTGCAGATGTCTTTTGATTGTTATTTACAATGAAATTCTCGTGGGTCGTTCGATTTTATTTCTTTTTAGAGGCAGCAAAATAGGTTGTAAATAACTTGAAAAGAGTATGAAGCTAAGTTAACTCCTGGTCTGCCATTTTGATTTTACCAGAGCCAGCGTTTTCTGTGACCAGTAGTAGGAATTCGCAGCAGGGCAATTTTTAAAGTTTATGCAACACAATGACAAAATATTAAGTAATTTTCCTTACTCTATTCTCTTGGGACTTGGATTATTAGAAGCCGTGGTCATATTTTCTTTGTAGAGGTATTCTGAGGAATCCAGCTTCAAACACGACGTGGTTTTAAAGGTCTGCCTAGGGTATGGATATGTTTCTAAGTAACAGCTTGTCCCTAGTCTTATATGACGCGTAACCCGCATATGTCATATACATATAAAGTCGAAAACCGGTAGTTGTTTGAAAGACTGGCCACTTTTGATTTTGCAGAGATAATGGGCACGATAAGTTGTTCGACAATGTTCACTTGTCTCTATTTCCAAATTGTTCGGACTTTACTGTCATTACGTTTCATTTTAAAAGTTTTTTTTTTGCCAGAAAGTTAGACGGCAACTCTACTTAAAGGGATCTTGCAAAAATGTAGATCCAGTAGTATGTAGCACAACTCGTCAATATTCTCAATATTGACGATGTTCAACAATTATTGAATGAAGCTGAGTATGATATGAAGAATTACTCTGATGCAGATCGCGGCCGAGGGTGTTATCGGCCTCTGCGAAGCCGAATTTTATAATTCATGTAAAATAATTCTAAGTTCTTAGCAACCTTCCTTCCTCGTAGATTTCATTCAAAACATTTGCCTGTTCGCGGCACTTTTTCAGAATACGAAGATATGTCAGTTTTTTTCCTCGCAGATACTTGAATATTTTGAGTGAGTAATATTTGAAGGTTATATTTGAAGGTTCGCACACATCTTCCATGCAAACCCGTTCAAATTGAAAAAGTCCAAAGTCGATTGACTTTCATCTATTGTAGTCGAGATGGATGCAGTGGTTGTTGTATGTGTGCATGTGTGTAACTTTAATCGGAGGAAAAATTTTCCAAATTTTCCTCTGTAATTCATTATAAACGTCAAGTTTGGTGAATTTTGGGCGGCCATTGTCCTGCAATGAGCTTTTGGATAGGTTGTTTTGACTGAGTAGAATCGTTAGGCAATCAGTATTTGGTTGTGGACAGATACCGCAGACGAATCACACGTTGAAGCATTGTATATATTTTGTATTCTGTTTTTATGTTTCCGTCACTGCTCCGGCTAGTTAGGCCTTTATCATACGTAAATAAGGTAATTAGAAGTCATGTCCAGTCCTTTTTTCCACAAGGATTTTTTTTTTGTTAATGGTGTAAAAAATTGTTCGAAAATTGAACATGAACTTCAGGCGAACGGTTACCGTAAGGAGGCCGCTTGGAATCACCACGTTTTAGTCCAGATATTCTGTTTAGCATATAATAAAAGTTTCTGGACGCTTTGTTGAACATGTTTTAGATAAAGATTAATAAAAAATAACTGACTAAGAGATAAACCAGCCGGTTGAGAATTTATAGGAGCAGGGCACTGACTTTTTGAAAAGATCCGGCAAGGACAATTTTATCTTAACCGTCATCGAGATAACTTATGAAATAACTGCCGTCCCTGCCATAACATTCCAGCTTTTCCACCGAAAAATATGCGGCATCGAAAAGAAAAAAAAATGTTTCCCTGTAGAGATTTAACCCAACTCGGTCGGTTTTAAAACAAGTTTAATTTTTTTGTAAATTAAGACCGTATTAACTTCGCTAGAATAAATGTATTAAGGTGTTAGCACGCAACAGGTGCAGTTGTACGCGTTTATCTCGCTTTCAAATGTAAATAGATGTATGCGGTTTTTCTTTGTTGCACTGCATTAAAATAAAACGAAATTGTTCTGATTGTCTCCATCAGTTAGTTAATCGTCTCCAATTTCGGATCGCTTTTTCGTTACCAACTTACTGAACGTTTAGAACGTCTGCGTTTGGTTTTAAAAAGAAACTTTTTTTCATGGCATTGTGATTTTGTAAGTCGGACTTGGAAACTATTAACTCTCGAAACAAGTCTTTGAAATAGTTACTGAAAAAAGTTGAGTTTTTCCTAAAAATATCTCTTCAGTGCTTCCTACACTTAGAATGGGAAGGTCGTGTCTCGAGTAGACTTTCATTTATATGCTAATCTTGCCCTACTATTCTCTCTAAAGTGGTCGTAAATTTTCTTTGTTTAATCCCAGCCTGTAGTCTTTGCTTGGTTTTAAGCGTTACACGATTATACCCATATTGTCCACTTCACGTTGATGCGGGTGTGTCGTATAATAGTTTTCTCGCTCTCTTTACAATTCTTTATGATTTAATCATCGAAGTACAAGATTTCTCAATTTTCTTCCCTTAGTACTATTTTTTGCAAAGTCGTTTTTATGATTCTTTTTTGCAAGTTTGTTTAAAAAGTTACTATGTCCTACTCAAACGTGGCGCGGGAGAAGCTTTCTTCAATTCTTCGTACCGTCTTTCAGTACTGGTTATTAACAAATTTATCATTGTGTCAGAAAATCTCTTTTTCAATTCCTTGAGAAATTTTTCGTTGTTCTCAACGAACCAACCCGTACAGCAACTGAGGTTACCTTTATTCAACGTCGGAAAGTCTTATTCAGTAGTTTTCGATGAAGCTGTAAGTATAAAATTTGATCTTTCAGAACAAGTCAAATGAACCCTAATCCCATCGGAAAATACAAATGTACTTCTCGGTCCGTTCATTTACAATTTAAACTGTGAAAAGGTATCCTCACACTTTAAAAGTTAGAACTACGTTGTTTTTACAGCACAAAATTCATCACTTTGTCATTTGTGGTTAGTTATTTAAACTACCTACGAGCGTTCTATTAGCCATTTATTTCACTGCTTGTTTTGCGCGAGAAGTGTTAGGAAACATTTATGGACTTGAAATTACCTACTTTAAGTAAATTACCCTTAGAGATTCAAGGCGTTGAGCAGACGTTACTGGGCAATGAACCGTCAAAGGAGCTGACACAGTTGATCCAATGCGCACTGCAGCAGCCTATCGACTCAAAAACAATGAACAGTGTTCTATATTTGGGAGGAATTTCATCTCTTTGAAAGGTTCGTAGAATGTCGGCCAGTGGTGCTGTGTAGAGTACATACATACAGGTTCGACTGTTCAGTAAAGTTTTGCAACTAATACTTACAACATTATAACCTAAAACATCCTTGAGTAGCAGTTAGGAGTCATAATAAACCATGATTCACGATTCCGAAATTAAAAGCTTTCTATTGTGAATTAATTTGTAGTTGTTGTTTTAACCGAGGGATGGGAAATGTGGTCTCCAGATGAGTAAATTGATGGTCGTCTATACTGAATAAATTTAGCGGTGTTTTAAGTGAGGCATTGAACATGTGGCCTAATTCTAAGCGCTTTTGTCGTGTTTTTGGTTCGAACTAACACGTTTTTTCTGAAGGCGGTAACTAAATACACGCGCTTTAAAGGACACAAACGTTTTTTTGAGGGGGGGGGGGGGGGGAGGGAAACTGATACCTGATAGTTTTCAGGCAAATTTTACCGAAATCGTTAGCCGAGAAACTTAACCCTATAGAAAAAAAAAACCACCCGTTCAATTGTTTAATGTCATATTGTTAAGTATGAAATCACATCTTATAACCCACGTCAAAGAGTGCTGCACCCACGTTAATGGACCATCCTAAAAACGTTTTCTATCGCATGGTTATTAGCATCGTATGGATGCTCTTTCCTTTTTTATGCTTTATTAAGAATGAACCTCGAACGATCAGGTGGCTGGTTGAATAAATTAAAAAATGTAATTCTGAACTGAGGAAAATTATTCATCAAAAGACAAAAGTCTTCTTTCTTATGAAAGAACAATCACCTAAGGAAGCTAGGGAAATGTACTTCACTCCATTTCAGAGTAGCGTACTGAATGCTTCCTTTTTCCGTCCGAATTGTCTATAGCAATTAAAGAAGCTTATATTGCGGAGAGAAACGATAAAAACAGGGCTGCGTTTGCTGACTTTACGAAAATCTTTTCTTCGCTACTAGCGCGTACTGCCAATTAACTGAATGTAGCATTTCAAATAGTTCTGGTGGTATATTTTTAGGTGATAAAACTGTGCTTTTGAATCAATTAACGTTTTATGAAATTTGCCTGAAGGGTGGTTTTGTTTCTCGTCTCACTAAAAACACATTTCTGTTGATATTTGCTGATCACTAATGAAGAAAACCGACTTTTTTCGATCGATTTCCAACAACATCATAAGATAAATGTCAATATTCACTTGAACAAACAAGAAATTTATACCACCTTCGTCTTATCTCGCTATTTAACATGAAACAAAACACTCTCTTGTCGGTTTTTCGGGCAAATCGTTTTCGCGCTTTTCTAGTGATGTTGTTATCGGCCTTAATATTTTCTTTAAACGCCATGTGGCCGGAAAAAGCGTCGAAAATTGATTGCATATTATGCAATGACGTGGCTTTCTTGAATTTAATGGGCTTCTCCATCTGTTCTTTGGAGAGTCAATAAACTATTGTCTCCAACGCCCAAATGGCCTTATAGTATTTTCCTTGAGTTTCATTCTCGTGGAAGGAAATTAAATCATACCATCATGTTTTTCTTCCCGAAATCCGCGAAAGAAGAT
The DNA here is from genome assembly GCA_964035705.1 of Porites rus. Taxonomy (NCBI): domain Eukaryota; kingdom Metazoa; phylum Cnidaria; class Anthozoa; order Scleractinia; family Poritidae; genus Porites; species Porites rus. Next base: position 6,958,383 of record OZ037994.1, read on the forward strand.
ACTTCCACCTCGGCTTCTTCCACTGGTAAACCACCCCCCCTTCGAAGGCATGATACTTTTGGGAGCGTCGAATTATTTGAGGCTTGGGCAAAAGACTCTTTTATTAATCAAAGCACGGTTGACATACTCGTGAACACGCATGAAATCGATTGTCTACCCGCGGTTTTGGCCTTAAAAAAAGAAGATTTTCCGCACTTAAATTTGTCGGTCGGCCAACGAAGGCTGCTGGAAGAAGCGGTCGAGAAATTGCGGCAGGATTATGAGCTGGTTCAACCGCCGACGCCGAAAGCCAAGATTAGTCTTGAGATGCCAAAATATAAATCAATGCTTGAGATAGGGGAGCTTGCTGAGGAAGACTCGGGCAATGGAGGGTCTACTGGAGATACTCAACCTGAAGTGCCTTCTAGACCTCGCGCGCAGTCAGGGTATTCTTCTCAAAGAAAATCTGGGCAACGCAAGAGCAAAGTTGAATTAGGAAAAGACGAGAAAGAATCCAGACCTGAAGAGGAGGCTTTGTTGGTTACGGCGCAAAGTAAAACCACATCGCGGATGTCATCGAAGGCTGGTCAACGGACTAAGAAAGGTTAAAGTATTTTTTATGTTTTCTACATTGCGATGTATTTATATATGTGGAAAGGGGAGAAATAGCAATTAATATGAAAACATTTCACGGAAAATTCTGAAAAAAACTAGGCTCCCTTTCATCCCGACATAATAATGTTTTTATTTTGTTGTTCATGTTTTCTTATACTTGTTATTATATTCTTAGCTCTCAGGCAGGGGAAGGTTACAGCCTCAGCCGCGATACTTTTGAACTTTTAATTCATTTATCCGTATTCGATTAAACATACATTCCACTCGAGTTTTCGAAGCCAATTCATCCGACTACTCTTTCTCGGAATTGAATTCTTGATTCATATTTTTTAAACCACACAGAGGATTTTAACATTATTTATACTTTTCTCTCTTTTACGTTTAATTATCTCTTGGTGGGTAAGCTATTTCTATCTGAAATGCAACTCTTGTAATAATGGCAAAGTGTATATTCTTATTTACTACAAACGTTTTACAGTATGCATAAACAGCACTGTTTTTCACTTGCTTAGCCGGGATAAGTTTCTAAAGACTCCGTGGTGTATTGTCAGTGGGGGAGTGATCGAAACACACAATTTTGCCGGTTTGTCAACGGATTTGATATCATGGTAAATTGGCTTCCGTATAGAGACATACAAGTGCTTATGCTACCCCTTTATAAGACTGTGAAGAATTTGTTGGTTGATCTGTGAAACAGCTACCTTGGATGACAGAGACTTTTCATGAGCGGTTTCCGGTTTCGGTCAAGTCTTTATAATCTTTATCTGAGTCTACATAGTGACCTTCCCAGCCTGCTTTCTACGCAAGCTAACAGTGATGCTCGAAAAGCCTAGTCATTTTTTCTCGTGACTTCACCGCTCCTGGCTTCGGCCATCGGCCGAAAATGTGTCGGTCGCAGGCCGACCGTCGAAGTATCCTTACACCAGAGGGAAAAAACCTCCCGTAGTCAGGGAAAATCAACAAATTGTTACTAGGGTGAAAACGTGACATGGCTGGCTAAATCTGCGTGGTTGAATGAAGGGTTAGCAATTACTAGACTGTAGGACGGTCATCAATTTCGCGTGGTTTCTTGTGGTTGCGGTTGGCGAGACGACCAAATGACGTATTTTAAAAATACGAAAGATTTAAAAGACGCTGAACAATATTCACACCACAACAAAATTACCTAATTATCAATAGGTTTTTTTTTCGAATCTCAAACTAAAACGAAGGAACTCCCCAATTCTGCACGCTTCGCTCGTGCTTAAAAAAATAAAACGTTGTTTGGGTTTTAATAGTATTATTTTTTAAGCTCCAATAAGTATTTGATGTATTCTCACTACAAAAACGAAATTCAAGTTTTACTGGAGTATTTTAACTGCTTGATAAGGTGACCGCAAATCTCTCCCAGACTCCGCGTTTTTCTTTTTTTAAATTTGTTTTGTTGAAAATTTTAAAGCTGAACTTTTTTGTATGTTGGGATGTGTTGATGGAACGGTAGTTGCCATGGTTACATCTTCTGTCGTCGTGAGTGTTGAAATGTATTGTAAACAATGCGTGGAACCGAAAAATGCTGGTTTTCCGTACAATCGTCCTGGCCGCCTAATTTTAATTTGGGACGATAAAATGTGCTCTTTTTTTCTGCTGGCTTAAAATCTTATACACAGTGATAAATTTCGCAGTTGTTATGCGGAGGAGTAGGTTTAACTGAAACGAACATTTGCAGTTGGTTGTTTTCTCGCCCTGGTTGCTGGAGCTTCCTTTTCACCCCGCTAAATTCACAAGGAAATTTATTTCTCGCCAAGTGGTAACCTTAGAAAACAGCCGACATTTCGCGACTCCACCACTGGTTTGCCGCGAATAACGTCTGAGGAACGAGCGCAGAAATTCCATGCTGATGACGTATCATTACTACTCTAATCCGTGTAGTGCTTCTGATTGGTCGGGGCTCGAGGGCAATGAGAAGCACTACCCAGATCTGTGTGATGACACGTCATCAGTATGGAATTTCTGCAGTCGCCATTTCGCGGGGAAACAAGTACGCCGGCGTCGCGAAATGTCGATTGTTTTCTCAGGCTACCCAAGCGGGGAGGTTTTCCTTACTGACTACCAATTACATTATTTTTTCTCTTATTTCATACGCTATAACGCAGGAAACAAATTTGTGCATTCACATAAGGGCAGGCTTGTTTGCGATTGGCTAAGTCAACCGATAATAATATTAATTGACCTCGAAGTTCCACCAGCCTTATCAGGAACATCTGGACGCCTTGGCGAGCAGGAACGTTCCCACTGACATCTTTGTTAATTGTGGTCTACGTTAAATTAAAGAAGCAAAGGGCACGTTTACTTGTCGTAGTGCGTCGAAGAATTTAAATTCCCTGAGCGCTTAACGACTGTTTAAAGAGGTTAGCGATGGACTATTTATATGACAACTGTAAGTTTACATTATCTAATGTTGGTAAAAGTTATTATTTGTTCGTGATGTTTTAATGGTGAGAAGTATTCAAAGTTCTTTCAGTTCTTGATAACATTAAGTCAGACCACACAAATAAGTGGCGAAATCATTTCCTCGTAAAATTTCTGAGTTCATTAAGGTCATTCCTCAGTTGTTTGTCATCTTTTGCTCGCGAATTTTCCATGTCTTTAGTTTATCGTTACTTAAAGTGTGGAACCGCAATCTAACAACGAGTCGGTGATATAAAGATATTTTCGTTCAAAGGTGAAAGAAAGAGTATTTGCCACGCTATGAAACAAAAAACGGCGGATTCATCCAATCAGGAGCCGATTAGTTATCCAACACATATCAGTTTTTTCTCTACAGTCTTCTTTGCCGTTATCTTAGTGGCGTTTTTACAACTAAAATGGTAGGTGAAGTTACGCTGCCAACAGTGCCCTTCTTTTCCTTGTTCTACTTTTAATTTGGCGTACTCGAGAAAGACTCTTCATGAATGGAGTTACATCTCTATTGAGCATGCGCGGGATGTTGCGAGGATACACTTTCGAACCCAGGCCTGATAGCCGTGTGCTTCCTACAGCAAGCGCAGTTATGACCATCGATATTCTAAATTCGCGCCAGAAACGTTCCTAAAATAAACTGGTCCGTGAAAAAAGCCGTGACACGAGTTCATGGAAGATGCTCGCTGTGGGTTATGGGCTCCTGTGTGAAGAGGTTTACCTGCATGAGCCTCGATTACAGAACACTTAGTTCTTGTTTGTTAGGATTTGGTGCCTCCAAGAGAGATTAATGGGACAGAGAGGGAAACACCCAGTTTAGCCCTTGGGATATGTGGATTTCACCAAAGCTATTTTTAGACCAATTAAACGCTTGAAATTGGTCGGAAATTGGGCTCCGGAGAGGTCCGCAAACTTTTATTCAGTGTTGTCAAGAGAAGATTCAACAGTCACCATTACAATATTCTGCATTGTTTGCGTTGGGGCAGTCGCGCATGGACTTGATGATGTATCGAACAATCGATTAAAATATGCGAACTTCTCAGGAATTCGACTTCCGTTTAAGTACAACCTCTAAAACTTACAGGTAAGTGAATTACACATATCGTGGCCAACGCCCTAAGATTCCCTTTCTGCACCATTCGTCTTTCTTGGTGCCTCTTAATGGGTAACAGTGTATTGAACTCACGTCCCCAAATTAAAGCTCTAACCCGCTGACCTGTTCAAACAGTGAATAGTGCCATCCACCGGATAAATCACTATCCAATGGATAAGTGTCAGGAAAAACCAGTGTTTTGGGGAAAAGGTGCCATCAATCCAACCTTTTGTTGTTCCCTTGACTTCAAAACCTGATAGCGTCGTTTTTAATTTCTTTATTTTTGATAGATGATACGCGGTCGTCGAAAAAGTCACAAGAACACAGCGAGACGAAAAATTTTGATGACGACAGCGATGATGACGAGTACACGGCCTGCGCATGTCAAAGGTGGCTTTTCGTTACTATATTTATGCCCGTGTTCCTGGTTTTATCAATTGTAGGATTCATTTTGGTGGTTTTACTTATGCCATGTAAGTACCAATCAATTTTGAAGTTGCACCATGTAAGGGAATCCAGACTCCGGAATCCGGATAATTTGGAATCCGGAATATAGTTGAAGGAATCCGGAATCCCACTAACGATTGAAATCCGGAATCCAAGTTCCAGTGACAAAGACTCTGTAATCCAGTACCTGGAATCCGGAATCTACGGCGTGGACTTCAGAACCAAGACTGTTTGGATTCCCCTACATGGGGCGATTGAGGCCTGTACCAGTTACTTTTATCTATTTCCTTGCCAGATCAGCAATACCTGGGAAAACTTTTGCAAAAGAACATATCAAAAAATAGTGATATTTGAGGAATGTACCACCTTAAAGCGGCCGTAACATGCAGTTAATTATCAACCCTTTTCATACTAACATCATGAAATTAGATTTTTTCGGAAAAAGTGTTGGTTCCTCAAATTCTCATTGCCAACATTCACACGCTTTTAAAGTCTTCCTGTCCAAAAAGACACCCTGTTCAAGACGACAAATAGTCAGTGAAATTGTACACCCTGTTTGAGACTCAAGACCCTAAAAACCACACCCCGCTAAGGGGCACATACCTGTTTAGGTCAAATAAGAGAGTGCCCCCTCTCTCCGGGGACTGCACCCATGTTTTAATTAGTCTCGGTGTTTTAGTGTAAATCCTCATATTGATTACCAGTGATAACATATTCGTCTTTAATTGTTGTTGTTTTTTTCCAACTTCTTTCCTCATCCAGTTCGTTTATGCTGTCCGAAAGGAGGAGCATACACCAATGTATTAACGTTTTTGTTCGAAGTATTTTTAATGGCTCCTTGTCTGGCGTTTAAGTGGGCTTCAGGAAAACGAAGAAGCCATGGAAATTCAGCTTCCGGCAAGCCTCGGTATGGCGGGACAGATGAGGTAGAATTGGGATCTAAATGATACCCGAGCGAAGTGACAAATAAGGCGAGGGAGGCTAGAATTCGGCTTAGTACCTTAGCGTTTTCACTTGTCTCAGACCGGATTTACAAAGCTTCTGATCCTAAGTGTTGTTTGATGGCATTGATTGAATAAAAAACTGGCGGTCCCGAAGGAACCAGTTGGCTTTGTTTCCCGAGAATCTTGGCTTTAGCGTGGAAATTATAAGGAAACTTACGGAGTTACAACGAGGGTGACGGCAACGAACACGTCAAAAAAGAACAACTCTGCACGTGCGTCAGGCTTTTCTGTCAATTTAATTTCCCAACCTTTAAGGGAATGAACGAGTTGGAATAATCAAGGAAAAGATTGCAAGGACGCGAAGTCAGTTAATTTTCATAGACGTTTTCATTCGCGTCGTCCTGTTTCCAGGTCATTCCGAGAAACAAAACTAACTAGCCTTGAGAGACGCTTCGTATAGTGTTTTGTTGCGATTATATACAGTCCACTAAGAAAAACTTCTAGGCCTACATAGCGGTCAACATTCGTTATCAACAGTGCGCTGTTATTCTATGACGTCACAGCCGTTTAGAAATTTTTGGCGGGAAACAGCTGCATTGTCATATGTTACGTGACCTCGGAATAACCAATGAGAGCGCACATTGTTTGGGTAAAAGTCCAGCTACCTGACAACACTTAGGATATTTTTCTTATATCCGTGGTTCCCTGATTGCGTGACACACACTTCCGCTCCAACCTTCTCATCGTGATATTAAAATAAAGAAAGAGAGAAGGCTCAGGTACTAGACTGAATGAAGTTTTGCAATATTATTAACAGACGTCTGGTTTAAAAAGTTAGTTTGAATACAACAAAGAAAAAATTAAATTTTATTTATTCTTTTACAAAATGTAAACTATTTATTTTGCCAAACAGTTTAGTTTTGACCATAAACAATTTATCGTTTCTATGCTGCAGAAAGGAAAAAAAGATATTCTTAGACAAACTGAAATTATAAGTTTTTGCCTAAATTTCCCGTTTGCAATATTTGAAAAAAAAAAACAATAATGGCGAAGGTCTAGTAGCTCAATTTTGTGTACCAACCCGGCGTTTAAAACAATATTCACACTGTACCGGGTAGGTTTTCGTGCCGACGCGAAAAGGTATCCGTTTCAAGTTATGACACCTATCCGATATGTGACTCTCCCGGGGGGATACTCCTGGGTATTCTTAGTGGGGGTGTGACGCCCGGCTCTCCAAATCCTGAACCTATTTCAGACCAAAAAATGTCATTTTCCACACCCATTTTTAGACGTGGAGGTGGTCACAAAACGCAACATTACACGTTTACATAGAACAGAAATTAATTTCATCGTTGCTGAGAATAAAACGGCAAACGTTAACGGCAAACGTAAACCATAACCGATTCCAGACCAAAATGGGCAAAACCAATACCCGTTTTCAGACCAAAACGGCCCAAAAGCCCTACCCTTTGGGGCGGCACATACCTGTATGGCTTAAATAAGGGAGTACCCCCCCCCCCCCCCCCACCCCGGGTGACTCTCCACTTTAGAGATAGGTAAGGCCCAACTTCACTCTGTTACAAACATCGCGCCGAAATCACGTTTCTTATGTGTGAACCAAAGCCCTATCCGGTATGGTTTTCGTGCCGGCGCTAAAGCTATCTGGTACAGTGTAAACATAGCCTTAAGGTGATGTTACATGGGACGATTCGTAACGACGATTTTAAGTGCGACGCGGCGTTGCAATGTTGGAACAATGTTGTAACTATTCGAACCAATGTCGCAACAATGTTGCACCGCTGTGTTTCGCTAAAAATAGTCCTTGCGAATTGTCTCGTGTAGTATCATCACCTTTTAGAATCATAAAATTCCGCAATAAGATGGAAAATAACGAACGACAGTTTCTAATATAGGGTTTGGGCTTTATCTTTAAGTTAAGGGCAAACACAAATAAAGCCTTCTAGAGAGAATTCCACAAAAAATTTAGTTCTCATTTTATTCATTTACATTGTAAAAACTAAACTGGTAAGCTTTAAATTTGTAAGAGATCTTTGACAACATTATGTTACATGGAACGATATTGTAATTAAAGTAACATGAAGTTCGGATTCGGTTGTACATAGCACTTAGAAATATTACATTGGAATTAAAAGAATCTATTGCCACAAGCGAATCTAACTATTCAACCACTTCTCGGTCGTATCTTCAATACTATGGGCATACAGATAAGTCCACAGCGGCTGGATTCACGGTAGCCTACCACGCAGACGTCCTTTTTTGTTGGCTCGTCACGCAATCCTCTCCTTCCAACGTGGGGTAGGAATGCGTGACGAAATTCTAATTAGGTCTCCGTTGGAAGCTAGATTCACGGAGTCACGGCCTCGTTTCCAGGAAGTCTCCCCTGTCCCCGTCCCGGAAACGAGTTTGAAGGAGGAGCTCCGATGTAGCATTAGGGTTAACGGGAAACGTCAGTTGTTTTTTGTCATTTACAGTTCATTATGACTAAAAAAGTTAGTAGTTTCAGGTCCATTTGATCCATTAGAATTATTTTGCACAGTTTTATAGGCCTTTTTCTAATTTGAAAAATTGTCTCCTTGAATCTCACTATCGCCGTTTGCCGCAGACGCGATATTCTAAATCTGTTTCATAGTTCCGTGATCAATGGGAGCCCTTGGACGTATAGTAAGTAATTACTAAGCCCTTGGACGTATAGTAAGTAATTACTAAGCTTTTGATCAGTTGTGTAGGAGCTGCTTGTAAGGTCTGTTCTGATTGGTCGCTGAAAACAATGACATGTCATTCTTTCAACTGTTTCAGTATTGTTTAGGGTCAAGGTTAGGCACCATTGGTGACTTCTCTTCCGAGCAGCTGATACATGCCCCCCTTTTGATTGAGTCTGTTGTTTTGAAACAATACTTAAATATTTTGCATCTTAGCTTCGAAACACTGGCCCCAATTAGAAATCGTACAACACCACGCCACTGCTTGAATCGAAACCCTGAGTTACTGTAGTTTCCTGTTTTAAGCCAATATTTTGCCCTAAGTGAGAAGTAAGTGTTAATGTTGGCTTAGGGAAGGGGTAGGTTGGCAGTTTTCTAGAAACCTAAATAGATCCCAACATTTGCACGTCCAATCTCCACTACAAAGAAGTGAAATACGAGATACCACACCAGAAATTAGAGAAATGAACTTTATAGTACAATTCTGTTTAAACCTTTTATCCTAGAAGAGAAAAATGTATAATGAAATTTTGGCGCTCTACTGAATCCTTCAGTATTTAGCTGCCCCTCCCTACATGTGACACCAAGGTGGGGAGGGGGGGGGGGGGGGGTTAGGACCCGTTAATGTGGAGAAAAGTGTCACGGGAAAGAAGGTCACCCTCCTAGCCGAGTCAACTCACATGTAAGCGAGTGTTTATATGAGAAAAAATTTACCCCTTTGCCCAAGCGAAGAGCCGACAATTACAATTGTTTAAACCTTTTATCCTAGAAGAGAAAAATGTATAATGAAATTTTTGCGCCTTACTGAATCCTTCAGTATTTAGCTGCCCCTCCCCCCATGTGACATAGATGTGGGGAGGGGGTGGGGGGTTAGGACCCGTTAATGTAGAGAAAAGTTGTCAGGGGAAAGAGGGTCACCCTCCCAGCCGAGTCAACTTGCATGTACATTTAAGTGAGTGTTTATATGAGAAAAAATTTACCCCTTTGCACGAGCGAAGAGCCGACAGTAGCGCTCGCCCATGCTCTGATTGTCTTGCCTAGACCTGGCTGGGCGAGCCAAAAGTGTCCATAAGGAGAAAAGTTGGTCCAGCTAGGACAGTGACCCCACCATCCAAAAAGGGTGACCCGCCTCCTAGCCAAGCCAATGTAGGAAATGTTGGCTTACCCAGGGTAGCTCAGGTAGGCGAGTGACGCTTTTAACCGCGACACGTTTTCTCCATATAAATGGGGCCTTTATATCCATATTATATTCGCAAATCTTATGGAGGTTCTCTTTCGTTATTACCAAGTACGCTCTAAGCTGAGGAGACACACAGCAATTACCCAGTCAGTATGAACAAGAGAGCTATAAACACCATGTGTCCCCGTTTACTACTGTAATACAATGTAAGAATTTATATTGGACACCAGTCAATTTGCCAACGTGTAAGAAAAGCTCGCATATTTTAAACTTGCATACCACTTGGATTAACTTGCCTATTAATGTGGTGAATATCATTTGACGTATCCCTAGAAGAAATAAATGCTTATGTATTTCTAGTCCTTGACTCCTGAAGTCCTAATAGTGACCAACATCAATTTTCTCCTGACAAGATAATTATAGCCTGAATTTCAGCCATTACCTCGAGGGGAGAAAGCGACTTGAAGTTATGTCTGAAATTCAGGCTAAAATAATAAAAGGTTATGAGAATTAACAACTTAATCACTAAAGGGAAAATGCTTAGATCTTTGATCAAATTCTCTTAACTAATTCTCTGAGACAAAACATGGAGATCAGTCTAGAAAATTTCTGTGTGGATCACACAAGAAACAGTGTAAGTTAAACAAAGAAGTACGCAAGTTGCTACATAGGCAAATTGACCATAATCCATTTATATCACATTATGATATCTACATGTCATCCTATGCCAATGCATTTGTGCCAATTCCTCAAAATACGTCACTCTTTCTTCTGCTTTCCACCGTGGCAGATTTGATTTCTTGATGATTTCTAGTTAAAATATGACTCTCAATTACGGATGGTTAGCAGGAGCATCTTTCCTGATTTGCCTGCTGGTCTGTATGCAGTGCGTTTGATGGCCGGCCCGTAAGTGGCTTGTGTTGAACTCCAGTCTCAGCAGCATTGAGATCCAAGCTAAACAAAGCAATATAAAAAAAACATATTCACGATGCTGTTTAACCCTTTCAGGTTAGATTTGAGGAAAAGAACGAGTACGAGAATTAACTTAAAGTTTTTGTTCGGGTTCTAAAAGAACACCTCGGAAAGTATCAATTTACTTTTTTCACAAAAAGGTAAGTACGGTTATTTATACTGAAGGGGGCTAAGCCCTCTCCTGATAACGAAATTACATTAAATTTGATAACTTGTTCCCGCCACTACGACATTCTCGCTAAAACTCGTGCTAGAATGACGACGGCTACCACGTTTTCCCGCCAAAATGACGCTGGTTCACGCGTGAGTGTTGAGGAAATCCCGTACTCGTAGTTGTCCTCGTTTCAGAATCTTAACCTTATTCACGATACTCGCCATCTTTGCACGCGCTTTAGGATTGATGGGATAAAAGCAAAGTCACGCGGTATTTCAGGGGGCAAACAAGTGATAAAATTTGCCAATACAAGTAATCACTTTCGAGTTTGTTTATTATCTCAAAACGAGACGACGATTTGATAGTAAAGCAAAGTGTACAGCTAAAGGTCGAATTTACTCAAGTTTCGCGTCAATAGTGCTTGTTGTGAGGAAATGTACGGTCGCTACTGCATTAACCTGAGATAAGGCTCAATTTTCGTTTCGCTTTGTAATAACATTCCGGCGGCAAGGCGAAACGAAAACAGAGTCCCAATTTTAGCGGTAGCCGTTAGAGAGAATGCATGAGAACCGCTAAAATTGGGTCTGGTCTCAGGTTGCTACTGCATCCAAAACAGTAACAATGATCACTTACACCTATAATTTGCCATTATCGTTTTTAAGATCATGTAAGATAAAGTTGTTCGTTTTCTGTTGTCTAGAAAAAACAAACGCGTCCGCGATTTCTTGCATCGGCCGCTTCTACCACTTGTCTACTTCCTGAGAAATCATGTGAACATTGCTTTTACCCCAACAGGCCTCAACCTCGTGCATTGATGGTGGGTATCGTGAATAAGGTCTATTAGAGACCTTTAGATTCGAGGACGAAAACGACTACGAGTACGAGATTTGATTTAAAGGTTTTTCGCGTATTGTCAAAAAACAGACACCCAGGAATTCTTCATTGTACTTTTTTTCACCAGAAAAGTTAGCACTGTTATCGTTATTGAAGAAGGTTGGACCTCTCCCGATTTCAAAATGCTAAAACTGCTAACATTTGATCACTTTTTCCCGCCACTACGACATTCTTGCTAAAACTCGTGGTAAAATGACGACGGCTATCACGTTTTCCCGCCAAAATGACGCTGGTTCACGCGTGAGCAATACTCAGTATTGAGAAAATCTCGAACTCGTAGTCGTTCTCGTCTCGGAATCTAAGGGCCTCTAGTTATTAGATGGCTGAATCCATGAGGAGGCAAGACGAACCGAATCCTGTGTCCTGATTGGCTACCTGAGCGGGCAAGACGGGCCCATCAAGAAAAAGTTCTCTTTATGGCCACATTATCAAGACAGCTAAATGTCGACCGGTTTCATTTTCGAGTATTTATTGACCTTGACTTCGTCTTGGTCCATTAATACACAAGAAAGAACTTGCAGGGCCGTGCTTTAACAGAGCCTGGTGGACCCTGGCATCGAACTTTTACCCTTGAGCGAATAGAAAATCTTACTTTTTTCATGCAAATCATATACTAGACACCCGAGATTTTACAGTTTCAGAGCAATGGGTTCCCTTCAATTTTCCTTAGAGCACAGCCTTGACTTGGCTGAAATAAAGCCATCTTAATCTAAAATTTATCCATTTTTCAATACTCATAATGTTGACAAAAGGACTTTTGTTAAAATACTGGGTTAAACTTCAGCTGTTAGTCTGTACCTTCCATCTTGAATATTTTGGTAAATCTTCTTTGCAGTTTCAAGGAAAGCATCCTCGACATTTTCACCACTGCAAATGAACAAGGTCAATAAAATAATATTATTTTTATTAAAAACTGAATCATTGGATAATGCATTTCTAGAGCTCTGATTGGCTTAGCTACATTGTACCATGGTATATGAGCCATTATACAATGCTCTCCAAATGGTAACTTAAACTGTACGCGTCTGCTCAAAATTAAAAACAAGCTGAAAATCGGTTGTTTTTACAAATAAAGTCGGGAAGAATTCTCTATATTTTGTGGGCGTTTTTAATAAAACAATAATTATTCCACTCACGCTTGTTGGATATGAGATGATTATAGCCAACTTGACCCTATGCACCTTGTTGGCTATCTACCATCTTACATCCAATGTGCACTCATGGAATAATTGTTAAGTAACCACATGCCATCAGAAACTCCCATGACTGATTCAGAACAATAATTTCCAATTTCTAATTTGAGGATTCAAGAGAGGACTCACGTTTTTGCACTTGCTTCACAGTAGAGAAGTCCTAAAAGAAAGAAATAATTATTGACATCATAATTATATCCATATGTAAAGTACATTATTGTGTAGATACATACATGTACATTGTACTCACTTGTGGCAGTCACATGCAAAGAGAAACAGTAAAACATTGATTTAAAATTTGATAAAATGCTCGAGAAAATAAAAAATACAACATACAAGGAATGACAATTTTTTTAAATGATTATCAGACAACGTTTCTATTTTTCCTCCTTTTTTTCGTTTTCCCACGACAAACTGACAATATCAGCAACTACTTCTGGCAGAGAAAATGAAAAAGGCTGCAGGTACTTGCCATTCTCTTCTGCAAACTGTTTGGCTTCCTCATAGGTCACATCTCTCTGTTTGGACAGAATATAGTTGTTTATAGTTAACTCAGGTGTTCAGAATGTAGCTTAGGATCACTCACATTTTCATAACCAGCATCAAGTGATGTTAAATGTAATAATTACATTACAAAGCAAACAATTATTGTTTGCTTTGTTAACACTCACCTGAGCATCAAGATCCGACTTGTTCCCAATAAGAAATATTACCTGCATTTAAATGCAAAAGACAAAATTAACATTGAGCCACCGTGAAGTAACCCGTTGTCCAAAAAATCCTGTTTAATCTTGTATAAACCTTACGCTTCTTATGGAAAAAAAAACCTGTTTTGCTTACAGTGCCTTACAATCTTGTTCTTGACAAGCACCTTCAAAATGCATAAATTGAAAGAAGCAACTAGTATGACACTTTGATGACATTACCGTGTTGGGGTTTGTTAGATTCCTTGCATCGGTAAGCCAGCTACTTAAATGATTGTAAGTGCTTCTCCTAAAGAACAACAAATATAGGTGGTTAGTCATTACATTTAAATGAAATAGGCCAACTAATCTGTGATATTTGTGAGCAAAAAAGCTTTCTACTTCCCACAGATGATGATGTCAGCGACTTGGCTTCAAGGTAGATTTCCATTGTCACATACTGTAACTTTTATGTGTGTACCCACATAAATTTTATGCATGTAAATGAAATAGAGGCAACAAATGAAAGATCGTGCATAAATGTAAAAGTTGAGCCTTGCTCAACTTTTAGTTTTACACAAGGCCTTTCATACATCACCTCTATTTTATTTATACGCCCAACAATTATCTGGCAGTGGAAATCTACCTTTACTCTAATAGAGGCTATATGTTAGCAGGGCTGTCATTAAGTTTTGAAGCAGGGGTAACATGAAAGATTTCAGTTATGAAACATGGCCAACAGCCATGCAGCAAAGGCTCAAGGGGCCTGAGTGTCTGGGGGGGGAGGGGGTCTAAAGCAGGGTTGTCAGAAAGTTTTGAAGTAGACGGCTTAGTTGTCAAAGTAAGCGGCCAGCTCTGGAGGAACTGGCAAGCACCAACGGTGCAAGCCTCTTGGGAGGTCTGGGGCATGCTTCCCCCAGAACATTTTTATATTTAGACACTCTGAAATGCTGTTTTACTGAAAATCTAAGGTGAATTATAAGGTGAATTACCGAGTGTAGGCATTAAATTGAACTGTAAGTGACGCATAAACACTTGCTATAGTTTTCAGGAGATGTTTCTTTACCAGTCCAGTGATATTTTATTTAAAAATGCCATCCATGATGAAATGCTAAGCAGAGTAGCTATCTGATACTAACCAAGTAGGCGGCGATTTTCGCCAGCAGCCGGTTACTTTTGACAACCCTGCTAGAGGCATGTCCCCCAACAAAATATTTAAAATTTGACCCTCGGAAATGCATTTTCCTGCACTCTGGGGAAGGAATTTCTGCATTTTCTAAATCATAAACTAACGCTGATAAAACAAGGCAAAAACATATACAGTGCTACAAAAATAGAGGAATACATGATCTAAGTACTTTGTCTCACAAACTTCACAATTGGTCCTTTTTGCTGTATCTGTATTCACATTTGTGACTAAAACATTCTGCTTATAATATTAGCCTTAATTGACAGTGCATCAGGGATTTGTCCAGTGCATTTTTGTGACTTTATGGCAAAATAATTGAGAAAATAATTTTCTACATACTGATAGAATACGATATATATCTCGACACCTCCCATCTCAGTGTACCGGTAAATGTATCTCTACCATTAGTATTTAACAAATCAGTGAATAGCAATTTTCGGCAGCCTTTTGATTGCCTCCTGTAACTTGGAATACCCATTGACTGTTTTGCGACCAGAGCCAAGATGGCGTCTCGTTTTGAGACATTTTGGAAGATGAAATTTGTGCGATAAATGAAGCAGTCGTACAAACAAATGGCAAGAAAGGGACGAACTTTAGCTTGTCAGTGTTCACTGGTTGGTAGAAAATTATTTTCATGCTGAATTTGCAACAAAATCGTAAAACGCACTTGACAAAATCTCCGAAATGTTTGTAAATTGTAAACAAAGTTCCTACCAAGTGAAGTTTTTAATCTACATATACAAAAAGTTACTTTTTTTCAGTTTTATTCAACCTATTTGTTAAATACTAAAACAGCTATCCCCCTCAGGGTCGGTGAACAACACTAGATATATACCTTGACGCTTCACATCTCGGTATATATCCACCACTATTTACCTCCCCTTCAGGGGATAGTTGTATATTATTCACCTTTTATTTTGGGGATAGTTGTACAGTGGAACCTCAGTTTAACAAACCTCTATATGACAAAGTCCTTGGTATAACAAACAATAATCCTAGTCTCAGTAAGAGTATTATATATGGTAAAGAACCTTGATATAATAAAATCTCCTTATAGCGAACATTTTTTCTTGTCACTCCCTTAACCCTTTGTTATATCAAGGATCCACTGTATATTAGCAAGAGATCATTGTTGAATCACCTTGTGATATCATATACCATAAGAGCACCAGCAGCCCCTCTGTAGTAACTTCGTGTTACAGCTCTGCACAGTTGAACAAGAAAATGAAATGAGCAACTTACTGATGGAAGCATAAAGTAACACATGTTATTGGAAAATATACATTTTGTATCCTGTATCCTACAGTTTCCATTACCTCATGCAAATGGAAACTCCCAATGGTCTCAGCAAGGTAGCCAACGTCTATCACAATGGGAACATTTTGGGTATTCAATAATAAGATGGTTACTCTACAACTCCCGTGGTGATGACAGCAATAATTATTGATCTTGTTCAATTTCATGGATGGGTACTCTGGTCTGTGAATGCTTGTCAGCACTTAAGTTCCCATTCCAAATAAACTTTCCAATTAACTAAACTCCATACATCAGATATTAGGGAAAGTCTGGTCACATGTACCACACCAAATTTCCCATGGTAAAAGGCCTAGGGTCATTTACCAACGTAAAAGTGTCCCATGTAAGATACCTATTACTAAAGTTGCTGAGTTAGTTCTTGGGAGATTGAGCTCACTGCCACTGGACAGTCTAAATAAATCAATTAGCTCCAACTACTGAGATATGGGTTCAGTAGAGCAAGGGACAATCATACCTGAATCTCTCTTGTCCTGCTGTATCCCATATTTGAAGCTTGATCTTTTGACCTGAAACTTCAATTATTCTTGTGCCAAACTCCACCCCAATAGTATGAGGACAGTCTGCCATAACTGCAATAGACAAGGTGATGTCAATGACAGAAGTGCATGTTAAAGTGAGTTAAATGGTAAAGACCAACAGCATACAGTAGAATTCACCTGACTGAGTCTTGCAGATCTCAAGTCCTTATTTTTGCCAATGTCTTCATTGGCCTGACATGGTATGATAATCTCAGAATGAAACAAGGCCATAAGGATGGACATTTACAGTAAAATCTTTCAGCTTTAGTCTACTGTATCTTACTGCACTTTTCAATAACACGCAAACTCTGAAGTTTAAAAGCCACCTGCACAATTGCTATTTCACTGCCCTCAATTGTAATGATCACAAGCAATGAAGCTTAAAACACCGAAACTACATGTAACAAAAAGGATCAAAATCCACAAATCACAAACCCTTAACCTTTGAACTCGTTGAAGAAAACTTCTGTTTTCTAAGAGGTATGTAATGACGATTGACAGCAGCAAAGAACAAAAATTTTAGTTGGCTTTTTAACTTCAGAATTCCCCTGTTTTTGAAAAGCGCAGTAGGGAAAATTTCCCTCTTTTGAGGCTACAATGATTCTTCCAATGTTAAGTTACTACAAATAATTCCTACGCTGCTAAATGAACTGATAAGTTTTTTATTATGACTTGTACTCAGGGTTCACAAATATGCTTATATTTTTAAGATGACTCCAGAAATTTTCAGTTACAAAGATCAGTAGCACACTACACATGTACAGATGCGTAACATGTTAGACATGTTAAAAAAATATGAAAAATTCTAAAAAACTTCAAAATTCATTTAAAATCATTTAATTACAAAGAAAATGAACCTCTTTAACCAAATTACAACATATTAGCCCATTTTAGCTCATTTTGACTTAATCGGAGCAATTTCTGCAGTACCCAGGATGCATTGCGGCCCCGCCCATTTCATGTTTGTTAACATTATTAGGTCCGTTGTCTTAATTTTTTCTCACAAAAATGTTCTTTTCAAAGTAAAAGAAATGTAAGGCCATAAATTTTCGTTTTGGCTGTGTTTTTATCATGTAAATAAAGTAAATTATGCAGACAATTGTAGCCCTAGAATGTCACTAAAACCGCACGTGTACTGATTTCGATTTGTTGCATAAGAACTACCAAAGCAAGTGTTACTTGACTTCCAATATTCCAAACGTCTCCAAAATTTTTCAAGCAGAAGTCGCCCTGACTTCACCCATCAATAAAAACAATTTGCAAACCCTGCTTGCACTAATGGTATTTCCATTTACAATGCAATCTAAGACATCTAGGTTGTGCTTACATTTCTTTTCTGTAAATTGATGAAGAAGACAAGATTTCCCTACACCCATGTCACCTGTCAGAGAGAAGATAAGATTTAATAGTGCTTCAGCATAAATAAAATACTTAAGGACATTAAACATAACAAGTACTAGGATGTCCGTAAACTGAACATTAGCAAAATTACTCTTAGGTTAAAGGACCAGTCTTCATTTACAGTGATTTACTGAATTATTACATGTACACTGAACGTCCACAGGGTGATTGGCAGAGGTTGGTCGCTTAATAGACGCACAACTGTAGTTAAACTTGGAACAAGGTGTTTTCACTGCTTGTCAGACTTCAATCCCATAACATATATAGCTACATGTAAAGGTGCATCCATTGGCACCTTACTCATATAGCCATCGCATTCACCTGATGGAGTGTTTTTTAAATGTGTTGAATTTAAAACAGGCAAGTATGATGGCCACATGAGCACATTGCAAATGAGTCTACCTCAATTTATTTGGGTAATAATGCAGCCTGTGACATTTTGTGGATTTGTGGATAGAATTCTTTATTTTGTCCATATAATACAAGTGTAGGTAGTTCATCTACCCAGATAATCGCTTGTCACAGTAAACTTTATATATACTGGTTAGCAACAGGAGGGGGTCTGTAACTGGAAGAGCAGTTGGCAGTGACCCTCTCAAGATAGAAAACTCAGGGCTATTCATACTGGGGTAATATTTACGTAAAGCCTCATACATTTAGTTTATGAACACATACACGTTTCAACTCATAATAAATGTGTGGGATTGTATGGAAATTCTACCAAAGAAAATTAAGATGGAATCCATCAGGAAATTGAGTAATTTTAATTTTCAGCAGACAAAAACCTTGTACCAGAATAATTCAAACAAAATTACCTTCTTTTTAACATTTTTCAAGGGATAAAGATGTAATTAGTCATCTGTAATGACACCAAAGAAAATTTCTCATGGGACCCGAGAAACTGAAAGTCAAATTTCACAAGAATTGTGAAAACACAGGCAAAATTCTGAAAATTTCTTGTGTAAGATGAAATTTGGGGAAATTTGAAATTCATTTTCTCGGGTTCCCATAGGAAATTTTCTTCGGTGTTACCACAGATGATTTATTACATCTCTAGGCTTTGAAAAGTGTAAAAAAGAATGCAATATACTTTAAATTATTCTGGTCGGCATACAAACAAAGCCGTGTCTGATAGCCTGGGGCAATTGGAATTGGTAATCGGCTTAGTCAATCCTGTTCTTAATTTGCCTGAAGGGCAAGTGAAGTTTTTGGGGAAATTCAAATTAAAGAAGAACTGTAATCAATGCTGCTCATCAAAAATTTTTGGGAGGCTTCTTAAAAGACTCTGCAACAACTTGCCCGAATGGCAAGCCATAAAACCGACTTTCTTTGCACCCTGATTCTGGTACAAGGTTTTTGTCCACTGAAACTTAAAATTATTCAATTTCCTGGTGGATTCTGTCTTAACTTAAACAACTGTGTTAAATCAACCTTCTAAAGAGTGATCTTGATTAATTAAATTCATTAATTGAATGTGTTGGTGACAAAGCAAAATGTTTCGTAAAATTAAATAACTATTATTTGGCTCACCTATTATGATGTATTTGAATATGTAAGAATAGTTGTAAGGTCCTGTCGCCGCCATATCAGGAAAGCTAATTGTAAGTAAAACGAAAATGGCATCAGTAAGTTTTGATCGAGGAGAAATCTGCTTCATATAAGCTTATATGAAGACGGAAAGGAATCAGCGGACGAAGATCGAAAAATAGTAAAAAAGACAGTGATCATCACAGCCTCCCTTGACTTTTCTTCAATAACAAGTTTATTTAAGGGACGAAAATAAAACCGACGGTAGCTAGGTTTAAAAGGTATTGAAAGCCATAGATGAATAATAAATCACTTTATTTATCGTTAAGCGCGTGAAAGCTATGGCCACAGGTAGATGCGGTCAGCAGAAGAGCTGAGCTTATTGCAGTCAATAATGTCACCCACCCCCAGTGTGAATGATCAATAGTGAGCGGCAGTAAAAACCGCAGCGTTCAAAAAAAGATACTGAAATTTTACAGCCTAGCCTGCATATAGTGTAATTTTAAGGAACTCACCTGGTCAGTAAATGAAAATATAAAGCCAAATACGGAAGACGACGATAAGAAAATGGCGGATCCCGTGATTAGGAAAGTTGGGGTGCTAAGTGCACTGTGGGTAATTTGTCCCGGACCTTATCGGAGTGGGTACGAAGAATATCCGGGAAGACAAGCGAAGATAATTCGATTACAACGTAGAACTTTCGATATAAAAATATAAAAAAATACGCGGCACCCAAGCTCTTGCAAATGTATCAACAATGGCGGACGCAGGGGAAGTGCAATTCTCGTGGGCGATAGTGTACTTGAGTTTTCGAGTGAATGAAAGATGACTTCGGTTTGGAAGCGGTTACAACGTGTTGGGAAAAAAGCGTCCAAATTCCAGTTCACTGCCTCGTACCAGTCGCTGACTGTTGAGTGTGATAGAGGTGGTAAATGGTGAGTTTACTTACAGTAGTCTGGTCTGAATCTTTTACGCCCATGAGTACTCTTTCACACCCTCGTTGTGAATAACAAAGCTAAAATGTTGTTGTGATCGAAAACTCGAAAAGGGTCGGTGGTTTAACTTGGGTAGGTTTTCGCAGAGTTTTGAAAGTACTTTAAAATGAAGTACAGACAGATCAAGCTATTTGCTGTAATATGCCACAGACCCGCGGATCCCAAAGTATTAAAATTATAAACTGAAGCTTAAGTACAAGTTTCGCTTGAAGTCGTCACTCTTACAAGTTAAATTTTTACCGTTGTAGAAAGTCTTTAATCATTAGTTTGTTCTAGAAAGGGCTGTGTTTTGGGGTTCTTGAAAACTAGTGTCTAGTATAGTGTTGCGCAAACTTACATGTAAGCTTAAGTATATTGCAGTCAAACAAGCGTAGTCCTACTTACGTCGAGTAGAAAAATATTATTTTGCTGTTAAATACGCTTCATTAAAGTGTTTGCAAGGGCGTCGGTTATGAAAATGAAAGAAGTGATTTTGGTAGAACTGAAGGCTACCATTAACTCGTGTCTACATGAAAGACGATGCATAAATGCCCATTCTTTCGTAAATGGTTAATAATTAAATTTAAATTAAAGTTCAATTGTAAATCGAAATGTATTTTTTTTGTGTCAGTGAATCGGTACTTTCATTAGCACGTTGAAATTAGCGTTAAAATTGTCACGGGATTCACGTTTGTCTTCATTAAAATTCCTACTCCATGTGTCGAATTGTTGTACGTTATGTAGTTGTAAAATTATCCGATAAGTTGATAATTCTCTCGGAAGTAACATGAGTCCAGTATGCTATATGATGCCTGTTTTCTATTCTTGTATGTTTTACAAGCTGTTGTTATTAGAGCAACAATATTTTTATTAGCATTCCAATAGACATGATTTAGCATTTTTTCTTTCTAAAAAGAAACCTTCCACAAGCCTGGCATGGAATTCAGCCAGTTTGTTAAATGAAGCCTATTTTTTGGTCAGTAAATCAATGCTCACTCTTTCTGTTGATCTTTTCCAAAATGTCCCAAGATATTTTGGCTAGTGCTTGAGCCTTCATCAACAAAAATAGTTCCTGGCAAAATAAATATCCTGCCTATTAGTACCCTGTCATGTACTACACCATGTACTTGACATAAGTTTTCTTGCCTCTTGATCAGTGGTATTTTTTTTGTCAAGTAAAAAACATCTCAGATGTGTGGGTTTTACAATGTTTGGAGACATTGATTTAAAAGGTCTCAAATGAATCAAGTTTAAGGAGTTTTATACCTTAGCTGATTTTCACTGCTCACACTGCATTGGTTAGAATCTATCCCATTTGATTGGTTTAGTCAATAATCTGAAAGGGTGATAGAAAGCATTAATTTATTTTTGGACTGTAATTCACCGCAGACTTGAGAGTCTTGTAGAATCTTGAACTTGTTTTTTCCTTATAGACTCTTCTCCCTCTTGTCCCTACTTAAGAACAAAGAAGTCCTTGATCTTGAATAGGAATTACCCACCCTGAACAAATATTTTAAGCATGTTAATAAAAGACTCTTACTTTAATTTTCTCTGTAAATAACTGCATCTTTTTTTTCCTTTTTGTCCCTGTTTGTTTTTTCTTGTAGACAGTATGTCTTTTCAGGGATTTCAATAAGCAAAGACGACTGACAAAATGTGTCAGCTGCTTTGCTCAGAGTAGTCGGCTACCTTTTTCCCCAAAAAGAAGCAACTAGTTTTTAAAATTTCGTAAAAAATATATCATTAAATCTGAATTAAAACGGGGGTTAATAATATGATGTGATTTCAATATCCACCGATATGTTCTGGTTTAGCTACATCAGAGCACTTCTGGTTACACAGACGCTGTATTTCAGTCAATTTGTTCCATGTTTCTTTGTAGGTTTACGCTGAATTTGTTTATGTGCAAATGTACTAAAGTTTGAATATTGACATTTGTTCATTGCTTATAAGAATTGATTGTGTGGCTAAAAAACCTGAATGAAAGCTACATTTTCTTGAATGGAAAATGCGCTCTTCTCTTCTCAATTTAGTCCCCAGAACACTGGAAATTACATTTTAAGGCTTTGAAATTCCAAAATTTTCTGGGGGAGCATGCCCCCAGACCCCCCTAGAGGAAGGGGACTAACAGCCCCTTGTTAATACAGTCAGTTACTCTATTCAAACCTGCTGGCTACTTCAGTTATTATTGAACCCCAGCCTGTATTTTGTAAAATGATTGGTTACGTGAGTGAGCACAATGGGCCTATCTTGTCCACTTGCATTTGTCTGCTTTGTCCTGAAAGTAAAGATTTTGTTTTGTCCAGAAATATATACGTTATTGACCAAACTTGTTCAGTCAAGATGGCTTAGTATTGGCCATGTGCTTCTTTTGTGTTGTTGTGGACCTCGACATTGTCTCAGTCCATGCGATTGAAAAGTACAACTTGGCCAGTTTCCAGTCATCTTGAACTAACGCTTGGTGACAAATACTGAAATATCTGAAACATGTCTTCAGAGCTTAAACGTTATGTCGTGTTTTTTAAATTTTTACTTTCTTTTTTACCGCTATGGAATTTTGGTACCATTAATGCAGTCAATTCTCTTTTAACGGACACCTCTATAAGACAGATAACTCACTAAGACATTCACTGGGTGATTCACTTTTAAGCGTCTTGAACAGGGTGTCTTTTTGGACTGGAAGCCTTTCAAAGGCAGCGAAGACTTGTGATGAGTGGTCTACATTATTTTGCAATACCAATAATTTTTTTTCCTAAATGTCTATTTCCACTATTTTGTTGTGAAAAATTACTTAATTCTGTATGCAAAACAAAACAAATCAGGGTCAGAAAGTAGTGTCTCCTGTCTTAAACAGGGTAGCAAAATGAGCAATTTTTGTCGTAAACAGGGTTGGGGTTTGAAGGCCTCAGCGGCACACCTCTACCCAGACTTCTCTTGAGTGTTCCCCCCCCCCCCCCAGAAGGGTTCACCCAAAGGTGGTCCATGCCTTTCTATAATCCTTAAAGTTGATTCTCTATAAAATGGATGGCTAGTGTTAGTCCCAATGGTGTCCATCTTAGAAAGCTTTGACTGTAAATTTTTTTACTCATCCAGGCAGCCCAACAAACTTGTTGTGGTATGGACCCGAAGAAAGAGAAGAAAACTGACCAAGGTAGATATGTTTTTCCCTTTTTAATACATTGCCTAGTGATGCAGGTGGTAGCCAGACTCTAGTGGAGTGACAATTTCTGCATCTCTATTGCTATGGTAAAAATAAAGTTGAAAGTTGAAGATGGTTAAAGCTGACTTGACCTGTTGGAAATGACTCATCCCAGTTTCTTTAGCATGAACCACCTAATCTTGTACATGTGGCAACACTGCTCATTGAAGCCTGGTGCTGAGAATAAAACACCAATGATTTCTGGTGAACTCAAAGGGATAATTTGGCATTCCAGTGTCACTGTGATCAGTAAGAGATCCAGAGTCACTGACTGGAAGGTCTTTTGATTAAACCACTGGGATGCTTACCAGTTACATGTACACAAATCCATGATTCACTTAAAAATTGATGCAGTAAGAGAACAACCCACTATAAGGTACAGTATATCCAAATCAGCTAAACAGAGTACAAAGAGTCGAAAAATTGCATTGCCTCAAGTCACAGCCCATATTTTTTGATTGGTGCAAACCATCTGATTTGTCAACCAGAATTTCTGCTTTTCTCATGTAAATGGTAATACAGTGTACCCCTGATTTACAAAATTGCAATTTTCCTCCAGCCAATGTCTTGGCAGCCTGGGATCAGCAATCCTTTCAGGGGCATCATAGTGTGGTCAGATCCTGAACCTGTTGACATCACAGTCACACTATACAAGGTATAGTAATACACAATAATATCTTTAAAAGTATAAAACTGTTCTAGTGAGGCCTTAAACTGCTGTATAAAAAGTAAAATCTAAAATCTAAGCTTTTCCTGATCAATGGCATCATCAGGGATGAGAAAATATTTTACGCGCGCTATTTTTATGCAAAGTAAGGCTAGGGTGAAATGTGTAAAAGATGTGACATATGTATGAAAGCGATAGAAATAAACTGTGAATGGAATACAAAGCTCTAATGATGAAGTGTCTCTAGACAAAGGACCTCTAAAAGTGCTTAAGAATGGTCTCTAAAATAAAATACTAAAATAGAAAAAAATATAGAAACCCTACATGTAATAATGCCAGGCTGTTACTTACAGCCATGTAAGCTTTCGAAATCTGTTAATCATTGTGAGATTAGATATACATCAGTTGAAATCAATGGGGTGTCTTTCTCTTCCTCAGAGGTACTCACTGGGTATTCCAATAAAAGTAGAAATAATAAAAAAGGGAAAAGAATAGGTGCCCATCTTCCCCAGCACGATTGCTGTTCTCTTATCGTCAGCTTCCTTGTGACAGAAAGTGGCCTCTATAGAAGTCACAAGAAGGATGTTAGGAGATCACAAGAAAAATAAGTGAAACAAGTCATGAGCTAAAGAGGCCAATAATTTGAAAGAGAATTTTTAATTTTAATTTATTAAAAATCATTGTTGACCGAACAAATTGAAAGCTTAAGGTTGAAATTAATATTACATTACGTGTACCACAATAGTAAAATATTGTGGTTTGTAATTTATTATTACATTACTTAGCTATGTCTGATGCACAGTCATATATTGCATTGTTAGTACATTATATATTTAATATATTGGCTATCAGCTATTCTCACTAGTAATGAGTATAAATTTATAATTATAGCTGTAAATGCACTATACATTTAGTATCAATTATTGTGTCGGCCGTTTTTATGCTAGAGACGTTAAAGTCGTCTTAAGACGGCTAGTCTAAAAACTAAGACAGACGCGTTTAACGTCTGACAACTTTAACGTCTTCTGTTAAGTGTGTCCAAACGATTCATTTAACAGACGACTTTAGCGTCTCAGAAGTTATATGTGTCTAGCATAAAAACGGCCAATTACTTTTTTTTTGCTTTTTCATATGACTGGCTTTACTGATTTTTAAATAATGTGTAAATAAAGAATTCATTCATTCCTTCACTCACTCCTTTATTCATTGTATTCATTATATATTGATAGGATTCCAAACCAGACAGTGAGTTCGAAGACAAAGAGTGGCATTTTGTCATTGAAGATGTGAGTTTCTGTAAAATATTTATTCACAGCTGTGTGATCGGAAGTGATATTGTATAGCTAAATCAAACTGTTAAGACAAATCTTACTCAGGTTGACATTTATTATTATTATATCATTTGTTTTGGCTTGGAAATTTTCAAAGTTGTTTCTCAACTTTTTCGTCTCTTGAGAACACATGTAGGTCATGGTAATGATTATTTTTACTTTGAAAACTTCTAAGCTAAAAATTTAACCTTAACATACAGGTGTTATTGGCTACAGACATTTATGAATGGCTTTGTTACAATGTACTAAATAATACAAGGCTAGCTGTCAGTGTTCTCTAACAAATATTTTAGGGTGTCCTGAAATTAAAGCAGTGAAATTACATGTAATACCGTGAAATCCTGGGACCTCTGCATTGAATTTTTTTTGAAGAAAGAATCACCACTTGTCTTGTCTGTATATAATATGACTGGGTGCTGCTATAACCTAGCCCCTGAGTACATTCTTTCATTTAAACCGCAGGAATCCCTAAATGGAAGAAGAAAGCCTATAGCCACAGGGTCCATCAACATGGTTGATTATGTCAGCGTGGAGAGCCGAACATTTGACGTCACCCTGACAATGAAGGTAGCGAGCAAGAAACTGGTGTCAGCTTGCCTTGACTTTCATTTGACATGTGTGCTGATAAAGGAAGGAATGGCAACGTAAGTTAAAGTTCAATCTTGCTTGAAAGGTTGTGATTGTACAATCTGGTGTACAATAGCACTGGAAGTTGCTTTCAGTTTTTTTTTGTGTGCTTATGCATTCTAATTTTACGTTTTTTTTTCCGTTGCAAAATTTGCATGATAAATCAACTCGGAACTTCATGGCTGTATTATTTTAATTACCATAAACTAACGCTTAGAAGCCCAGCCTGGGCTTATAGATCTTTGTAAGAGGTTTTAGGATATTTATGAATGGAGTGGCTTATATCAAAGGGGGCTTTAATTGGAATAGAAAAAGTGCTTCAAAACAAGCTTTAGCAGTACTGATCAAAATGCATTTTGCATTTATTGATTCAAAATGTTAATAAATGAAGTTTACTTCTATACATTTGGAAGGGGCTTATATCAGAGGGGGCCGCGCTTATAAACATCCAATTTTTGGATGTATTTTTTTTGTTTATAGGTAGATATGGGTCTATAACCCGGGTATAAGTGGCACTTTACAGTATTGTGATTCATGTGTTTCTGCAGTCGTTTCAGTAATCATGTTTCCTCTTAATATTCTTTACAACAATCAGATTTCTCTATTCCTAGATATAATACTGTCACATACTTAAGCATTCTTTATGGTATCTTGGGCCCAGGTTATGGGGAAAATTACCTCTTGATTTTACATCAGGGAAAACTTTGAATATTTTTAAAAGCAGAATTTCGTAAAAAATGATGTAAGCTCAATGATAGATGATGTATGTATGGGGTGTTCTCTCTCCTCATCATGATCATTTCATTTTACAATTCTCCTCAGTCTTATAGCAAATGCATGTATTTCTCATTTTAGATTCTCATTCGATTGTAATACATTAATGCATAGTTTTAATATCTAATACTTTAGTAAATGTATATGTAATTCCTATTATAAATTGTGTCCCAAAATCAGTATGGAGTTTTTCCCAAACTATATGAAATACGGCTCTGACACATTAACAAAGTTTTCTATCTATCTATGTTTTGCTCTATGCACTAAAATTTTCTCTTACAGTGTGATTTTATTTCTTTTATAGTGATGACGACATGATCAGCATTGGCAGTATGATGAGCTTAAATGATAATTATTCCCTTGATGATAATGATGATGACATGGAAGTAACACCTTCGCCTCGCATGCGACACAACCGGAAATTGTCATCAGGAAATATCAAAGCACCTCCAGGTACATCAACCTCACCTGTTCTTAGTAAACATGTAAATGTATGTTATGACTTGAAACTTGATTCACTGATTCAGTGGACCTACTCCTAATTATTTCAGACCTGTATAACAGAAATGTACTGTTGAAAATCTACTTTCATTTGTGAAACAAATGGCTCACACAAACATACTCCACTTGTCTCTGCCTTGTGCAATATTGACTCCATTCTTCTGCAACCATGGTTATAATTATGATTATTTATTATATAAACACCAGTGAAATACCAGGTGAGCTTTCCTGCGAAAACACGATATCTTCACATGTGAAAATAACATGTTATCTTCATACATGAAGAGATCAGTGTTGCTATGGCTAAATCGCGCCTTTCACAGCAAAAATTGTTAAAGTGAAAAGGTTTGGTATTTCATTGGTGTTTATAAAAAACATCTAACATTACATGGCTGCTTGGAGATACAAAATTTCTCTTCTCGTGTTGAAAAATATTTCACTCATTCGCTGTACTCACTCATGAAATATTTTTAAATGCTTGAAGGGAAACTTTGTATCTGCGCATGGCCATGTAATATCCTCTATTTATGCTACAGCTTAGCTGATAACTCACGTCAATCTGTAACCCTTAATTACAATGTATACACTCATGTGCTTAAAGGTCAAGTAATACAGGCAACATTTTCGCTTAACTTAATTGTTGCATTGCAAGTTGATGCAACTGTCACTCAAGTTTAGATAATATTAATAATGGACAATAATGAGTACTGTAAAAAACTAAACTGTCAAGCTAAGTCAAAAATAGTTATGCTCTTCAGTCAAAGCTAATTTTTCAGTAAGGTTTAGCACATAAGCGGCATGGCACTCAAACCAGGCTAAAGCGACTGGCACAACTGGTGAATGAATTAACAAAGGGTTTTAATTTTCAGTGGCAAAAGTACAAGAGTCAGCAGATGGTAGGAGTGTATCACCAGCACCATCTCCTGTTGTTGCACAGAAACAACGGAACAGAATGCGATCCAAATCTGCTCTGGGGGAAAATGTCAAAACATTGGTCAGTGATGTAAAAAAAGAAGATGCGGTCAAAAGGTGAAATCTATTGCACCTATGTAGTCTGCATAACAGGCGATATTTTTGCGCATGAAGCACGAAGTGGAGGTAGAGCTTGAGGCACCCATGACAGGGAAAGGTGTGGAAATGACCTGCAATCAGGTATTCTTTTTTTTGCAGCAAAAAAGGGAAGAAGGACTGCGTGATCAGTGATCAAACCACAGTCATGTGTGTCTCGCGTTCCACCTCCACTTTATTCTTGCCTGAAAAACGTGGAAAAATAACACCTGTTCTGTGCGCTAGCACCATTGATCATTAAATGTTTGCAAAAAATAAAATGGAGTAAACTTTGTTTAAATAATTCAATAGACAGTAGAAGTGTGACATCACATTAAGAGATGGTAGCAAACTTTCTAGATTACAACGATAGGGAGCTTAAGCAACGACGATGGCGACAGCAACAAGAAAGGCAAAAAAGCAGTAGGTTTATAAAGCAAAACAACAACTACGTGTATGCACGTCCATCACTCTTTTCTTTACATTTTTTAGCCATTGTTCCATGACTACAACATGAAACTTCCTAATTTCACGTGCCCACTAACTGAGTGTAGGTGAACACAACACAAAATTGTTCTTTTTTTTTTTCTAAACTTAGATACAGTCCATTTGGATTCAACCACAGAAAATTTCATCAACATTTGACAAATTAAATGAAATTGAACAAGGTGGATGAAGTTTGAAACAGGGTGAATTCACTTTTTAAGTGACGTTTTTGGTTTGTTGTGATCCAGAAATATTGCTACTATAACCATGGCAACATGATGTAACAACTTCCCCTCTTTACTAGAAATGCTTACTACGTAGGCTAGAATAAACTAGGCTAGTCTAGATCAAATGAAACAAAGCAACAGTTCATGTTGTGCCTTGAGTTGAGCCTCCACGTTCTACCATCACTTGGGCGCAACCACATGTAATAATGTGATGAATTTGTTTCTAAAAAAATTAATAATCATTTTTAGAATTTAAACTGTAAAAACAATGGTGTTTTGGCATTTCCTAAACTTCATTATCAGTCAAGAATTATGTAAAAATACTAAATACAATAAAGGTATCATTAGAAATAGTTGTGACATGATCATACATTGTACAAATGAGTGACAAGTCTTGCAAGAATAATGTCAGTCTACGTTTTTAAGTTTAAGAATACTTAAACGTTCCTTTCCTTTCTAACATCTTCCATGATTTTCTTTTTTCATTAAGGTTAAGCACTGGCTCAGATGTTTCATCAGAAATCTCAGATAGTGGCCAGGTAATCAATTCTTGCAAGGTGTCTACAGACATGTCATATTTTGAATCATTGTAATATTATATTAGTGTCTCCAATTGGCAAACTGTATTACAGTGCTGGAGTAAGACTGTTCTTGACACAATATTAAATACCATTGTTATTATCATTATTGTGTTGACTCTCTCTTGACAGACACCTCTGTAAAATGGACCCCTAGAGAGGTCTTCCCTGCCTTTCCCTTCTTTCTTTATTTGACTCTCTTTAAGACAGACATCACTCTAAGACAGACACAGTGCTGGTCCCAAATGTGTCCATCTAAGAGAGATTTGACTGTAATGGAAGGCAGAAAGCAACTCTAGGTGTCTGTCCTATTCGACTCTCTATAAGACGGACATCTCTCCAAGAGAGACACTTAGTTGTGGTCCCAAAGGTGTCTGTCTTTGAGAGAGTCGACTGTAGTCATCACTTATTCCCTCTTCATTTGGTCTTTAGGAGACCAGCAAAGACAAAAGTAAAATGGAATCTGAACTGATCAGTAAGTAAATTATTTTAGCCACTTATAAAGTCTTGCTTTTTGTTTTTGCTTTGTTTTTTCCTTCTTCTTTCACCTTTTTACTCGTCACAACTTTTGTGCCTTACTCTCCACGAACATTTGCTAACTCCTTTCAAACTTTTTCGCGATTATTCCAAATTGTTCAATGATGTAAGAGTTGGGAAATTAATATGGAGCTGAAGAAATGGGACCGCATCTGAGCTCAGGTAGATACCAATTTAAATTAATCGCCTAGCCGTGTACTTCGTTCTCAAGAAACCTATAATTTGGTCATGTCACGTCATAGTTTCACTGAGAACGGCTCGAAACTGGCAAACGTGTTAATAAAAGTTGTCAAATTCAAGTTTCGATCTCCAGTTTAGGGAGGAAGTTGCATGTGGTCAGTGTATTGTCGAATTGCATTTTTGGACCCTTCCCCTTTGTTTATTCGCTAATACGACGCTGTGCAGAGAAGTGGGTCAAAATTTGTCCCCCCGAAAAGGCCCATAGTGCAATTCGACCAAGCACCGACCTAGTCTGACGCGCTACCTCAGACAGAATGGCCGAAAAAAGCATTTTCTAACTTGATTGACATCTTGCTTGTAATGCAGAATGGGCACGTTCACGTACCAAAGGATATCGTGGTGTGAAAGTTAAAAATATGACCACAAGTTGGCGAGATGGATTGGCATTTTGTGCTATTTTACACAGCTTTCATCCAGATAAGATGTAAGTTGATTCTCATAACACTACAGCGTGGATCGTTGCTCTTCTCCACGTGTTGTTGTTGTTGTTGTTAACAGGCGAATAAAGGCAAGCGTGAGACACACCTTTACCCGTCGGGCGTGTCGTGCGTTCCATTCCAGCCTTTTGTTTTCCTTCGATGACCCGGAGAAAAGTGTTCTCCAGGCTTTAAAGCGGTTATTTTAGTTTTATGTGCATGTGTAATTATTGTAAACAAACAGATTAATCTATAGCCTGCGATAGCATCCGTTTTTTTCGGCTCTAGTTTCACCCGCCGAGGGAGAGAAGCGACGACCGGAATACATCTGCGGTTCGCAGGCTAATCAATCTATTACATGTTTTATAAGATGTTGTTGCTTTACCTGAGTACGTATTATAGTGATAGATTAGAGTACCGTATTTATTCGATTAACCGCCTTGGGCGCTTATTAACTTTTTGGACCTTGAGAGTTGGCGCTTATTTGAGGTGGGCGCCTCTTCGAGGCTGGGCGCTTACTAACTTTTTCTGCCTTTAGGATGGCGCTTATTTGAGGCTGGGCGCTTATTCGAATAAATACGGTATGTGTAATAAAATGATGACGTGTGAAATTAAGGAATAATTTCACACGTGTTTTGTCCAAGTTCTAACAATTTCCCGAGCCTTTCGACGAGGGGAACTGTTAGAACTTAGACAAAACGTAAGTCAAATTATTCACTAATTTCACGAGTATACATTTGATTACCTGTTGATATCATGGGTGACATATTACGCCCACAATTCGCTCACAAGCATGGCTGTTTTACTTGTTTATCGTATTGAGAACTCCACGCAGTGAAAAGTTAAGGGCATAAATTTTGGCTTAAGTTCACAAGTTTCCGAATTTTTGACAAAATACCTGTTAGAATCCTTCTTGATGTGCTTTTTCGTGTGCTTTTTATTTTTAAAGCGTTTTTTAATGCCCTGACCTCTTCACTCATGACATTTTAAAACTTCGATGCCATCTTGACACTGAGACGTACACGTACGGAACGTCATGGCAATTTTGTAATTTTACATGTGAACAAAATTAAAGAGTAATTTTTCACCTATATTGATACGTCCACAATACATGTTTTTACGTGGATTTCATTTTTTAAACTGAGTGCGTTATTTCGTCCTTATTTCCAGTGACTTTTCATCTCTCAACCCACAAAACATCAAAGAGAATAACAAGCAGGTAGGTTGTACAGGCATTTGATTGAATATTCCTCAGGGCTGGTAGTCATGAGCACCACACTCCCAACTGTTCTTTGCACCAGTTAAAAAAATCAAACCTCGTTTTCTTAAATCCTGTTAAACCCAGTGTTAAAACCTCTCCAGGGATAAAACTGAATTGTAACATTTGCTGTCCTTAATATCCTCAGACATCAACACACTTAGCTTTGTCGACCCTTTAACCCTCGCCGTAGTAGCGTGTGAGCAGGCCCTCTCTGCCTGAAGGAAGGTTAGCGCCACAGACAAAACTAAACCTCTCGTTAAGTCTGCGAGCTAGCGCCAAAATCCTTGAGTACGCGCCATAATTTGCTAGTTAAGAAAGCCATTGTCGATTTGCTAATCAGGTTGAAGGGAAATTCGAAACGTACTTCCGGTAATTCGGACCGGAAGTACGTTGGCGGCCCAAGTCTTAGTGCTGCTTCGCAGACGTCACTGGCCAAGGTTAGATTACATCTGTGACGCAGGCTGTCATTTAACCCTTTATGCCTCAATATCCACATACACATTCTCCAAACTGATCTCCATACATTTCCTTGATGAATGAGTCGAGAGAATTTGATAACAGAGCAAAGCATTTTCTCTTAGGTGATCATTTTATTATCATTTTATTGGTCACCATTGGGACTTAAAGGGTTAACAGTCTGTCTTTTGTTTTTTCCTTCAGGCATTCACTGCTTTTGAAAAGCTGGGTATACCGCGTCTACTGGATCCCGTTCAAATGATGTTTTCTCCTATCCCCGACAAGCTATCAGTCATGACTTACGTGTTTCAAATCAAGACACATTTCACTCGGACAGAGGCTCTTGCTACCAGTCCCCTTAGCCTCAAAAAGCCTACACCCCGGTCGCGTCCTGCCCCACCCCCTCCAGCGCCTGTCACTTCTAAAGATGAGCCCGTAGACCTTGCTGATGTTGATATAGCATGCGATTCTTTAATTAACGATAATGATAGTGAGCGAAAGCAACAGCAGACTGAAGGTTACAACCCATTTCTTGATGACGATGTGGAGCTGGAAACCGTGTCTGAAGAGTCAACGGCTTCTGACACCCGCCTGAGCGATGCTGGTCAGACAAGTGCGTATAATATCGAAAAAGAAACCGTTTTAGACGCTTCGAATTCGAGCTTAGAGAACAAAAATGTTCTAAAGACGAGTCAGAGCAAGGAAAATGACGTTAGTGTAAAAAATCTTTTGAAACCGCCTCCTAAACCTCCAAGAGTTTTTCAGGCTACTGAAAGCCCTAGCGCCGATGCAAAGGATAAAAGCACTGATTTAGTAGATAAGAAAGACAAAAGTCAATCAAAGAATTATAATCCATTTGACGAGGATGAAAGTGAAGACGTTGTATCGGATAAACAGCGTACTGACTCGCCCTCCAAATTAAAAACGCCTCAGCCAGGATACAATCCATTCGATGACGATAATGAAGAAGCTGGCGTTCTTGATTCTAAGACGCAAATTGTTAATGATAAAGAAACTAAACGAGCGTACAATCCATTCGATGAAGACGATGATGATGTCGATACGACGCAGACTGAAAAAGTTGAAGAAGATAATATGGGTAAGAAAGAGAAAGGAAAGAGGAAAGTTTCCTACCCTCATAGTTTTAATCCTTTCGAAGACGACGATGATTTCAAATCAAGTGAAATTGATCAAAGTATGGAAAGTAATGAATCAAAAGACACTGGAAGCGATAAAGGCACCGCCTCCAAGCGTTACAATCCCTTTGATGACGATAGTGATGAACGTACAAGTAATGATGTGAGTTCAACGAGGAAATCACGCTTGGAAAATAAAGGAAAACTTGGCCAAGTTGACCGGACTGAAAGAGCCTCCCCTTCGCCGGTGAGTGTGGGTCGCATGGTGTTTTTCGCAAGTGTCACCGAAGTTAATTTAGTGTGCGCTCCGTGCAGCACTGGTATGAAGTGAAAATTAATGTAAATTATGTCGTATTGTGAGTGCTGAAAGTAAGAAACACTACAAATTGTTCTGAACCGCCAGTTCTAGAAAGGAAAGTAAGGTAAGCTAGGAATAGAAAAAATAACACCTCTGTTGTCGGTGAAAATGTCTTCTGAACAGCAGTGAGGTACATACCGAAGCTGATCACGATTTGATCACGTGCTTTTCCCGCGCTTGTGCATTTACCTTGAATAATTCGGATTGGTTTATTGAATTGACGATACAATAAGTGTGGTTTATTTCTCGCAAGCTTTATGGGATATTTCTGTATTCCTTAAGATGCTTATTTTACCGTTTGAAATGAATTTTTATCATAGGTCAGGAATGTAAAAAAGAGGCAAGCGCCTCCACCGCCGGCAACGCGTGCGTCAGATGATCCTTGGACAGCAAGACTTCCTGATGACGTTTTAGCTGTGAGTTATATGATACTTTGACGTTTTAATATAAACTTCTAGTAATCATAGATAGTTAATGAGTGGGTTCGAGTTTTCTTAGTTCCAGGCCCAAGTTGTTCAATCGCTGGATAGCGCTACCCACCGGATAAATCACTGTCCAGTGGATAAGTATTAAGGAAACCTATTGTGCTATCCAGCGGAGAGAGATTTATCCGATGGATAGCGTTTGAACAATGGGGCCAGGTTAGCATTTATACCTGTCAATCATTATTTCATTCATGAAAATTTTTTTAAGCATGCCACGAGGTGTGCGACTGCCAAAAGCGCATATCAGTTAAATAGCGTGAGCTACATGATTCAAAATGGCGAGAAAAAGAAGACGTAGGACGGAAAACGCTTGCTGAAAAGGTCACCCTTGAGCACCACAGGAGCCTCAAGATTATGTGTTGCGTTTTCCCAACGTCGAACGCAATAAGTACCTTTTTAAAAGGAATATTTCAAAACTTCCACTCTAATAAAGTTAAGGTTTCGGGTATGTCCATTTTAGCTTCCCTTCTCGTTTCCAGGGTTCTCTTTTGCTCGTCGCCGGAGGACGGAGTGGGGAACGAGCAGGGCAGAATCCTGGAAACGAAGTTGACTTGCATTGAATTTCACTGTTTTACAGCGCATCACATGTTGTCCTTCTTTTAGAGACGCCGAAGAGGATCAAGACCAACAACACCGGCAAGTAGTGAACAAACATCGCCTCATACCTCCCCTGCAAAAAGAGGACCGAAAAGAACTGCCCCTGCTCCTCCAAGGCGGCCACCCCTTATTCCTACCTTCGATGAGTGGAGATCTGACCAAGGAACTACTGGAGATAACGAGAGGTCAGTGGTTAGTTCAAGTGCGGAGAGCACACCGACCAAACAGGTATCTTCTGACAAGGGGAAAGAAACTCCTACACAGTCAACGCCAGCATCAGAAGATAGCGTTAGTAAATCTCCAAAGGTATCCAGGGCAGACGAGGCTAATCAGGCAGATATTAAAGAGCGTGCGCGACAAGTGCTCATGGATGCCCGAAAAAAAGCTGGGGCCAGCGGTGCGTTGCCTAGGGAACGTGTGGCAGAGATAGCCAAGACCGCGAAAGGAACGACCGCTGGTCAAACAAGCGTTGATTCAACTACAAGTGGAGGTGTTGAACAGGATAAACAAAAGGTGAAGAGATGGCTTTTATATTGGGGAAAAGAGAACACTTTCCTAGCTATCACACCGTCTCAGTTTTCTCTGTTACACTTCATTTTCTTTTTGCGCTTCTATTCTCGTACTTTAGTTTCGGGTTTGTTAACCGCAGTAGGATTAGCTCAGTCGGTAGAGCGCTTGACTGCAGAGTGGGAGGTCACGGGTTGGATTCCCGGGACCGGACCAATACTCAGCGTCTTAAAATAACTGAGAAATGAAGGTACTGCCTTTGCCCTTTAAACAGTTGGACCTGCGCGTGGCTCGGATGACCAGAAAGCTCTCACATTTTGCTTGCCGGGGCAAATTCTTGCTGGACTTAGTTAACCCTTTAAACCCCAATAACAAAATTCAAATTCTCATTTGTTATCCCTGTACGTTTTCAATAGAAGTAGTGGGGAGAATTTGTTGAAGCATCAATTAGATTTATCTTGTGTGATCATTTCCTCGATTCTCATGACCACTGTGTTTTATTAAGTGTTATTGTCACTAAGGACCAGGCAGGGTCCGCGGATCGAGGTCGGCCGATTACCTCCAAATTTTCAGCATTTTTTCTCTATCAGATAAGATTACGATCGGTGGTATTTTTAGTAAAATAAAATTAATTTCTTAGAATTTTGACCACCCCCCTAGTTTTTGGTGCTATTTTGCCCACGTGAGACGGAAAATTTGGGTAAACTTCCACGACGCATTTTACTTACTTGGCATTAGACTTATTCATTTATACGAACTGTACATACTTTCCAGCCTATAACCAGCTCATGTCTCCAATATAAACGAATTTGGTTAAAAATAACTTACTTTGGAGCGGTTCCAAATATCATCACTTCGTGGCTATCGCAAGTAAGAAGAATTTTGGCAATTTTCCAATCTGGTTTTCTCTAAAGTGCGGCAGTTTATATCCAGATCAAAACTATTTTTTATTAGCCTGTCATAAAGTCTTTACAAATACGCAAACTCTTATTTGGCAAGTTAAAATACCTTCGCGTGAGCTTTCTCACAACTTTAACCTAATTTCCTAATTTGCATAATTGTCGTTTTTCCCGGAAATATTTCACGCTTGATTAATTTGCGACATATTCCCGATGTTTGTGACTAAGAGCAACACATTACTTTAGGAGGCCTGCATATTATACTATACTTCACTGTCAAACTCTTTGAAATATTGAGCGGTTTTGTTATTTGGTAGAAGTACACTTCAGGGAAAGATAATTTTCCATCCCTTATCTGATTATCTGCAGACAGCTGTCCTGTTCAGCTGATTTTGCTGTTTTCAATATGGATGTTAGTTTAACTTGTTCGTTCAGTTCTCCTGATTCTGCCTGTAGTTTGGAGGGCACGGGGTCGCAGGTTGTACCCCTGTTGGCGTGCAAGCTAGACATCACTGCACATCTACTAAGCCTGGGAGTCAGCTCAGGGCAACTGCGAACCGGAGACGAAAACGTTAATGAGGTTGACCTGATCCTGAATAGAGCTGGATACTTTGTTACAACCGATAACGAGAAAATGTCAATGACAATATGCCCGAGACACAGAAAAAAACTAACTACAGACTGGGCTGGCAGAAAGAGCAACACATGCTCGTATCCAAGTCATCGAGGACCGCAGAAAACTATAAAGAAACCGCGCCGCGTAAACGCCACCTTGTCGGAAGAAATTTATCAATTTCACCAAGCCACAGTTCCCATTGGCTCGGGTAAGTACAAATCGGGTGCAGCCAGACCGCAGCCTTAATACTTAGAGTTGTAGTATGGACTTCACTGGTAAATACAAACGAAACCTTTATTTCGAAGGTACTTATTTTACTTTGTGCTTATGGATATGGTTAGTACATAAATTTTATTTCTTTATCGGAATATGCTAAGGGAATGAAGCAAAAGGTAATCCGATGCCATTGCTTTTTGTATTTGAATGAGCTTTTCTCTTTTAGTCGACTCGTTTAAATATACAAAGGCATTGCCTAATTCTGTTGCATTGTCTGATATCCTTCTGACTTTTTCGGAAAAGGGGAGGGAGAGGGGACGTTGGGGTAGTGTTTCGAGGTGGATTGAAGTGGTAATTTGCTAATCAAGTACCCCGCCTGCAAGATGACGCCAAATGGGAGAGGACGGGGGAAGAGGAGAACTAGGAGGGGGAGTAGAGGGAATGGGAAGTTGGGTGGGGCTGCAAGGGACGCCCAAACACTCCTTATTTCACTCACCTTCCTTTCTTTAGCTGTTAAGAAAGCAAATTACCGCACTTTAATTTGGTCTTATGTGAGTGACACAAACTACAGTCAATGGACATAAGTATTCGTCACTTTCAAAAATAACGCGCGAAATTCTTACCCGCGTTGTGCACACTACGCGGGGGAAAACTAGATGCGGAGCGCGACATCGGTCAATAAAGGAGGGAAAATTATGTAAAAATAAAAACAAACAAACATCCGACTAAGAGCAAGAAAAAAATTTCAAACTTCCCAAAAGGAAACGAACGAAAGCTGTTTGTGTTTTGACACATCGTTCAGTCATTTATTCAACAGTAACTGCAACGGGTGGTCGCAAAAAAAGATCACAGTTATTTTGTTTTGCTTCTGATAAACAATATTCAGCACTCGTGAGTCGACAAAGTGCTTAACTGTCTGCAGAGACAAAAGAATTAATTGTTACTTTGTCAGAATCCGTGAAAAACAAAGCTGGACTGTCAAGACTGTTGAACATTCTAAGAACGACTATCACAGGTGGAACAAAAGATAAATTTGATGATCTGGGGATGTTTTTGATATGATGGTGTTGGAAGTGTGACTTCAGTTGAAGGCAACAGCAACTCTGCCAAGTACATTGACATCCTAGAAAATAATGTATGGCCAGTAGTTGCTTAGTACTTAGAAGACAAAGACTACATGTTCATGGATGGCAATACGGCAGTTCACAGCGGAGCACACAATGTAAATAATTATAAAGATAAAGCAAAGTACCCTTAATGGAATGGCCAGCACAGTCTCCAGATTTAAATATAATAGAAAATATTTGGCTTTACATCAAGAGAGTTACAAAAGTCCACTGAAAATATCGCTACCAAGAATGACCTTCTTCGTGAAACCGAGAGTGTGTAGCGG
Organism: Porites rus; assembly: GCA_964035705.1. Lineage (NCBI taxonomy): Eukaryota > Metazoa > Cnidaria > Anthozoa > Scleractinia > Poritidae > Porites > Porites rus. Next base: position 6,997,173 of record OZ037994.1, read on the forward strand.
AAGATCGAATTAGATTGAATAAGAAAGCTTTACCAGCCCATTCCTGATCGCCTAGACAATGTTACCAAAATGACGGGTCATCTTACCAAATACTAAGGTGATTTTAAACTTAAATTTACCGTAAACGAAGTTAAAACAGCGCGTAAACGCCGCCATATTGAAAGTGACGAATATATATGTCCCTTGACTGTATATTGATGATGGGTATGATAACGATAACCATAAAGACGATGGTGACGGTATAAAGGGTCAATCACGTTGATGGTGATCGTGTTGGTTATTGTTGTCAGTATTGTTAATCTATTTATCATCATTTTTATGACAGCTGTGTGTTCCAGCTGCCGTGGAGCACACTACAAATCCCGTAAGGCTCACGGTTTCATGTCTGGAGAGCAGGTAAGCTAGTACACATTGGCCATTCACAGCTTAGTGTAACTAAGCATAGTGTAACTGACCATATAATCAGAGGATGTTTTGATACCGCCAACAGGTGCACTGATATCTATAACAACTGACAACATGAATAACACGTACCTTTGTTGGTTTTCCTGTCTTTTCTTCAATGGGTAGCCATTTGGAATCGTTAAGGTGTGGTCGATTTCCAAGAGACTTGGGACCTAGTTATAATGATAGCCATGTCTAGAGTTTTCAGATCGCGCGTCGAGAACAATTACTCGACTACATCTGAATGTTTTCTGAATGACAAATTGGTCTTGACCAGTGCTTGAAGAGACCAGCAACAACAAAGATGCAAGGGCACCCTTTGGCAGCGGCTAGGAAACACATATAGAGTTTCCACAGTTACATGTATTGGAGATCTTTGTGGAATTGTTGACGATCTTGTCCATAATTTGCTAATCTATTTTATTACGCTTCAGGATCCTTACTCAGACACCTTGGTGATTGGAGACGAGATCGAGGAGTCTGATTCTGCCACTGTCTCTGTCATTACTGTTTGTGAGGAGAGCACATTGCCAGCCACGGTGTGTGCAGCGGTCTCAAGCACTGGTGAGGGGTCAGAAACAGTCTCTTTGCAGTCCCATTCGTCCCAAGCCTCGATACCAGACGAAGAGATTAGTTTATGGGTTGACGAGATGGAGGAACAAAACAGCAAACGGCAGAAATTAAACGAAGCTGTCCACAGCATCTCAGGTGGCCGCTACAGCCCCGTAATGTCCAGCCTGAAAACGACCTGGGACGACATCTCCGACACCCAGCAGCGATATTACATCCGCAAAGCTAAGGAGACTATAGTGACTTCATTGTCTGTCATCACTCCCGGTCAAGAGGAACTGGTTTGGAAGGCGTTACAAACGGAGGTACTTTTGGATCCAAACAGAGACAACCAAGGAAAGCGCAAGCGTTTTGATCCCAACTCTGGTCTTGTCGACATTTTAGTCAAGGCCTATGAGCAAGCAGGTCATTGGCAAACAAAGCGACAGATCCCTTCCCTCTTTGCAGACGACTTTTCAAGAGCTGAGCTTCAAGGGATGATCCCTGGGCTTTCCAAATGGCGCATCGACCAAGCTCGCCAACATGCAACAGAAGCAGGGAAAGGCCAGCCTCTCCCTGAAATTCCTAGTTTCCGTACAAGAATTGAGCATGAAAAGGTGGATCATTTCATTGAATATATCTCCAGACCAGAATTTGTCCAAGACGTGGCGTTCGGGACAAAGACTCTCAAGCTTGACTCGGGGGAGAAAATTGTCATACCAGCAGTCATTAGGACCGTCATTCCTTCACGCATCATCAGACAATATTTAGACTATTGTAAAGAACAAGAGTTCGAGCTGGCGAGCCAGCGTTCTCTCTACCGAATGATTGAAGTGTGTTCGGCCTCTATGCAGAAATCCCTTCAGGGACTTGACAACACCACTGCAGAGGGTACAGAGGCTTTTGATCAACTCTTTTCTATGTTGGAGGCCGTAGCAGATCAGGGCATCAACGTTACTGCCACTCAGAAATTTCTAAAGGATGCAAAAAGGTACTTAAAGAATGATTTCAAGACACACATCGGACGAGGAGAACATTGCAGTGATCACTGCACGGTCCACGCACTAAGTGACAGTAGTGCATGGGAGTTCAGGGGCGAATGTGATCATGAACATTGCTACGAATGTGAGCGCTGTGAGAGTCTAGAAGGAGTACTGAAACAGGTGGCAGAGATGCAAGACAAAGCGGACATGACGGAAGAGGAGAGGATTAGGTGGAGGTTTGAGTACACTGAGAGTGTGCGCAACATACAAGGGTGGAAGGCTCACTTGCTACGGTCAAGTAACCAGGACGAAGCCAAGCAGGATATTCTCGAGAAGCTAGACGACAACTCGTGTCTTGTCGTAATGGACTGGGCAATGAAGTTTCTGCCTGTGCAATACAGAGAACACATGAGTGATTTTTTTTGGCAAGAGGGGAGGAAGCTGGCATATCAGTGCAGTAATCACTAGAGCAACAGTGGAGAGCAAGCATGAAGTCGAGTGTTTTGTACACATTTTCAACAACTGCACCCAAAATAGCTTTGCAGTTCTTTCAATAATAGAGGACTTGCTGCAAAAAGTCAAACTGGAGTATCCAGGGGTGACAACAGCCTACCTCCGATCGGATAACGCTGGATGTTACCACAATGGGCCTCTGTTGTTAAGTCTTAGAGAAGTAGGGGTGAGAACCGGTGTCAGGCCAGTGCGATATGATTTCTCAGAACCACAGGCTGGCAAGGACATTTGTGATAGGAAGACTGCTGCTATGAAGGCACACATAAAGCGCTGGGTCAACGAAAAGCACGACGTCGTCACTGCTGAAGATATGAAAGCAGCACTAGAATCCCATGGAGGTATCAAAGGGTGCAGAGCAGCGGTCGTTGAGGTGGACACGACCAGGGAAAGAAACAAAGATAGCAAGATACCAGGCATTAGTGTGTTGAACAATTTCCAGTATGAGGAGTGTGGCATCCGTGTGTGAAAAACGTACAACATCGGCCCTGGACGCCTCATCCCTTATAGCGGTCTTGGAGTTACACCACAAGGAGATACTGGAGTAAGGGTGGTAAAGCCATTTGGTCAAGCTACACACAGGGGAAGCGTGGGTGAGAGCGTCAGGCACCAGTCCGAGATCTACTCTTGCCAAGAGACTGGATGCGTCCTCACGTTCAAGACCCAAGTAGAGGTAGACAACCATATGGACACGGGCAAGCACCGTCTTGAGGTGGACTGTGAGTCCATGTATGACCGCGTTAGGAGGAAATGGGCGGGAATTGTGACAGGGGTGACGTTCGCTCCGGATGTGCCAACAACCTCATCGCAAGGTGAGAATAGTGGCAGCGCTTTCAGAGAACATGACCCTAGACCATTGGGGTGGGCTCTGAAGGTAACAAAACGACCCACTAGAATGACTGATAACGTCAAGACCTTCTTGAAGAAGAAATTCGAAGAGGGTACAAGAACTGGAAACAAGGCCGATCCTGTACGGGTAGCGAGGGAGATGAAGACCCTCAGAAATGAGGACGGAGAGCCCACGTTTTAGCCTGAAGAGTGGAGGACTGCGCAGCAGATCAGTAGCCTGTTTTCACGTCAGACAGCGGCGCTGCGTCATAGGGGTATTGATGCGGAGGAAATCTCGGAGGAAGACATCGAGGCTGCCGAAATAGCGTTTGACACCCTTAGAAGTTTGGTGATGGATGATATGGGCAAACCAAGCCATCCAATCATCGTGGACATTAGCAATATCTGCGAACTTGTAAAAAACAAGAAGCTTGACTCACTCAAACTGGCAGCTCTGAAAGAAATCTGCAATCAGCTACACCTGACGACAAGCGGACCACTGTCAAGAAAAAAAACTTTCTTTGAGGCCATTCAAAAATTCTCTGAGAGTTGCACGTGTTTTCAAAAATAACGTTACATGGTTTTAGTAGGGAGGATCTCTATGCTTCTACCCCAATCTTCTCCATTGGAGCCTTTTAGATAGGTACAGGGAGACCCTTCGATAACAGGGTTTATAAATACTTGTAAATTAAAAAATCGTGAGCAATATAAGACTGCAAACTGAATGAATGCTATGGTAAACACAGTAAAACAAAAAACTGCAAGGATTTTTACATACTGCTAAACACCAGCTGTCCGTCGCTATGCTTGAATGCTATCATGGATGAAACCAATTCGGTTCTCTTCCTAGACAAAAGTGCAGTGCCGGAAGATTTCAGCAGCAATGCACCCGGATTGATCAACTTTAGTAACGTTGTGTCAAATCTGTTACGTTATAATGCATTAAGTTTCGACTCACTAATTTGCGCATCTGTTCGAATTGCATTTCCTCTGCCACGAATTGACTGTCATTTCGGCAGCCTGTTTGCCTTCCATCACCAAAACTATTCACTACTTTACAAAACACAATCTTGAGCCTGTCTGGCATATTAATTTGCATGTCCATGTTTAATGAAATGACAGAATTGTTATTGATTTGCGCTTGTGTAGCTGTACCGATTTGGCGCCAAAAATGCAGTCCCGAAGGACCTGGCGACGAATTAGCATTTTTGTATAAAATAGGCGTAATGTATTTTTAATTAGACTCGCCTTGCAATCAATCGGACACAACCGTTGAAAGATAATGTAAAAAGCCGTGTTAAGATGTGTGGATTACCCAACAGAATTGTAAGTAGCATTTCGCTGCGAATATTTCAGCCTTTAAGTGCAATTTCATACTTAAAACGCAAATCTTTCATTTGCTTTGCAGTTTGACTGTTGCCGATTAAGTTACCGTTGGCAACCAGTTCAGAAATAAAGTGGTTATCTGTACATCGTTGTAGCCTTCAAATTTAAGTAACGCTTCGCTACGTAAGCGCGAATCAGTTATGTTCGCCTCAAATTTGTGGACTGTCAACGTCTGCAAGATCGAAACAACAACTAGTTTCAAAAACAAGAACTTCATAAAAATTAATAATTAATTACGTGCAGGGTTATCATCGCTTGTATATAATATCAACAGACAGGTGAAGTTTTCCCGGGGAAATTCGACAACATGCAAATTAGTTAAATTTGAAGAAAGCTTACGGGAGGGGATTTTGACCTACCAAATGACAAAATAGGCCGATGAACTATGGCCACTTATCTGAAAAAGTAATATTTTTCTCTTAGTGATAGTAAAGAAGGCAATAAACGCCTGCAACAAGTCGCAAATCAAGCGTGAAATTTTCCCCGGAAAAACTACAACTATGCAAATTAGGAAATTAGGTTAAAGTTGTGAGAAAGCTCACGCGACGAGATTTTAACTTGCCAAATAAGAGTTTGCGTATTTGTAAAGACTTTATGACAGACTAATAAAAAATAGTTTTGATCTGGATATAAACTGCCGCACTTTAGAGAAAACCAGATTGGAAAATTGCCAAAATTCTTCTTACTTGCGATAGCCACGAAGTGATGATATTTGGAACCGCTCCAAAGTAAGTTATTTTTAACCAAATTCGTTTGTATTGGAGACATGAGCTGGTTATAGGCTGGAAGGTATGTACAGTTCGTGTAAATGAATAAGTCTAATGCCAAGTAAGTAAAATGCGTCGTGGAAGTTTACCCAAATTTTCCGTCTCACGTGGGCAAAATAGCACCAAAAACTAGGGGTGTGGTCAAAATTCTAAGAAATTAATTTTATTTTACTAAAAATACCACCGATCGTAATCTTATCTGATAGAGAAAAAATGCTGAAAATTTGGAGGTAATCGGCCGACCTCGATCCGCGGACCCTGCCTGGTCCTTAGTGACAGTGACACTTAAGCAGTGATATCACAAGTAGAAAGCTGATCACTCCTATGGCTGAAAGGGTTAATGAGTTTGTTAGAAGATGACTTGCCTGCACTCTTGTTCATTGGGCAAGTAAGCTATAAAAGTTACTTGCCCAGCAAGAAAATCTACTAGTCGAGGACTACTGGATAGGTGAATTTTCGAACCCTGCGTTGGAAAATTTTTACGTATCTGCTATCGTGGATTATCCTTATTAATAACTAATAAATAATAACTAATTCCATCATCCCTTTTGGGTACTTTGAAAAGGAAAGGTAACTGTGTAGGTTATGTTAAATGTTTTTTTTATTTTGTATTTTTACAATGTCTTATCAATGATTCTTTTTTAGGTAGATGATCAGGAAGGTTTGAAAAAGAAAGAAAATCTGCGCTTAAGAAAGGTGAGTTTGCATTAGGCTTACCTCAGTTATCTACTTCAACATAGGAGTTTTAAGTTTCTAAAATTTCTATCTGTTAAAAACAATGGAAACAGTGCTTCTTACTGTTGAAGACAGTAGGGTCATTTATACGAGGAAAAATAAGACGCGTCTTACATAGGACGCATCTTAAATAAGGCGCGAACTTTCCGTATAAACGGCACATTTCGTCTTAAATAAGACGCGGCTTAGCTAAGACGCGTCTTATTTTAGAACAGCTGTTCTTAGATAAGACGCGTCTTAGCTAAGACGAGAAAAACCTCGTATAAATGACCTTCGCGTCTTACAAAGACGCGAACCCATAGTACGCATGCGTTAATTTTGGGCGCGCCACGTTGGATTGCAGTTGCTACGGGCAACATTCACATGAAAACGAGTCAAGAACAGAAATAAGATGCGAACAATTTATACGAGCTGTTCTCGTCTTAGATAAGACATGCTCGTATAAACGGTACAGTTCGCGTCTTACTTAAGACGCGTCTTATTTTTTCTCGTATAAATGGCCCTAGTGAGGACGTTTGAAACTCTGTTAATTCTGACATCTATCCTTGCTTTTTGACTGCAGGAAGAACTACAGAGAAGACGAAAAGCGAACGAGAAAGCTCAAAAGTTGGTTCAAAATGCTATTATCAACGAGAAGACAAAAAACAATGCATCGTCAACAGAACTATCAACAGCAGCAAAGACACAATCGCAGCCCGAAACTGAAGCCTCTGCTGCTAACGTTGATCAAAAAGCTGTTAAAAACAAAAATCTACAGCATCGTCCTCTAAAACTCAAAGATAAAGAAAATGAATCTAACAAACGTAGACCTTCAACAGAAAATGACAGTAAGTCTCCCCCAGACAAAGCGAACTTTAAAGAAAGTGAAGAGCTACAGAGAATAAGACAGATTTTGAATCAAGGAAAGAAGGACAAAAAGCCTGCAAACTCTGAAAATACTGTCCAGGGAAGTGAAACAGCCAAAACAAAAGGTCCTGTGACTTCTCAGGAAAGCAAAAGGAAAATCTCGGATGGCAAATCTCCTAAGAATTCCTCTATGAATGGACTGGCAAACAAACTACAATCCAAACCTTTACAGAAGCAAAACCGGCAGGGGCCCAATGCCGGCTTACATGCTTACGTAGCGAGCCGAAAAATAAACTTTGATTCTTTTGACGTACCACCCACTCAGAATGAACAAAGTGATGAGCAGGTTACAGAGGAGGCAGACAACGGTAGGAAAATCAAGATTACAATTTAGTTTTCGACCGGTTGAAACTACCTGCGTTAAGACCGTGTAAACTTTTGTAAGTTAAAGGCGTGGTTGAATGGTTTCGTGGTAACTCAGCTGGGTGACGCCATTTTGATGTATGACATCGTCATATTCGGAAACCTCCGTTTTTGTCCCTTCACACGAAAACTACAATAAGGCGTTTTCAAAACCTCCCTTGTTGGGACAGTTTTGTGGCCGAAAAAGCCGTACGGCTAAAACGGCGAAGAAAATCAAAATAAGTTTTCGTACATTCACCACTTTAGAAACCAGAACAAACCTGGGGCGAGTTAACTTACGCAAAGACTTCTGGGATTGTTACTGGGCGCAGAACAAACAAATTGGCTAATAACTGAATGACGTCGTCAGTAACCATCCCAGAAGTCTTTGCAAAAGCGAACTCGACCCAGTCTCTTCGTTTTTAACGTGACGAATTATTACTTTACTTCATATCATCTTTCTCATACAGGTGCTGATACTGAAGATATGACAAATGGTGAAACTAAGGTATATTCAGCAATAGAGAGCTTTAGATTCGAGGACGAGGACGAATACGAGTACGAGGAGATTTTCTCAATACTAAGTAGTGCAAAGTGCACGTGCGTGAGCCAGCGTCATTTTAGCGGGAAAACGTGATAGCCGTCTTCATTCTACAATTGCCGGGTTTTAGCGATAATGTCATAGTGGCGGGAACAAGTTATCAAATGTAAGAAGTTTTATCATTTTGATATCGGGAGAGGGCTTAACTTCCTTCAGTATAAATAATGGTACTAACTTTTTTGGTGGAAAAAAGTAAAATGTAGCTTTCCGGAGTGTTTTGTTTTAAGAACACGCATAGAAACTTTAAGTTAAATCTCGTGCTCGTACTCGTTGTTGTCCTCAAATCTAAAGCTTTCTAATATATATGATTGTTATAGAGGTCAGATAAATCTCACGACCTGTACCTTCTACGCTCACTCATTTCCACTGTGGTTTTATTTTAAAGGACCTTAAAGACCCCTCATTGGCTGAGGAGGAACAAGACTCCCTGGATCAATCACTGGTGAGAATTTACAAGTTGAAGGGGCTCGCCACGGCAGCTTAGCTCATTTGTTTAATTTTTTCAATCACTCGCTATGAAACTTGACGCAAAAATTCTAAATTATAAATTCTTATTTCTAATTTCTAAATGAAAAGATCACGGCTTCCAGACCAACAGATTTGTTTCCCAAGCGTAATGATTAAACTTTTAATAGAAGTAACAGAGATAAACTTTGAAAAACTTTTGGGCCGAACGTTTTTTTTTTTTGTTTTTTTTTTTCAACTTCAGTGAAATACCGGTTTTATCTACTTAAAAGCATTGTTTTGTCCATTCTTACCTTGTCTTTAATCTTTCTTTACTGCTCTTAGCAGTGTAGCCAATTCCTAATGGCGAAGTTTGGCCAAATTGCCTGAAACTGCTTTTCAATATGGCCTTTCGTAGCCATGTTTCATGGCAAGCGAAATCTGGAGAGGGTACAAATTCTCCCCTTTTGGGGACGGGTTTAGTATTTGATATCGCCTTCGAGGTTGGCGCCATGATGAAATAAGGATAACGACCTCTCGAAGTGGGCGATTGATCTCGACAATCACCTAGCAACAAAAGATTGTGAACTGGTTAAGATTAATATTATCTTTGCAGAAAACGCATCTTTAAGTCTCTCTCAAATTAAAGAACGTGTCGCCCAGTTGTCTGCCATTCCGTGATGACTCCTCAGTCTCCAAATTGTAGCAGTCTCCCTTGAAAATCCACAGGGAAGGAAGTAAAATGATGTGATGTATCCCATTTCCCATCACTACATTACTGACTGATTTTTCCAGGAACTTCAAGATACCTCTGAATACGTACGACAAGAGCTAAAATCACTCGAAGAACAACAAAAAGCTCTGGACAAAGTCGGGGAAAAACTCGAAATTGAACTGCGCCGAGCAATGGAGTGCAAAGGTACTGTTGATAGAATCAGCTACATGGTATGCAAGTGACCTTTGGCGGTGTGGTCGTTCACAGGCCATTTAATTTCCGAGTCCCAAAAACCCTCACTTTCGAAACGGGGCTAAGTGCAAAACTTTTCTTGTGATAATGAGTTTTATTTGCATCAGAATAAAAAATCATTTTCACATCACTTCCCACTTAGCCTCGGTTTGAACCAGTTTTTTTTAACCAACCTTGTTCCCAGGCTAACTCTTCTTTTCGCCAGGGAGAGGTACTGGAGAATAGTTTCTATGAAGCATTAATTTTATGAATGTGCTTTCATCTTTTACTTACATCGCTCTCAATGGGGCCAACCAGAGTGGTGGTGTGAACGCGATGGGTCACCCATTTTGCGCCATTTTGAAAAAAGAAAACAGCTCGAAATCGTGGGGAAAATATTTTGAAAACTATCCGGTGATATATTTCTTGACGTAACTGCGTCGTTTTTTAAATCAGTCCATGCACTTGAAGGAAACACATTTCTTCGATGGAGTGTCGAGTTTTTTGAAACCCTGATGGTATAAAATGCAGGAATTCGGGAAAGAAAAGTTTTGTGAGATCTTGGAACTTATTATTAATTCACAGGTTGTGAAGAAGAACAGGAAAAATTAATGCAGGACTGGTTTTTACTTGTTAACAAGAAAAACGAGCTGGTTAGAAGACAAGCTGAATTGAATTTACTGTAAGTATTTGTTTATCTTATTGGAGCATGTCTGAAAATAAACCAGCTGCTCCCTTCGTCATGCGATTAATCCTCGATGTACAAACCTCTCGAGAGCAACGACCAATTCTTGGTGTTTTAGGTAAAAAACCGAAGGTTCCACTGTCTCTTTTCTTTTTTTTTATATGTATTACAGTAAAAACGAAGAAGACTTGGAAAGAAGTCATGATATGCTGCAGCGGGAATTGCGAGCTCTATTGGAAATGGAGGGTAAGAAGAGGTTAATCTTAACCGACAAGGGGTGCGTTTCAACTAGGATGTGAAAAGTCACAGGTTCATTCAATGGAAAGACCAAATGTTTAAACCTGGTGACTGGTCCCAGAAAGACCGTTAATTTTGTGGCGCGAGAATCTTTGAGTTTCGAGGGAAAGTAACTAGTTATCCCGGGTCACTAGTCCACCATTAAGTTATTTGTGATGTACAGTAGCCCAAAAAGAAAATCTTCTACGTGTACGGAGCAGTCAACATTTGTGAGTAACGGTGTGCTGCTATTTTGTGACGGCACAGAATTTGCAGTGCTGCCCGCCTACAAATTTCTTGGCGGGAAACAGTTGCATTGTTTGATGTCATCTGACTTTGAAATAACCAATGGGAGTGCGCATTGTTGAGGAAAGAAATCCAGTTACATAACCATAGATGGGATTTATCTTAACTCTGGTATTCCTTGATGACGTGGCACACGCTTCCGCTCTAGTCCAAGTCCCACACCGGGGAAAACAAATATTGTCGTTATTTTTCTTTCTCAGATAATCAGAAGACTAACGAGCAAAGACAGCGAGAAGCAGAGTTAATTGAACAGTTAGTGTTGGTTGTGAACAAGAGAGACCAGCTAGTGCAGTTTGAGGACTCGCAACTTCAACAGTAAGTAGCCGAGCCATGCGCTGCGTGCAAATACAAGGTGGATTGTCCTGACTTTACTTCTGATTGGACGAGAAAATAACCAAGCGCGGGAAATTTTAGCTAGTGTCCAATCTATCTCAGCAATCATTCTCGCAACGTCGAATGGTAGTTCCCATAAATCGCTGCGATCGCTGAACGTGGCGATTAGTTCCTTAGCCAGGCCAATTGTCTAACCTTTATATTGCCTATTGTAAAACATTCTCGAATGAGCGTGTCTCGTAACACTTTTGTTGGAGGTGCAGCAAGCGTTGCAGTAAAATGAAGTTTAATGTTCGCAACGACTGTGCAACAGAAATGTTTCGAAATACTAAGTTTTACTCCAGGCAATGTCTCATGCAGCAATAATCTTGTAGCAGCGCAAAGAAATTGTGATGCAAGTTTACGAAACATCGGCTAGTGTGTTATTTCCTGAAAACTCAAAATAGTTACGAATTCTTCCTTCTGCTATACTACTGCGAGAGGTTCGAATGTACTTAAGATTTACTCATTTTTGTGCTTTTTAATGGTTTCAGAGCCGAGAAAGATGCGCTACATGTACAGAAAGTAATCGACAATGCTAGGATACCCAAAGACAAAGGCGAATGTGTGCTGCAGTAAAAAGAAAAAAATTCATAATGTGTTCACTAGATTTTCGAATTATTGAGGTGAAGGGACCAGAGGCTGCGGTGATGAAATGGTGTCATGTCACCTGAGGCATAAACCGAGTATTTGGTCTTATTTTGGAGAAATAGCACGTTGAACAACCGCTATATGTCCCTAAAGGCCAGCTTGAACGGATGTTGACGCGATGTGGAATGAAAGTTCTACCCTGGCTTTGAACCCTGATATATCAGCATTCATTATCTCCCCACAATTTTCGATACATTTTCCATGGTACTGATGAAGAGAATTGAAAACTTTAGCCAACCTTAATTACCTTATTCTCACTTAATTTCGCGGGTACTCGGTGTTATTATATGGCTAGTTTCGCGAGCGGGTAAGATGAATTGAAGCTTGCGTTCTGATTGGCTCTCCGAGCGGGCAAGATGGCTGACTTATCTTACCCGCTCAGGATTTCTTGTTGTTGTCCCGCAAGAAGGGACCTCAGGTTTTGGCCGTATAAAATCTCCTTCATTGACCAAGCTTGTTCGGTCAAGTGCGCAGGATATTGGCCTCGTTCTTGTTGTTGTTGTTTGTTTGTTTTTTTCTTTGGCGTTTTTATGGATCTCGGTATCGGTTCGTAAAAACGCAAAAAAGGAACTTTGCTAATATCCAGCCTTCTTGATCGAATCAGCGTGGCTACCAACACTTTATATTATTTCCTTTATTCTTACGATCTTTTGCTGAAATTGAGAGGAATGTTTGATGAAGAAGCAAGAGTTTATTAGTGTTGAGGTCGGAAAATATGCGTTATAAATGTTTGATGCTTAGCAAAAATTTTACCCAATGAGCCAATTTTGTGTTTGTACAGGTCTAAAAAGGTCTAAACATTTTAGTGGAGGCTCTTCCTTGTTTAAAAACGGATATTACAGAAGTGCAACGAATATATGCAATCAATTAATGATCTTGACGACAAGATTACGTCAAGTAGGAAATGACCAAATACTAAGTAAATAATAACACCCCCCTGAAATAAGACGTCGAAATAAAGGCTTGGGAGAACACGTAATGGAGTATTCTTTGATCGCGCCTTTGCGCTACATTGAATCGAACTAGTGGAAATCCTCCCAGATTTTTTCTCCCACGCTTTGTCAGTTCTGGTACAGTGAAGGCAAGATTTCTCAAGATAGTCTAACTATCAGATTTTCAACGGATTTACCTTTGTACAATTAAATATGAAATGAAATGTAACTTGAAGGAGCATTTCGCTCGCATTTGTTGAACCTCAAGGTGCTTGCTCGTCTGTTATATGAGCATTACAAAGGGCAGTACTTGCTCAAGTTCGTGTGGATGAAAGAGTGACTAGTACAGTGTCTACATCCGATAGCACAACATATTACTACTGATTGTAGAACTACCGGAGAGAGTGGGTGTGAAGCCCACAGCGTGAGCAAGGTCTGACGTGACGAAGGTGGAAGCTGAATGGTCATCAGTATACTGCGCCAAGAGTGCAATATGGCCGATTGTAGGATAGCGAAGATTTGCGCGCCGGAAGGATTAAGAAGAGGAAGGCCAAAGACCAAGTGGAGGCGAAAACGAGACACGCTTGATATGATGGAATCAAGTAGACGTAGCTGGGGCGACGTGGGGCAGTTATGAAATCCATGGAATGGCGAAAATGTCTATTTGAATTGGATACCAAAAGTGGCCCCTTGGAGACTGGCGATTTGGGCGAAATTGGCGATTTCGGCGAAAATCGCCAGAGGGCTGGTGATATCCAGAATGTGGCAAATATTCAAATTGGATGCCAAAAGTGGCCCCTTCAAATTAGGTAACAAAAGACGTCCCTATAACTGTGAGGCAACATAAATCAAAAAAAGGTCCAATTACATGCCTAATAAGAGGCACGAATAACTGTGAGGAAACCTTTATCAAATAGCTTCAAATACAACTCAATCAAATATATCAGAAAACGGCTTTACTTAACTGTGAGGCAACATTTATCAAATACAACTGAATTAAATATAAAAAATCTGAAAGCAAAGAATGGAAGTAGTTTCAGTTAAGCTTATGTAAGTTTGTGCCAGGTAGAGACCTTCTGCTTAGGCCTCACCTGCCACTTAGCACAAAGTACAGTCAAATCCCGTTTTACGGACACCGGCTTAATACGGACACCTCGTTATTACGGACAGTTTGCTTTGTCCCTGGGGAAAGAGAGCCCTTACATTTTCTCTAAATCCAACCCGATTTATACGGACACCCTGTCAATACAGACACTTTTCATGCCCCTCTCAGTGTCCGTGTTAGCGGGGTTTGACTATACATAGGTGACAGGTTAACTGCCGAATAGATTAGTCAAGGGTTACATCATCTCCAATAAGTAAGTAAGTAATAACTTTATTTAACGAGGGTAAAGACATTGATTACTGGTCACCCAGTAGTTTTCATAATGGCCCTCCTACAATTAAAGTAATAAAAAGTATCGATTATTTAATTAACTACCAATATAATCTACCAACTAAAATTACATAATAAACTACTATTAATACAATATTGATTAATTGACTACTAATGAAACTAAAAGGTTTTACAAATCTTAAAATGATCAAGAGAAGAAATCAAACTACGGTAAAGTTTAAATAAGTAATTTTTAAAATTAGTGTGGGAGAGTGTTTTAGGTTCGGGATCAAGAGCGTTCCACAAACGGCAAGCGCTTGATTGAAACGTTCGAAGGCCAGAGTTCCTTTTACAAGCTGGTGTTGTAATATTGTTATTGGAAACGGATCTCGTGTTATGATTATGGGTGTTACTTATATGTTCAATATATTTATTAAAATAAGCCGGGCAATGTCCCTGATTTATTTTATGAAGCATATAAAGCTTCCTGATACGTATAATATCATCTATAGGTAGCCAATCTAATAAGCGTAAATGCCGCCCAGTCCTGTTCGTCTGGGAAGTCTGTTCTCATCATTTGCTGGGCACATTGAAAAGCCTTACTTGCAGACATTTTGTCTCTCACTAAGTGGTGGTAGAAAATGTACATAAACATATAAGCAGCTTCATCACGGACTTGCCACAAGGACACAAGGACCGCTCTGGCACCAGACCCGAGGAAGGCCCGGGCTGTTCCCACGACTCCTTCTAATGTCATTAACTTCCCCCGACCACCGTAACAGAGGCTTAGTACTACCAGCTTGGCTCTAATCTTTAGTCTCGCAATCTCTTCGACGGTCAACACAAAGTCTTCCAACATCACCGGCTCTTGACTGTGAGAAGGTCTAAGTGTCAGGGCCGGTTCTTCCCTTTCTTCAGAACCATGCGTTGCAATATGTACCAGGCGTACCTCTCCGATCCTTCGCAGTACCTCCTCCTTTGTGGCTTGCTCTCCCACGAGACACGGCACTCCAAACAGGGATGCGATCATTTCTGCTTCCTTCTTTGCAAGCTTGAGTGGGCGAAACGTCGGTAAACCAACTTGCGGCACTCCCACAATAAGTTCTCCACTCTGGCTGTGATAATCAGCTGGAGAGTCTTGGATCAGCTTCAGCGTGGTCAGCGATGGACTGAGGCGGATCCTCACTTTTTCTGACAGGTAACAGCCATCCTTATCCTTTAAACACGAAAAAGGTACCAACCACATTTGCCCTTCGGGTACAATTACCATCTCCTCATGGTGTTTGATTAAACCAGCAACACGAGCAATAATAGCCTTGTACAGTCTTTGAAGACACGAGTCTCTTTTCGTTCGTCGCTCGCGGTCTTTTTCTTCATTTGGGTTATCATAATCTTCATCTGTTTTCATAGTTTCCAAAATTTCTCTGCTCTGCGTTTCCAGAAGATCTTTAGTGCTTTTTACTCGCGGATCTGTATCACAATATTGTCTCATTGTTAATTTTCCTTCTTTATCAAAAAACCAGAGAAACAAATTCTTTGTCAGAAATGTCATGAATAGGAAGCAACATTTTTGCTCTTGAATAAGGCTCCTTAGAGTGTCGCTTTGAATCCTTCTTGAAACTGTGTTTGGGGCATATGTTCTCGATATTAAGTCGTTCAGCGCCTGTGCGCGGCCTCGTTCTAAAACGAACAGAGCTTTATTGGGTTCTCTGAATAAAATAAATTGCGAGGCAGGAGTTTTGTAAAGGGGGACGCATTGATTGTCCAATGAAATTTTGCTCTCGTCGTCATGGCTCTGTCTCAGCCTCTCGTGTATTTCTATGCTTTGATCTGATGAATCTTCGACAGATTTTGTAACATTCAGTTGAGAGGTATAAGAGCAGCCTTTCCTTTTGATTAAAAAGCAATGGTTTTCATCCCCTTCCATTACTTCTGTCACTTCAAATATCTCTTCTTGTACAGGGTTGTTGCTTGCAGAACAAATAAATTCATTTTTGTCTCCATCGATTTTAAGAGACCTTTCCTGAAAACTAACTGCTCTGCTATGGCCACCGAGAGAATGGTATACTCTAGACAAATGTCTTAACGCCGCGGATGTTCTCTCTCCAGCCGTTTGACTTGAACACCGCAGGGATTTTTCATAGAATTCAATCGCTTTCTTAGACTCGGCTAGAGCCTGATGAAGACAGCCAAGGTTGCTGTAGGATGTTAATTCCATCTCAGCTAAACCAAGTTCCTTGCCTATCCGAAGAGCCTTTTCTTGATACGATATTGATCCCAGGTAATCGCAGTGCATGTAATGTACATAAGCCAGCTGCATACAAGATATACCCAGACCAAAATGGTCTCCTATTTCTTTTCTCCTCTTGAAGCATTCTATGTACATTTCAATCGACCTCTTATAGTCGCCAATAGTACAATATACGGTTCCTAGATTGTAGTACGAAGTCGCTTCTCCTTGCTTATCGCAAAGTTCTTTGCTAATTTTCAGGCTTTCCTCTTGACTCCTGATCGCCCCGTCAAAATTGCGAATATTGTGATACAACGTTCCTTGTTTGTTCAGAAGTACTTGACGTTGCTTTAGATCTGTGACCTCGTCTGTTTTTACGAGGTCTAGTGCTTTTGAACTGTAATCACGTGATTTCTTAACTTGCCCAACAGCCTCGAACACCACAGCTAGATTGGTATAAGCGCGACATTCCATCTCTTTGTCCTTTCTGTCTTTACCTAGTTCCGCAGCTTTCTCGAAAAAGGCAACTGACATCTCATTCTTACCGAGAACGTAGCTTGCCCAGCCGAGGCTCAAGAAATGTGAACTCTCATTTTCTTTATCCTTGCATGTGTCACTGGGAGTAGCCAATGCATGATACTTGTCTATCAATTCAGCACAGTGACTTGAAGAAAAATACGAGCGTGTCATTGTAGAGTCATTCATTTGTATTTGATTTGCACAACTGAACAGTTTTTAATATATTTTTCCTTTTAGCTGTGTTTTACATAAGACAAGAGAGAATGATCTCTTGCATAAGAACAATAGGAGGCGATCTGTAGGGAAATTTCCCTGGCAAATAAAACCCCCGGGAAAAACCCCTTTTACTTCAAAACGGAAGTTGAAAACGGAAGTCACAGGCATCCCAAAACATTGCTAAAAATTTATATTACCGGTAATCATCAATCGTAAAGCTTAGATCTTCGAAAAAAAAAAACCTACAATTAATTTATTGTTTTATTTTTTCGTTCATTTTGTGGTGTTTTGTTTTTTTGTCCTTTTTTTGAAAGAGCATTTACGGCTGGATTTGCAGTCCTGTCAGGACTACAGATCTTGACAAGTATCGTTTTCAGTCCAAGGACACAAATAAAGCACACATAAGTGTATTTATTTCTATTCCGCACAATATTAAAGCTAATTAAGATAAGTTGATTTTTATGTCGAATTTTTACGTTTCGTAAATGAACCCTATCAATCGTTTCGTACGCTGCTTTGCGCATTTTTAACAAGCGCTCACACCGTGAGTTTGGGGTGTCTGTGTTTACAGCGGCGCCAAACCATTCTGATTAGGTCAACGGTATTTTAAAACCGATGATGTCAACTTTCACTTTTGTCGTCTAAACATAGCTTTCCGATTAACATTTCTTCGTGTTTCTTCAGATCTACTTCGTTAGGTTACAATTTACATTTGTTGAACAAGGCCTCCATGATGTCCATGAGGGCCGAAGACCAAAAAACTGCCAGGTTAGTGTATATGTTTTAAAGCTAATTAATCCCGAGGAGCCGAGCACACGGCTCGACAACGAGACTCACCACTCTTTCTTTCTCTTGTAGCCTGCGAGCAGACTCACTCGTGCGGGTGCAGGGACAATTTTGGCGGCAGGGCCGCCATCGAGCAAGGAAAAGTCACCTTTCCTTGCGCTATGGCGGTTCCGCCGCCTAAACTTTCCCCGAACTCACACAAGTCAGTAACCGTTAAGTGAGCCTGTTCACATGTGCATTATTTTAACATGCCACCAGATGAGCGTTAGATAAAGTTTACAATTCTCTGGGAGCAATAAATTCTATGGTTCTCTACTCACTGTCTCAATTGGCGTAAATAGACCCTGTCACGGTTTGCCACCTTGACGAGTAGGCAAACGCGTGAAAAATTACAGTGTTTGTATGAGAATCTAATGTCGAATAATTTCCGTAGAAACGGCTGTTCTAACAAAAATATGATTTGTAAACTAAAGCTTCTCTCCTAAGAATTCTACGGAAAACAATTGAGGGCGTTACATGCACGAGAAGACCTAGAACTACTTTTTAAATTTTTCTATACACTTGTCTGTAAGAAAAGTCCCGGGAAAATTACAGACAAATATATGGAAAATCTTAAGCAAGCCTCTGGAGAAATCTAAGCACAGGTACGCCCCCAAAATTTTTTAGGACAATCCTTTGCTTTGTAGCTTTAGTCTACAATTGATATTTTTTTGAGAACAGCCGTTTTACGGAAATTATTCGACATTATATTAGATTCTCATACAAACACCGTAATTTCTCACACGTTTGCCTACTCGTCAAGATGGCTTTGAAAACCGTGACAAGGTCTATTGTCTTCCAGTTAGGTCCAAGAATCTCCTGTTTTTGAGTTTGTACCTGCGGTCTCGTGTAATCAGCGAAGCATGTTGTTCATGTAAACAACTGCAAAAATTACAAAATCATACCGGCTTGAGTTCTTCCCAGTGTTATGTAATTACCCCAGAGAGAGTGCTTCAGGGTACACTACTTGTAGTCTGCTACACAGCCATTTTTAGAGTGGTCACGCAATGCTCCTCCCCACTAACTTTGTGGGGAGGAGCATTGCATGACGACACTAAAAACGGCTGTGTAGCAGACTAGGTACACTGTCCCCTACAGCTACAATAGGCTCTTTGCATGAGTTGATCATGCGATCAACTTTTGGTAAACACGAACACAGTTCGCTTTTGAACAATTTTAGTTACCTGTGTCGCAGATGCTCTAAACCTTCTTTATGCAGTGCATGTAGTCTGCGAATTAGTGCACAGTATCGTGTTCGAATCCTGCAGTCGCAAGGACATATGTCGGCGTTTTTGATTGGCTAGTTTCTTACGCAGTTTGTGATTAGTCCGATTTTACTTAAGTGTTGACAGGCCAAACACCACTAATAGCTTGTGACAAGAGAGACTGAGCTCGTGATAGTGTGAAACATGACCTAAAAATTAGAGTCGGCTTGAACAACAGAGGTTTTTTGTTTTTTTTTTTTTTTGCTCTTTTTTGCGTAGTTTATGCAGTGCATGTAGTATTATACACTTTGATTGAGCAAATTTTTGTTTGGCCGCTTTGAGTCTCACATTCAGAGGTTATGAAGCTGGTCTGTTCCATGCATATTGAGTAATGAGTTCCTGTGGTTTAATATGTTTCTCTAGATGTTTTCTGACAGGATTTGATCACAAATGCAGTGTACCATTAAATCAGCTGTTGAATGATTTTCTTTACCTCTGTTTTAAGCCTTAAGCTTTTTTATTGCGGCTAAATAACATTAATTTCTTTGGTTTTCTCTGGAATGCCTAAACCTGATTAGCTACATGTGTAGTTTTTTTTGCCGTGGGCATGTTTTCCTGATTTGTGTTGACACTAGAACTGTCAGCTGGATTGCAGAGAACGCGGGCATGTGATAAAACATGGACTGGAATTGATAAAACGTGGATTAAAAAAACACGGATAATTTTAATAAGACATGGAGTGATTAAACACGCATTAATAAAACGTGGATTAATAAAACATGGTGTGAGAAAACATCGATTAATAAAACATGGAGTGAGAAAACATGGATTAATAAAACATTAACATGGATTAATAAAACATGGAGTGATAAACATGAAGAGAGAAAACGGATTAATAAAACATGGTGTGAGAAAACATCGATTAATAAAACATGGAGTGAGAAAACATGGATTAATAAAACATTAACGTGGATTAATAAAACATGGATTAATAAACATGAAGAGAGAAAACAGATTAATAAAACATGGAGTGAGAATCCATGGATTAATAAAACATGGATTAATAACACATGAATTAATAAAACGTGGATTAATAAAACATGGATTAATAAAACATGAATTAATAAAACATGGAGTGATAAAACATGGATTAAATTAATAAAACATGGAGTGATAAAGCATGGATTAATAAAACATGGATTAATAACACATGAATTAATAAAACATGGATTAATAAAACATGGATTAATAGAACATGAATTAATAAAACGTGGATTAATAAAACATGGAGTGATAAAACATGGATTAAATTAATAAAACATGGAGTGAGAAAACATGGATTAATGAAACAGATTAATAAAACATGGAGTGATAAAACATGGATTTAAAATAAAACATGGAGTGATATAACATGGAATAATAAAACATGGAGTGATAAAACATGGATTTAAAATAAAACATGGAGTGATATAACATGGAATAATAAAACATGGAGTGATATAACATGGAATAATAAAACATGGAGTGATAAAACATGGATTAGTAAAACATGGAGGCATAAAACATGGATTAATAAAACATGGATTAAATTAATAAAACATGGAGTGATAATACATGGATTAAATTATATACCATGGAGTAATGAAACATGGAGTGATAAAACGTGGTTAATAAAACATGGATTAATAAAACATGGAGTGATAAAACATGGATTAATGAAACATGGAGTGATAAAACATGGTTAATAAAACATGGATTAATAAAGCATGAAGTGATAAAACATGGATTAAATTAATAAAACATGGTTTAATAAAACATGGAGAGTGATAAAACATGTATTTTTGCAACGGGCACCGAAAATTAGAAGGATTTGTATGAGAAAAACAACTCTTCCCTCCCAGTCTTCCATACAAATCCTTGTAAATTCTAAAATTTGAAAAATTCTGAAAATTTTGAAATTTACAAGGCTTTGTGTGGGAAACCATGCAAGCGTGACTGGGTGGCAAAAGTTGTTTTTCTCATACAAATGCTTCTAACTTTCGACGGCCGTTGCAATAGCTACTTTTTAGATATATGGCGGCTGAAAATTCACTGGTTTCCTAATTTTTATATGCTCTTTCAGCTTGTGCTAACAAGACTTTTCAGAAGCGAACTGTTTTCGTGTTTAGTGAAAGTTGATCACGTGATCAACTCATGCAAAGGGCCTATTTTGGACAAAATGTACCTCCCCTTCCTGTAAAGAAAACTTCTCTCTTTCATTCCGTCAGGCCTCGGCGTGCTTTATTTGTAGTGCCACCTAAGATACCGTACTTATTCGATTAACCGCCCTGGACGCTTATTAAACTTTTGCACCTTTAGAGTGGGCGATTATTCGAGGTGGGTGCTTATTCGAGGCTTGGAGCTTATTAAATTCTCACCTTTTTCAGCAAGTGCAATGTTTATTTTGTAACTAAACAATAAATGGTAATAACAAAACGCGAAGATGTAACAAAGCAAGGTTTCTATAAACTACTCTGAAGAAAACTCCGTCTTCGGGGAAGTCTCTTATTAGTACTTATTCAATTTCAATTTTAATCTCATTGTCACTCAAGTAGGTGGGTTGGGGGTGGGCGCTTATTAACTTTTTCTGCCTTTAGGATGGGCGGTTATTCTAGGTGGGCGCCAATTCGAGGTTGGGCGCTTATTGGAATAAATACGGTACAATAACATGCAAAAAAAATTATGCGCCTAGCCTTTCCTTTTTTGCATGCCGTACATTTAGAAAATTCAGTGAAAGAAGTGAAAATGGTTATAGCTCTTTTAATATAGACTTAAGTGCTCGTGTTTCCACTCCTCCGTTAATAAAATTCCACTATTGTACTATCAAGCACAACGAATGGGCTGAAAGTCCTAACAATTGATCGAGACGGCCGAGAATAAGAACTAGCCAGCTGCTAGCCCGGCGAATATTTTACCCTGTATCTTCACGCACCAGTGAACGCGTGTGTTCAATTGCAATTAATTTTATTCGGAAGATCATTCAAACCAGTCCTTAGCCAATAATCATTCTCCGACTGGGGAATTTTATTTATAAATTGGCACTCTCAGGAGATCACATAGTCTGCTACACAGCCGTTTTTAGTGTCGTCACGCAACGCTCCTCCCCACTGTGGGGAGGAGCATTGCGTGACGACACTAAAAACGGCTGTGTAGCAGACTAGAGTTCACGTGATTACCGTTTGAGGGAATCCATTATGAAACAGGTGGAGAGAATTTTCAGAAATGACTAGCAAAACCAGCTCAGGTGTGGCTTAAGCTCTATTTAACCCCCACTACAAAAACTTAAACGATCAAGACTTTGGATCAAAAAAGAAACCACGATTGGTCAAACTAAAACGGAAATCAATAAAACGTGATGGCCAGTGGGAGTATACGTACCAGTTGGATTGGATATTTCGACTTGCCAGTGCCAGTCTTCATCAGATTTATAAGGAATACGAATAGTGAAGGAAGATATGTTGTAAACAATGATCAGAGGCGACTTATATTAGTGACAGAGACGTTATTGTTTCAACTTTTAGCGGAGGCTTTAAAGACATATTTTTATCTGATAACAGCAACACGATGTCAAGCGAACTTGATTATGAAGTTCCCCCTGTACGCAGAAACCTTGCTGTCCGTGGCTTTCCAGTACCCAACAGTTTTAATATTCCAGATGCCGTCGAAAGGTAATCACTAAAATCTTCTGTTTGATTTTTTTAATTAATAAAAATCTGTTTGCTTTACCTTAAGCCACTTTTATTACTTAGCAACTGGACAACACATCGCATTAAGCATGCTAAAACAATGAAAACCATGAAGAAAAAAAAATAGATAAAGTAAAAGCTACTAAGAGATAAATCAGACTAGTCAAAGTCTGGATATCACTGGTTCTGTAGCTAGATCCACTAGTTAGTAAGGCAGAAACGCTATACCCAAACTTCTCTTGAGTGCCCCGCCCCGGACCGGCGACTCACTGCCTTTGGGGGTAACATTGTCCTGCTCCTTGCCCTTCTAATAATAATAATAATAATAATAATAATAATGATAATGATAATGATAATGATAATGATAATAATAATAGTAATAAATTCATACTACAAAAACCGCATTGAGCTTCCGGCGCGTCAGACATTCCTTAGCTTTTGTGCGCTACTCCTTTTAAAGGATATGATAGTTGCTTCGACTTTTCCGAAGTCCAAGAAAGTAAGGCCCTGTTTAAACGTCGATGCCCTCATGTTCCGAAGTTAATATGGATTTAGGTCGACCCAAATGACACAAGTTCGACGGTTGATTCAGATGTCGAACTTAATTAGTCAGACTCAATTCATTTCCACGATGTTTAATTATCTAAAATGCTTGCAAGTGAAAATAAGTTAGTTATTTGTGCATTAGGTTCGGTACATGAGAAGTTCGATGTTTGAAACGAAGTCGCTCCACATCCGATATTCCCATGTGGGCCACTCGATCTTAATTCATGGGTCGACTCAAACTAGACATGTCGGATTTTATTTATTCAAACGTCGATCTCTTCATGTACTTAATTGAAGGAATTAGGTTCGGTACATGAAAAGTTCGACGTTTGAACCGGGCCCCGAGTCTTTTCTCTGCATTTATTTTATTTTATTTTTTCTTTTTACGTACAGGGAAAACGAACTTCTACCAAATGTTGACGATCAAATTCAGAATTCCCGGGCTTTTGAGACTGCAATAATGGTAGCCGATTTTCTTTTTAACACACATCGTTATATTCATGCCATCGACCTATATGAGGAGGTTATAAGCCTTCTCAGTCTGTTCGCTTTTAAAACAGAGTTGCCGGTAGGTCACTCCAAGGAAAAGTTTGATGCTTATGTCAGTGATCTTTCTAATAAGCTTAAAGCGACTAAAGAAATTCTGCAAAGTGAACATGACCAAGAGAAAGGGGCATTCAATGAGGTGCAAAGCAAAACGTTCTCATCGAATTTTCTAGATGATGGATCAGGGATAAATGACGAAGAGGAGAGAAAAATTGCGTTTTACGAAACACTTGGGTCTACATTTTATTCTATGAGTCGTTATCATGCGTCCATTTGGTATTTTAAACAAGCAGCTGAAATGATCAAGGCTACTGGAAACAAGCTAGAAGAGCAAAGAATCGACACGAATCTGGCCATTGTGTATAACGCTGCCTGTCAATTTGATAAAGCGTTCAGTTTTCAAGAGAAGGCCCTTAAACTTAGTCAAGAAAATGGAGACGTAGAAGGACAACTAGAATGCTATTGCAGTCTTGGTAGTTTATGCAACGATCGTGGTCAGTTTGACAGGGCAATCGGTTATTATTCAGAATGTCTTGGTCGCAACAACAAAAGGAAAGAGGCGATGGCCCTGAACAGCATTGGCAATGTGTACCTTGCAAATGGCCAGTACGCTGACTCCATTAGCCGCTATGAGAAAAGCCTAGAAATGAGACAAGAGGTTAATGACACCACTGGAACAAGCATCACCTACAACAACCTCAGCTGTGCGTATTATTGCATGGGCAGATATGAAATTGCTATCCAGTATCAGGAGCAGGCTTGCCAGAGAATGCAATCTACTGAAGCGAGAAAACTATTGTCAGTTTCCTACAGCAACCTGGGCGGTTTGTATCAAGCTCTCGGTAAGTACGATTTGTCACTGGAGAATTACAACAAAGGCCTCAACATAAGAAAGGAACTTGGAGACATTGCAGGAGAATGTCGCGCCTACAGAGAAATCAGTAGTGTTTACAATGCCCTTGGTCAGCTTCGGGAATCTCAGCTCTACTACGAGAAGGCAAACAAACTTGAGCGAGTGTTTTCAAACAAACCAAAGCAAACCGCTCAGTCTGGGCAGTGGATTGCGCATAGAGAAAAGGGACTCGAGGTTATTGAGGACATTGGAGTTAAAAAAAGTGAACGCCTTATTTTATTTAAAATAAACCTCTCTCACATGTCCAGAGTTAAGTTCTACAGCGCCTCAGACCAGTTGGTTGGGGAAATTGAAAGACACGAGATTAGTCGAGAACCCCTTACTGAAGAGCTCAAGCTTCAGTTGGATGAGCAAAGCCTTCTGCTCTACAAGACACTTGCCTTGAGGCAAATTGGCTGTGAAGATTTCGCAGATGCCTTGTTAACCTTGGAGAATTCTCGTGCCCGCATACTTGTGGAGTTGCTCAATTTAAAGAAAGATAAAAACCCGGGAGTTTCTTCAACAACGTTAAACAGTTTAAACGCCACCTTTTCGTTTATCGCAAAACGCGGAGAGAACCTATTGTTTATCGCCACACTACAAGACAGCATTTGTCTCTGGTTTATTAACAGGCTTGGAAATCTAACCTTTAAGTCCTACGTTGTGCCTGAGGATCTAAAATTGAATTTCTCATTGATTAACTTTCTCCGTACAGGCTCAGTACGTTGTGAAGACAGAACTTTAGCAAGCGATGATTCTGCAGACAGGCAGACAACCCCCCAAACTTCATCGAAAATGCCAGTGGAAGAAGGTCCTTCGGTGGCCATGGTTTCTAAGCTTTTAGCTTGTCCACGTGAAGACGATGAGCTGAGCTTTTTGCACCAGGTAATCTTCGGCGTTGTTAAAGAATTTCCATATGACGAAGAGATTATTATCGTTCCTGAAGGAAACATCTTTCGATGTCCTTTTGCGTTACTGAGAAACACTTGTAACGATTACCTGGCAGATAAGGTGAGAATGCGCGTCATTCCCTCAATTACAACACTCAAGATCCTCCACGATTTGCCGACAGAATACCATTCTAATGTCGGAGCGCTACTCGTTGGTAATCCTTTTGTTACCGAGATGGAATTCAAAGGGCGTGTTTATAAGCTAGAACCATTACCTCACGCGTTAAAAGAAGTGGAAATGATAGGCAATCTTCTTGGAGAGCAGGAATCGTGTCTTACAGGCAAGGAGGCTACAAAAAGAGAAGTATTGCGTAGAATTCCAGAGGTCAGTTTGCTGCACTTTGCCACCCATGGCAGCAGCGAAGATGGAGCTATCGCTCTTGCTGCCGATGATCAGGATATATGCACCAAGGAAAGCTGTATTCTGTCTGTAAACGATATAGCAAAAGTTAATGTGAGAGCCAAACTGGTAGTGCTCAGCATCTGTCATGGTGCCGTCGGAAGGATCTGGAATGCGGAAGGAGTTGTTGGAATGGTTCGTGCCTTTCTTGTTTCCGGTGCCCGTTCAGTTCTAGCACCTTTATGGGCTATTGAGGATGAAGCTACCCTTGCCTTCATGGAAAGCTTTTATAAACACCTGATTGACCATAATATGAGTGCAAGTAGAGCTCTTCACCAAACCATGAAAGACATGAGGAACTCTGACAAGTTCAGCGAAGAAACGCACTGGGCTCCATTTATTCTTTATGGAGATGACGTAACGCTTGACTGGAACAAAACTACCAATAACTACAGTGCGACCGGGAAAACCGTGAACACTTGAAATATCTCAAGAATTTTTATTGTCTTATGACCAATCACAGCAAAGTTCAGGACACGCGAACTGGGCACAAAACCACAAACTAATTATCGTTCTTGCTTGCGGTTTAGCTTTCTCACGCCTGATTGGCTTTTCTCTTGCAAGACACTAACATTCCAGAAATATTTCTGGTGTTCACGGCTTTGCCGGTTTGACTGTAAATCATACCCTGGGTGCCAGAGACTTTTCTAGCGCGGTTTCCGGTTTCTGTCAAGTCTTTATAGTGACCCGCGCGAAAAGCTTCGCCGCTCGTGGCTTCGGCCTACGGCCAACACCGAAAATTGTCGCCGCACGCGAGAAAAACCCTCTGGTACCCAGGGTATGTAAATCGTAATTTACTTTTAAAAAAATTGAATAACCAGCGCTTCTTAAGGGAAAATACAAACGTGCGCGCTTTATGCTACACTAGATGCCTTTTTGCCAAAACGTTCGATACATTATTAAAAGTTGAAGTTACATTGAAAAAAAAATTTACTGTTGAATGCTTTGCTTTGAACGACTACATTACCACTGCCCTTTAAAATGACGCTTTGCTGTTGACCCTATATGTAGTTATAATCGAGTCCGCCAAGAAATTGTCATCAGAGAGGGGAAGCACGGTGTAGTCAAACAACACCAAATATTTGGGTCTAGCTCCTGGGTCGGAATGATACCTCATGGATCTATTTTCCATGCTACATGTGTGTTTCCAATGTTGGATTTGAGTTATACCTCCTATTACCTTGCAAGTTAAGTTTTTTCTTCCTCAAATTTGGATTTATCGTAAGATTTTGTGTGTGTGTCTTTGCGGTCGTTTGGCCTTTGGAATCTGACGTTCCACATTATTAACAGCACCAAGACAGTTTCTACCCAATTAAGCATTTTTCTTTTAGTTCGGCTAATTTCGTCGTGTTGGGTGACGTAAGCAATAAAGATATACCTAATCGTATCTAGTTCAGTCCTGTTTGCACCACGCAAAATTTTGTTTGTTTTGCAAAAAAAATATGTCGACAAAAGGCCATTTCTGGTGCAACGATTTTTTTTTTCATTTATCAAAATTTCTTAAGTATCACCAAACTTCAAAGATGCCGTCGAGAAGATTTAGAGGCCTACAATTTTTGCCAGGCGACATAATCCTTACCCTGGGTACCAGAGGTTTTTTCTCGCGTGCGACGGGGAGCTTCGTTTCGTCGGCCAAAGGCCGAAACCGGAAACCGCGCATGAAAAGCCTCTGGCACCCAGGGTACATAATTCTTTTTTCCTTGACAACTGTCCTTCGTCAGGCCATCTTATTTCGTGAACATGACCAATAGACCTCTTTAGCTTGTATGTTTTATTTCCCAATACAGGTGATAATACAAAAAAGGAAAAATAAATCATGCAACTTTTAAAGGACACACATTTAGAACTAACGGGCCAACATGATTACTTTCGTTTTTATTCATCATTAACTGTTTATTCTATTTTCCTAATCGGATATTTAACCCCGTGCGGTATATTGAAAACCCTTAGAAGACGACTGTAGATCAGCGGGTTTGTTTAAAAAGAAATTGTGCATATGTTGACAGAGCTACCCGTGGTTTTCTATGACCATCTTTATTTTGTCTCCTCGGGCCTGAAAGAATAACGAAAGTTTTACCTTTGGTTAATTTAGCCTAAATGTTGTTGTTGTTGAAAGTGGTTGCGGTGGTAGAGGTGGTAGTATGATAGGGGCAATGGTTGTTATGATGGGGGTTCACAGAAGTGGTGATGCTGGGTTTGGTAGAGGTGGTGGGATGGGATTGGTACAGGTGGAGGTGATAAAGGTTTGTAGTCGAGGTGGTGACGAACGTGGCGGTGGTGGTGGTGGTGATGGAGTTAGTAGTTGCTGTGGTGACAAGTGTGACAGTGGTGGTGGTGATGAGGGTTGGTAGTGGTGGTGGTAACAAGGGTGGCAGTGGTGATGGTGAAGGGGTTATTAGTGGTGGGTCACATGCGTGGCAGTGGTGGTGATGATGGGGACTGGTAGTGGTGGTGGTGATAGGGATTGGTAGACGTAGTTGTAGTGGTGATTGGGTTGTTAGAGGTGGTGTTGATAGGGGTTAATAGGATATGGAGATGGTGATTGAGATACTATTGGCAACTGTGCTGGTAGTAGGGTTTGTTGTAAAGGTGACGGTGGTAGGTGGTACTGCAACCTCGTCCTTAGGGCAGCCCTGATGAGAAGGTTGGTGGTATGACATATCAGAGGTGTTGGTCAACTCACCCGCGAAGCCATCCTGGATGACTGTTATGTCCGCCGCTGCCGTTACTTCCACTATTGCCATGGTTATTATGCCAGTTTTGCCAGTGTCGTTTAACATTCTCGTTACCAGCATCAAGACTAAATGGAAAAAAAGACTAAGGTTTTTCCACTTCTAACAAAAGATTTCTTATTTCTAGGACACTATAGGCATTAGCCACATGCACGTCTAAGACGTGGTTGCCGGCGGAAGAAGTTGAATCTCTTTTCCAGTTCCGCGCGCTATTCAATTTCTATTGCATTCGTATTTGGCACTATTTTTCAACTATAACGCAAATACGAACGGTTTTTCTATTTCCTTGCCTTCAAGCGTTTTTATTTCTCTGCTTTTCCGCGCGTAAAATACGAACACGGGCAGAGGGAGCTTACCTCCGCACTTTACTCTGCGGTGAGGAAGTTTGAACGCCAGAAAATCCACTTTGTGCGCCGCATTATGATATATACGAGTACATACTTCAGTGTGCTTGTATTTGCGTTTGTATCTGTATGTAATGCCTTTGGCGTTGGCGTTTGCGTTTGCGTTTTTCTCGCAAGTGCGGACCGGTCTTCGTATCTTGCATGCTAGTACACGGTTGTTGGTTGGGGGCATGTAAATTTTAGTACACATAAATTCACCCATTTTGAGCACCCCACCCCCCCTCCCCCCCCCCCCCCCGACAGCAACACCAACTGCGGAGCCTTAGTCAATTTGTTTTGGTGCAAACAGTTAGTAGTAGAATTTCTCTCTCCCGGGATTTAATTATAGTCTTTTGCACGGGTAAAACGTGGAGAAGGTAACAAAAAAGTGAATCGGAGATTGATATTAGAAAAATAAAAAGAAACGCCACCGTAGCATTGCAGTGCGTACATCGCGCCTTAACTTTCAAAGTAGCAAAGGACTTATGGACAGTCCAAATAGGCCATTCTAGCCACCTAAAGGACACTGGAGCAAAGTCGCCGCCAAACCAAATGCCAAAAAACTCCCTCTCGTTATAGGCTTTTGTTTTATAATTGTTCATGTATGGCGGGGGTGAGGGGGAGGGGGGGGGGGAGTAAAATGTGTAGTCGTTATTTTTCTTTAGATATCGATGGCGCAATATAAATTCACCAATAGAACTTCATGGTTAACCATTAACAAAACGTTCACTGGGAACATTTCATGAATGGCATGAACTTTTCGTTACAATGGAGCTATAAACGTCTTTGTCCTGTGATTTCAACATGGAAATTATTTTCACTTTGCGCTATTGAACTATTTCCAATGAGTTAATTTTAAATTATTTTCAAGTTAAACTATGATGCATTTTATAGTGAGTTAATAATCCATCACTCAGAATGCCAACTCCGTGTGGGTTCGGTTTTTATGATTTTACTGAATTATCGGGTTTGTCACTTTGTGTCTTTACCTAATACTTACATGGCCATTACATTCGCGCTTCCCTTAGCTTCCATGAGTTTCTTTGGCCTGGCATAAATGAGGCTGACGCAGATAATCAAAACAAGGGGGAAAATTCTCCACATTGTCTTTTCAGTACAAGAAAATTTTCGAAACTTTACGCTAGCGATCAAAACTGCAAATGATTAAATCCCGGCTTTGGTGTGAAAATAAATTGCTTAACAAAATTCCATCGAAGGCCTTCTGTTGCCTCGTACACAACCTTTGTTCAAAACGACGGGCGCCATCACTACCGAGCGGTCTCTTGTGTAATTTTCAAAATGCAGGCAAAATAGCCGTGAGGTTATTATATGTTAAATTTGCGTGGGAAGCTCAGCTTAGTCACCATAATAAATTTAAAAATTTAGACCAATTTAGTTTTGCCAGGAGCACATTTTGCTTTGCATAAGCCTTTCCCTCTAACTAAGGACCGTTCCTCGTCTTTAATAATTCGGATATTGCTACTTGACTCAACTTGTCCTTCTGTTCCCTCTGCGTGTTTGGCTCGGTCAGATTTCGTCGCATGATAATCAATCTTTTCTTTCCTTCTCTTTCTCTCAACTTTTCTTTCCTTGTCGAGTCGTCATTCCAGTCATTCGACTCGGTCGTAGTACACTTAAAATATGTTATGTAACAAACGCGGTAAGAGGTGCGGATTTCCCACTTAGATCTAACGGAAATCCCGTTAGATCGCTATTTATCATTTATTTTTTTAAAAAAAATCATTGCGTTTTAGAAGAATTCAAAGTACAAAGTTGGTAATTGCCAGCGCAGCCCAAGTCACTTGTGTTTGTTGGTTTTGAACAAACAGGTAAGAAAATAGATGTTCAAAACACAAAGGAAACTAAACTGAAGCTAACATGCATTTCAGTATCTCAAGGAAAACAGTATCAACTAAGATGCATGTAGCATTCCAGTAGTCCAAAAGTCCCGGTAAAAGAGATTTGTATTAAACTTTCTGTGTATTCTTATTCCAGAATACGGTCAGTCGAATGCGTCCTGATTCTGTCTTGAACAGATCGTTGCAATCGCAGCTAGAGCTAAGGGCGTAGCGGTTTTAAGATCCCCTAAAAGGTGCCTGGAAACGAGAGAAAATGACTTTAATTTTTTCTCAACAGCACAAAAAACAAATCAAATCAAATCACTGGTTTATTGTTCCTTTAGCAGTCGGAAGACTGAATTGTAGGATACCTTACAAGCTGTGATATATATACTAATACGCTACATTTATTGACAAGATTGATATTTAACACTAGGAGGAGGAGGAGGCTGATAAATCACCACCTCTTGTTACTAAGGAGTAATTCATATTTTCAAAAGCGTGAGGAGCGCGCTCAGGAGTCGAGCTAGGACAAAAGACGAGGACCCATACTTTACTCAAAGGAGCCCGAGAAGCAAGGCATATAAGATGTTTACAATTTTATATGGCTAACTTTCTGTGGAGCAAGAAAAATAAGCGCCCGACAGGAGGATTTTAAACTCTTTTCAGGCCTTAAAAGTTTGACACTTCTTTACATTGGAGCCATCGAACAAAAGCGCATTACACGTCAGATATAAGGCTTTGCAAGTTGAAAAACTAATTACAGAAAATTCAAAATAACGTGGCCATATAACAAAAAGAATTACGCAGATCATGGGGAATGAAAATTACCTGCCAAAGCCTTCGGGCCTGTTTGCAATTGGAGATTGTAACCCTCACGCTATGGTTACCCTATCACTTTAGAACTCGGGTTGCCTTCACACTTGCATATTTAATAATTGTTGGATGAGGCTGAGTATCATCTGAAGAATTATGGAGATCGAGGAGGGAGGCCAAGGTGGATAACACCCTCCAAGATCTCCATAATTCTTCAGATGATACGAAAGACTAATTCAATCGTTGTTTTATTAATTATTCAAAATAATTCCTAGTTTAAAAACAAGCTTAACTCTGATGTTAAGTTCATCTTTAATTGCCTGTTTATTGGCAAGTTTAGGAGATAAAGGGTTGTTCAGTACCGCAAATATTCTCCAAAAAGCAGACTTCGTCCGTCGAGTTGTCTTCTTGCTGTGCTTGCTATGTTTTTAGCCATATAGTTCGCCTATTTCCCCCTACTCACTACCAAAACAAGTCAACCTCGTCCCCAGGTCTTCTCGGTTAACGATTCAATAATCTGGCAATTTTGCTGCACAATAGGCCATTTTACAGTTGTGTATGGAAGCGAGGCTGAGGGTGACTTTGTTTTGATACAAACCTTCCTGCTTTATTGTGTAAATCAAGTTATTCTTATGCTAACCAGTATTTTTCAAAAACAATTTCCATAACAAAGCTAAGAAGGTTTGTATCAAAACAAGGTCACCCTCAACCTCGCTTCCATCCATAACTGTAAAATGGCCTATTGACGTCATTTTTTTCTCATATCGCAAAATTCTTTCAAAGTTTGGTTAACAGTAGCTGATTATGATGATTTATGCGTGAGATATTAGCCAATCAGAATGGAGAAATATTTCTAATGAATGATATTTCTCATTAGTTTATGCCACTTTTTTTAAGACAAGATTTGAAAGTGCAGGTTTAATTTGAAAGATTTCTTCCCCTGGGCTATGGGGCATTATACTCCTAAAAAAAATTAATTTTCTGGAAAAATTGCACTAAAATGCTTGAATAGGGCTTACTGCTTTTGTTTCGATAAAATGCTTTTAAAAATGCGAGCATAATGTACATGGAAGTCTTCCCTCTGCACAACTGATGTCGTCACAAGGTTTACACGCCAGGCTTGAATGTCTCCAGCTCCCGCTGTGCGTACAGACACTGCATTAACTAGTATTGATTAATATCTACATCACTCAAGTTGGTGAGAGCAAATGCTTTAGATATTGAGTATACCGTATATATTTTTCTTTCAATTGCTTATAGAATTGCTCTGTTTCGAAGCAACTTTTTGGGTTATACGGTCGTTGGTGACTACCTAAAATTTAACGTAAATAGAACAAGAGGAAAATTTCTGATTGGTTGCAAACGTTACTTGTTATCAGTCAACCACAGGGATCCCACGTTTATATTTGAATACTGATAATTTCATGGCGAGTCGGATTAAACAGCAGCATAACAAAATAATAAAATTAAACTGCAACTGTAGATTTTAAGGAGATCGTTCGTGATGAAACATTAGCGGCTTCTATCTTGATACTTGTGGATCGCCAAATCTCAAGCTTTTGCGATCTTAACCACGACTTAGCAACAAACGATATGATCTTTTTTGCTGAAACCTTGACGCAGCAGCAAACATCAAACAGTATATTTTGTGCTGAAATTTTACGGCAGCATTCCCAGCTTTTTAGTAATCTCTTAATATAAAATACTTGACTTGGCCATTAAATTCCACTGGCGTCTCGTGACCGATAGGCAACCTCCCTCAACTAACTTTTTAGGAAATGTATGGAGATCAGTCTTTAGAAAATTTGTATGTCGATATCGGAGCTTATAGGTTTCTTTGAGATACTTTAAGAAATCACTTTATATATCTTTTGTGACGGTCTCCCTTAGCCTTCTACTGGCCTCAACTCAAGTAATATCTCTATTCGGGAAAAAATTACAAGAAAATCCCGTAGTAGATGGTCCTCTGTGGAAATCTACCTGACTAATGCTACCACTGATACGCAGTATAACTAAACACTTAAAATAAAAACTGGAGGATTCCAAAGTTGTATCCACTCTTGTCTCTTACAGGTGCGTTTTTAAATATGTATATTTTGAAATAAACTTCTAATTCTCTAGACTAAATAAACTAAAGTAATTTTTGTAAAGTGTATCTATAGAGTGTGTAGGTCCTTTCTTAGTTATACTTAAGTCAAAGTATTGAGATAGCAATCGTTGATTTACAGTCACTGCGTTTCCTCGATCGGGAACAATCCTCTTCCCATACTTCAAAAGCATTTGCAATATATACTCGTTGATTTTACTTTGTAAAGCGGCGACCGTAGCTGTATGAGTAAGCGTACTTGTTCATCAAGCTTCTTTGCAGAATTTCATGATCTCGTGTAAGTGTTCACTGACACAAGATATCAGCTATCGGTCACGCCCATGTTGACTTTTCTAAATGAAAGCTACCTGAGAATAGGCAATACTCTGACTCAAAGGGAAACTAGAATATCATACCCTTGGCTGCCAAATGGCTAAATGACCCGCCCATGTGCTCGAAAACAAAAAGGATATTTTCGCGACTATTTTTCGATGCCTGCAGTATCGAAATACTTAAACTTAATATCAATGCAAAACGGTTCTCTAGACAACAAACAAGCTTTGATGCAGAAATAACAAACAACATGTTTGTTTAGTGTTCAAAAATTAAAGTTTTGTTAGACCCTCTTCGTCGATAAAAATTGATCAGGACACTCCAAATCTGTTCATTTTTAAAGTAATTTCCAGATCTGAGACACTTTCATTCTTTTAATTTCAAAAAACATATTCATAATATTCTCCTGTTAAGAAATAACGTAATAACTTCCCCTTTTTTCTTAGTGACTAATATGTTCCCTGCATCAATATCTCTAATGCTGGATGAGAAACTTTAGATCTTGATCTATTTGATGTAAGAAAAAAAATAGGTTAGGGAATAACTACAAAGACAAGATCCAAGTTTATGAAATAACTGCAATATCATAGAACACTCAAACTCTTCACAACTAAAAGTTGCAGGGAAGCGTTTTTTAAGTGGGTGAAATACTTTCAAGTCTCTTCTGGCAAATCAATATTACTGAACTTCTGTTGACATTATAATTATAATTTTCTCCTGTTAAGAAATAACGCAATAACGCCCACTTAAATTTACCTAGTTAGTAAAATGTTCTCTCCATTAAGTATTAGCTTTAGTTCTTAGTCTAACTAAGGTAAAAAAATCAGTTAAGGAATAATCACCAAAAAAAGACAAGACCAAAGTTTATGAAATAAATACAATGTTACGGAACATTAAAACTCTTCACAAGTGTTAATAGCAAGTGAGTGTTTCCTTAAATCGTGGCAATATTTTGCCTCTTATGGCAAGTCAATATTTTACTGAAGGTATCTCAGTTATTCGTGATCGGCAGATACAAAGATTAAGGCTTGATATCTGTGGATCAAATCCTTCACGTTTCTTTTCCTTGACTTTCGCGGCAATACTTTTGCCTCCTCTGGCAAATCAATATTACTTCCGTTTCCAATTTTGTTTTTAATTTGTGCGGCTAATCTCAGTAATTCGTGATACGTAAATACAAAGAGCAGGGCTTGGCAGATGTCTGTGGATCAAATATTTCACGTTATCTTGTTTTTCCTTCCGCGACGGAGCAAGATACAGAACGGTAGAGAAAAAATGATGACTCGTTTTAATAAAATTTATTGCCCAATCAGTTATTAAACGGTGACAGACAGTGCGAGTTACCGATTTAAATGACTTTTTTAAAAAAAACACGCGACGCAATCAGTTTAAGGATGTTGACAATGGCAGCCGTATAATGATTGGAATCAACAATAGTGCTAATTCATACAAAATTACAATTACAAAATTATGTTACAAAACATTTGTTGTGAATAATAACATAAGGTGCTCACAAAAAGATTACATCCTGTGTCGCAATGTTTTGTTAAATAAAACAGCTGAAAGTAAATTGACATCATACGGAAAAAATAAAGTAGAATTTTAAAGTTAACATGTCTAAGCTTTTACCCAGATAGCTTGCTCGCAGGTACTAAACTAAACTTTTTCAAAAGCTATTCCTTTTTGAACTTTCGTATTTTCCCTCTGTGAATCCTGCTGAACTTTCAGGCGTGTTCTATGACACCGATAATCAACAGGAAAAATAAATAACATTAGTCCACTCACACGGAGGTTTAAAACAAAACCACGGGAAAAAACATCAGCGATTTCCACGTTATATTCTTTCGTGAAGTTATGTAAAAAATTTCCCTTCTAGATTTTGGTGCTGATCGCATGAGCCAAACTCGCGCGGTTTGTCGAAGTATTAAGTCATTTAATAATAATAATAATAATAATAATAATAATAATAATAATAATAATATTAATATTAATAATAATTCTAGAAACACAAGCTTGCTGAAGTTTTTACTTATATTTTTTAGAACATTACAGTTTGATATTATTATAAATAAGCTTTTAGCAGAGATAATCACATTATGATGGCCTCGTTTAGGTATATAAGAGATAATGAGAGTGTAAAAACTGAATAATTTTTTAAATGGGGCTCTATCAGAGATAATCATATCATCATGTCTTAGCGTAGGTTTTACAGAGTATCAGAATGTAATAATATTCTAAATTGGCTTTTTAAGTAGAGAGATTAATATCATTATGTATATTAGGATCGTATTAGGTTTCGCACCGACCTTTTCTTACCTCTAAGTATAGCTTCTCAAGTGGTGTAGGTTACGTTATGTGCCCTATACTACTCATAATGTGGACAGCATTCCAAAGTTTCATACTGCGACATAATAATAACAATAATGATAATAATATTCTAAAAAATTGAAAAGAAATAACTTTTTATGGACAACAAAATTAACTATTAAAACCTATTTACAATTCATTTCGATTAAAAACTATTTTCACGCACAATTTGTTTTTTCAGAAAAAAAAGTCATAAACAGCTACAATGATATTCTTAATTGTAATAAAACAACACATACTGATGATCGTATTCCATCTAAAAAATGGAAATGAAATAGCGATCTCAATATTTTAGTGAATATTCAGGCGACCAGTCCTTTTTGAATTTCTTGGTCAGCGATAAGGTTGAACATCACAGTGATCGGTTAACAAAGTAAGGTTGAAAAATTAAATAAATAAAATTAGCAGTTTAAATTTATCAATTTTCAATACAATATTATGCGATGATAAATATTGTTAGAACTTTACAACCTGGCTGGCTAGTCATGCAATCACAATTTAAAATTGATTCAGTTTTATTGCGTTTAATTTGATGGCCGCGATTTTGGTTGGTTAAGCAGATAGCACCGGGCCACCCCGCCTCGTGCATTGGAGCTGTTGGAGTAGCAGTGACATTCGTCCATTAATCTTCTCGACCATCACAAGATCCACAATCACGGTCATTATTCAGTCCCAATAACTTTCAAAATGTTTTTTTCTCGTTGGACAAACTAATAAGAATATTGCATCTCGTTATGATTATCATATCAAGTTTTATTTTTGCTTTTGCAGTAATCATTTTAGGGAGCTTACGCAAAACTTTTTTTTGAGGACGAACGTCGACCGGACTATGTTTTAGGGGCTGTTTACATGGAGGCAAGAAGATCTTAGCAACAGGGAAGACCCTAGAAGGCGGAACAACCGTTTCGTCGGGTTTACATGCAGAAATTCTAGTTGGCGTGATTAACAATGAAAGTAAAGAAGGAATAAAAGATGGCGGGCTACAAAAACAAACGTGCAATTTAGCCCCTTCTGCTTTCGTTGCTGGAGTTAATATAGGGGGAAAAGGGGAGGTTAACGGTATTGCGGTATTGAGCTTTTTTTCAAGCGGTATTTCGGTAATTTTGATTTTATGTGCGATATTGCCAATCGTATTGCGCTATCATCTGGCCCTGCGGTATACTGTTTTCATCCTTTTGGTTGACAGTATTCGGTAAAAGAAAATCATTCACGGTATTGTGGTACCATTTATTTGCGATCTCCTGTCCAATAAAGGTCAGTACAATATGCAGCACCAACCAGGTTAATAAAACTTAATATTTTTAAGATTTGAGACTCAATCTATTACGAAGGGCATCCAATGACCGGGCTTTTCGATCGCTGTACCGATCAAGGTCTTCTCACGTTTTCTTGCAATGTCTGAGGTTGATTTCTGGTGCATACATGCTTGAGATAAACAAACACGGGAGATGGATACAGCTTTAAGTAAACGCGACCGATCATTAATGCGGTATCGGTATTTCGTCGATTTTTGACACGGTATTTCGGTATTTCAGGGTCGTAACAAGGTATATTTTTTGCAAACTGATCCCACATTTAGGCCTTTAATTTTGATCCCTGATCCCAAAATTTTTGCAAAACTTGATTCCGTGGATTTTTTGATCCCTTGATTCAATCTGGGTTGGATTAATTGCGTACACTTTATAAAAACTGAAAAAAAGTGTTTCTCTTTTTGATTTATTTTATAATTAGTCACGTCATTTACTGACGGGAGAATTAAGATTGGTTCCAGTCTGTTCTCTCGAGTTATCATAATTTCTATCATAATAGGCTGCACTTAAAAGCTCTCATTACAATATATCTTGTAATAAACGTTTAGTTTAGTGCTTTGTTCGTGCCATTTAGGCCTTTCCTTTAAAATGTGATCAATTCCGCAATTCGCGAAAAGTCAAGTTAGTCTAAGGTAAAAGGCGTTTGCTCTAGTTATACTCGCAGCTTTGTTTCAGTCAGTCGCCTTGGTAGCACCGGTTGACCAACTAAGTTCAGGTGTGCCACAAGTTATTAACCATCTGACTATCCTTATACGCGTTTCATACTAGTGTAGGTAGCCTGAAGGTGAACGCACGCGGAAAGAAAAGTTGTAGCGACGAAGGCGGCACAACCTAGGAGGGTCTGGGGACATACTCCCCCAGAAAAGTTTTAAATTTTTAGTCTATGAAATACCATTTCCACGTTTTTTTGCAGAACATTTTCAGTAAATTAATACGCAGGAAAATGCAGTAGCTAGTTGTTTATTTTACCCATCTCTGGTGTTGTTGTTGGTAAGATTCAGTGTTTGTGGGAATAAAGAGGCCAGTGACGCCGTCAGAATTATGGATAATAAAAGGATAAACAAAATACTAACAAAACACACGAATAGTGCAAAAAATGTACCCGTCATCCCGATTTAATGATAAAAAATGCTTTTTTCGGGAAATATAATTTTTTTTTCTCTGTGTTTTAGCTGTACATGTACACACGCGCGTATGTTCGTATATGGACGTTAAGCTCCTGAGATATTAACCTGAGATCAGGCTCTATTTCCGTTTTGCTTTGTAAATGACATTCCGGCGGGCATGGCGAAACGAAAGGAGAGGCCCAATTTCAGCGGTAGCCGTTAGAGAGAATGTATGAGAACCGCTCAAATTGGGCCTGATCTCAGGTTACTGAGATATTGGCTTGACCAACGACTAGTACAACAACAACGTAACAGCTTACAAAATGCTAATATAACTTTCAAAAGGTGTAGTGACAGGAAATTTGAAGAATCTATCATGGCCTCTCAATTTGCAGCAATTTATTTCCAGACTGAAAAGACCGATATATAGTAATACTGATCTCTTAGCTAAGATGTTGTCCATAATTAATTCATGTGTTTTCACACTTTCTTATCACTATTGAAATCTTTGCAGTGACTTAGCATGCATGCATACGATGAAAGGTTTATATCCTGGAGACGAAATCATCAGTGATGATTTCGTCTCCAGGATATAAACGGTTTTTGTACCTACGTGTGGGTCAATTGTACTAAAACAAATAACTTATAGACAAATAAATACCGTTACCCAGGCGAACGAAGTCATACGGTATAGAACTCTAAGGCCCATGGATCTATTAACGGAAGCAATTACTTTGATTATGTAACCGGAACTTTAAACATTTTATTTTTAGCTCAACATTCTTTTTTACTCACGGAAGTTAAAGAAAGTTTGTACGAGTTATAATGCTAGTAAAAGCTTTATTCGATACCCATTAACCCATTGACATAACTAGAATAAGTTTCGACCAACTGTTTTTTGAAACCATTCTGATGCAATGAAAGCCTTTTGTCGGTTTCGTGACCATCAACTACCGAGTGCTGGGGCAGGCGTGTTCAAGCCACCAATACTCCGTTAGTATATTGCATTCCACTTATTAACGTACTTGATGCCCACTTCACTTTGAGTACTAAATGAATACACCGGAGGTGTTTCAAAGAATTTACTCAAGAGCTCTCCTTTTTATAAAGGGCCGGATTAGTAAAAAGTTTTCAGAGTTGCACAGCTATTCTCACCGCTTAGATCAGTTCTGAGCACAGAGAAACGGCCATGAAAACTCTTGTTCTGATTGCCCTGTTGGCCTTCTTAGTTGGGACTGTTACTCAGGCTGCAACAACTGATGAGGCGCAGGCCAAGGACGAGGCTGTCGATGTAAGTGATGAGAAATTTGAAGATGATCTGCGTGAAGACAACGCCCTTGGCGATGATGACGAAGACGAAGATGCAGATGATGAAGAAGAAGAAGGCGAAGAAGACGAAGACGATTTAGAAAGCGAAGACTCCGTTAACGATGAAGACTATGATGACGAGGAAGATCCTGAAAGGTAAGTTTTAGTCCTTTTTGTTCTCAGCACGTTGATAGGCCGAAGTTTTATCTTTGAATCTTTGTGGATAAAACTCCCGATGCGGCATGTAAATGAAATTTCTTTAGAAGTTCCAAATGGTTCTATTTATGTTTTTGTTATTTCACGAAATAAAATTTGTTATTGATTTAAATTTTTCTAAGGGAACTCCGTTGAGGGTAGAGGAGGCTTTCACGACCCAGTAAATTTCAGCAAGAAGACTTAGGGAATTAAATGACATGCGCAATTCCGTTTTAAGTAACCTGGCCAAAATGAATTCCTAGCTTTACGTATTTCGAATAGACCTTATTCGCGATAACTGCCATCTTTGCACGTGCTTAACGCGTGGTAGGAAAAAGGCAATGTCATGTGGTTCCTCAGGGGACAACAAAAGATAAAATCTGCCAATAATAAAAGAAATCGCGGTCAGGTCTTAGTGCATGACATCTCAAAAAACGGCTGCGAGGGAGACTAGTATTCTGGACAATACAAATTGAAGAACTTACTTTTACGATCAATATCCAAGTGACAATCGTGAGACAAACAATTAACGAAACCCTTTATGAGACATAATAATTTCAAAAAAAGTTTATTGTCTCATGACCAGTCACAGGGGATATCAGGACGCGCGAGACACGTGTGGGACGCGCGAGCAAGCCACAAAACCCCAAACTAATTAACATTGCTGCTTGCAGTTTACTCTGATCATGTCTTTGATCATGTCTTCCCTTGTTCCTTTCCTTGTTGATGAAACACAAATAATCATCAGAAACATTGCTGGCGTTCATGGTTTTCTTAGTTTTACTAAAATTGACAAATGGCTAAACTCATACTGCCAACTGGCATTTTTCTACCCCAAAAATGCAACTGACAGACATTTTTGAAAGCAGCACTTGTTTCATCAGCTCAAAACTGACACAAAAGAAGAGAGAAAAGAAAGAAAACAAAACATTGTTAATAACTGATTAAACCGTTCTAGGAGCTGAATAATTTCTTCGCGTTTTACTTATTCTTTTGCCTTCTGCTTAATCTTCCTCAGGGATATAGATCGTCAGCAGGACGCAAAGGCGTGGCGCCCAAGGATCCCGAGAATTCCACGTCTAAGGATCCCCCGAATCCGAATTCCACGTCTAAGGATCCCCCCAATCCGAATTCCACGTCTAAGGATCCCCCGAATCCGAATTCCACGTCCAAGGATCCCCCCAATCCGAATTCCACGTCCAAGGATCCCCCCAATCCGATTCCCACGTCCAAGGTTCCGCCGAATCCGATTCCGACGTCCAAGGTTCCGCGGTTGGGGAAAGAAGTGATCGATCAAAGGCGACTTTGTGACGAGGAAAATGGTCTTGAACCGAGTGTGTTAGATAAGGTTAAGCTAAAAAAGAACTAACAAACAATTTTGTTTGAGAAAAAGGTGGAGTGTATTTTTGCGGCCTGCTTTTAGTTTAAAATTAAAATGATAAAAATTAAAAGGTGGAATGCGTTTGTTTTCTTTAAGTTTTAAATTAAGGTGTTTTTCCTTTCAAAGGAAAGATGCTTTCTTTTGGTTCATTATTATCCAGTACGTACAGATTTAAAATTAAGATGTACTCCTCTTTAACGGCCTACAAAAGAGATTAGGTTTTTAACAAAGTAATACTATTGAGACCTAACCTCTAAAATACGGACGCTTTTACCTACAACACATACCTTAGGCTCTGTCACTTTGTGTTGACCGCATACCAAAAACGGTAATGTTTCACAGAATCGCGAGCAAATCCTCTTTCTTTTCTTACTATACATTTAGCGAAAAATTAGATTTACATCAAATTTTCTCGGGGCAAATATCGTGCAAAAGGGAAACCAAGGGTACAGATCTGACTTATGAGTTGGCATGGTGGGGAATTTGTTATCGTAGGTCACCTTCATAACCCAAAACTCTGGGGGATTTTAAAAATGTTATCACCCTCACCGCACTAAAGCCAATGGAAAGTGTAAGCGAGCTAATCGTAGAAGATATTTTGGAGAGAAAGGCATTGTGTTTAAAAGGGCTTTGGGTAATATCGAACCCAGATCTCACTCTGTTTTACGCTGAAAAGTGAGATTACGCTTTGGGAAGAGAGGATGGGGGAGTCATTGGGAAGGGCAATCAATTGAAATAGAAAAACAAGAGATAATTGTCACTGTGTGAGAAGATTACCACGGGATCGTTTATCTTATTTTAAAATGCACTTTAGTTGAGTGTCAATGTATTTAGCACTTACGTATTAATAGGCCATTTCCGAGTTCAATTTTGTAGCAAGGACCAGCTTACCAAAAAGAAGGACGGATCCTAATAAAGGATCTAAGCAATAAGTGAAAGCATAAAACAAAAGAAGCAAGGCTGGGCCTGCCTTCCGAAGTATTGGTAAAAATATATATATATATTCCCGCCTTTAAAATCAGCCTTTCCTCATCCGAGTTCCCCTGGGCCTCTGTATCAAAACGAGGTTAAGTGCTCAGCCTTTGATATGGAAATGATTTTTCATTCTCATGCAAATTAATTAATTTTCACAAGAAAGGTCGTGCACTTGGCCTCATTTTGAAAGCGATGGTTTTTGAAACTCGGAAGTATTTTTACGTCTCTTTGTGGAGACGGGACCGCCATTTTAAGTATCCATCCGAGCCACGCAAAGTTCCAGCCTTTTGCAGGGCAAAAGAAGCACCTTCATTCTTCAGCTATTTTAGGAACCTGAGTATTGGTCCAGTCCCGGGAATCGAACCCGCGACCTCCCGCTCCGCAGTCAATTGCAAGCGCTCTACCGACTGAGCTAATCCTGCCGCGATTAAGTGCCACTTTAACCGTATTCAGACCAAGGGGTAGCTTTTGGAGCTCCCGTCGCGAAAAAAATTGAATAACGTCGAATCTATTTAAGCTATGACCACCAAACTTAGCGGCTTTTCCTACAAATTCATCTGGAAACATTTTGAAGTCACCATGATGTGTATGTCAGCATTGACGTTGCCATGGCAACCGAGTTTTCACAGCCATGTTTTTCAAAATTTGCTCTTTTCCTATAAACAGGATTTATTTCTATTTTTTCATATTAAATTATAGCATTACACTTGATTTAGTAATATTTTATGAAATTTGTTGTGTTATTACTGTTGACCCCCTGGTTGATGTAATCAAGCCTTTTTAGTGAGCGATTTGAGAAAAAAAATGAATTCAAAACGACCTAATGGTAGATGTTGGGTTCAATTTTTAACAGTGTTTATTTCTCTCGGAACTTCGTGACTTGCGGATTTTTTGCTTCCTATAAGTTTCCCGTATAAACCTGGTTTATGAATAACTAGACTCGCCGAAAGGCGAAATCAACTAGGCTGCCATGGCGTTCTTTTTCTGAAGAAAGGCAGAGGCTGCAATAAAACCGTACCTTACCCACTGTAAAACCCATCAACACAGGGGTGGAGATGATGAAATATAGACGATAATCTTAGTTTGTTCCAGGCGTTCAGATCGTGGAGGCCGCACACTGAGAGATGTGAGCAGGAAAAAAAAACAACGAGGGGGTGGGGTAGGGGTGAAAGCGAAAAACCTCCTTTCCCCCTCTCCCTCTTTTCCTCCCTATTTTTTTCTCGCTCTCTTCCTACGCACCGCACTCCACTATCCGAACGCTAAGAGCAAGCTACGATAATCTACAACTACCGATCGTCCCAGTCGTCCGGATCGTCTCGAATTTTTTTGAAACGACTGAGTGGGGCGATCGGGACGATCATATGGAAACCAGGTGTAATAACCGCTGTGTGTAACGTGCCTTTACTAGGGTACGCCTATGCATACAGCTGAAATCTGTGAAACATGTATAGAATTTTTTTTCTATCGGGATAAATATTTCACAGTATATTGGTGTTTTTGTGTTAGGATTTCCTTTATCCTTTAACTGATTAAGCAAAGTAAAATGGATCCGAGTGAAGCCACAGACCTTGAGTAGTAATAGGGGTCGGTTTGGCACAGGTACTACTTCATGTAAGCGTCACGAAATGTCCTCGATAAAAAATTGGGTGTGGGGAGGGGTGGGTTGAGAGGGATATACTTACCTGAAGAGGGAGAG
Organism: Porites rus; assembly: GCA_964035705.1. Lineage (NCBI taxonomy): Eukaryota > Metazoa > Cnidaria > Anthozoa > Scleractinia > Poritidae > Porites > Porites rus. The sequence continues at coordinate 7,041,791 of OZ037994.1, forward strand.
GGTTAGGGTTCATAGAGGCCCTTGTTGTACCCGAGTAGGTTAGGGTAAGGGTGGGGTTTATATTTGTGGAGGAGGGTTATGATTTGGCCTTGTGGTACGGGAAAAAATTGGTGAGGGCGCATGCGCGTGTGGATTCCCAGTCCCCCGCAACGGGTTATTGGGCCCGCTGCGTATTATCCGCTCGAGGGCGGGGGTGTCATGAAGGAGCCACCACCTTCACTCGTTGTTGCTGGGCTGACGAATGTACTATGTGCCGAAACCAGTGAAAATCATGAACAATTCTCCTTGGCGGGAGACTCCTGCATTGAGGCCTTCTTAGACTGGACCCAAACCTTCACTAGGACAGACAACTCGCACCTCAAACGAAAAGTGATTTGCTTGGCACACAATTTTAAAGGGTACGACAGTTACTTCATTTGGAACAGTGGAGTGGCAGAAGAGCTTGGCAGAGGTGGCTAGACTGTCCTAGGTGGAAGACTGTGCTGGTATAATGACCCCATGAATTGTGGAGCGCCACGTTTCTTTGACGGATTCTCATGTCGAGGTGAAAGGAGTGGAGGCATCAAAGTCTTGTATGGAGAATCTGCAGAAAAGCAGGAAAGAGTGGTAGAAAAGCTTGGCATGGAGGTAGGCGAATACTACTGTGCGCGGAAGGATCGCCTTGGCGGGAACATTCTGTTTGAGGGGTGGAGGTGGAGAGCCCAGGAGGGTTTCAATACCATTGCCTCTAACGTTCGTCCGGTGGAGAAAAGGATGCCTCTAAGATCCAGAGAAGTAGGAACAGCGCAGAGAATCCGAAGGGAAGTCGCTTTGTGCGTTGCCTTGTAGACTAATTGGCTCAAGTGGATGCATTAGCCAACGTACGGGCTGGTACTGGCAAGAGTCTTGTTGCAGTAGAGTTCATGACGTCATCGACTGCAGATACTGTTACTGCTACTGCTACTACTTGTTTGGAAGCGGCCCGTGTGTTGTGTGGCAGCGGAGTTGTGTGTTGTTTTGGAAGCGGGAAGGTGATGGCGGCAATGGAGTTGTCGGAAAAACTATCGCAACAGTAGAGTTTATATCGGCAGACTTGGCATCGCCATCGAGAGGTGGACCTTTGGCAGGTAGCTGGTAGAACTGTATTGGTCATTGGACATCAACACATGGGTGAACACCTCACAAATTTTCGAGAAACGAATTCCAAAGCTACGCGTGGATCAAAGACGGGAAAGATCTGGCATGGACGGAAGAAGCAATGGGTGGAGGAGCAGAACGGAGAGCACGGAAAGGCGGAACAGCGAAGAGGATGTCGGAGATCTATTACTTGGTGTCGGTGAGGTGCTGTGGGAATTCAGCCATTCCAAAAAGGAAAACGGGAAAGGCAAAGAAGATGAAGTTCATCACGTACCGGCACCAAGCTTGGCATTCTACCTGGAAAGGAAACCAATCCCTTGTCTTGGAACTCCTTTGGATGCTACGGCCACACCAGCACCATTCCATGCCACTCAAGGCGATGAGGAGGTTAAAGTTGGCAGCCGAGAAAGGAAATCATCGATGCAGATGGAACAGCAGCAGCAGCGCTCCAAGATGGATGTATCCGGAAAAAAGGAGCAGCGCCAAGAAACCGAGTTGGACGAAAGTTGGCTGAAAATTACTATGGCTGGGAAAGTAACTCCAAATACAGGCCTTGGTTGCAAAGGAGTCGCACTCAGTTGCTGTTTGAAGTGCTGAGTTGTTGGAGGAGATGGAGAGAATGGATGGATGGCCAGAAAAAATGACCGGCATGGAGGATTCACTGCCGTGAGAGCCGTTGCTGTTTACATCGTTGGTAGCGGTTGCTTTGAAACGAACAAGCCAATCCTGGTGAAATGGGGATGGAACACCTTGACACAACGTGTTCTCCAAGTAGTCAGGAACACCAAAAAAGGCTTAAAACTGCAAGTCCTCCAGCAGAAGAAGAAAACCAAAGCACTCGGCAGGAAAAAAGGCCTTGTGTTCTCCAAGTCCGCCAGCAGAAGAAAAGGATCTGCAGAACCGAAGGAAAAATGGCCTTGTGTTCTCCTTACATTATGTTATGGGCGCGTTGTAGAAGCCGAGGTTCTGTGGGTGTATGAAATGCAGGCAGGGCGACTCGTGAGCATTATGGGGTCAACTTCACTGGTAATGAACAGGGAGGACGAAAAAGGCTTTTCACACGTACCCGTATGGCTTCATTCCAACACCCACTGAGGAGCAGAACAAAGAGTCCAAAAGGTAGAATGTTCAAAACGTTTATTGATGTTGCTTGTTACAGGGAAAATACACTGTCATTATCACTATCTTCCTCCTGTTGTGGAGCGGGCGTGAAACCGTATGGGAAGGAATGAAAGGTGCTGGGGTCCACCACGCGTTTGCTCGCCACTAACTGATAGCGCTTGATTTCGGTCCTCGTTTGGAGTCGCTTGGTTGTGTCATCCCGCACGATCTTGTGGGGGTTGAAGATGGGAATGGATCTAGTCTGGGCTTGAGGATGCTGAAGTTCGTCGAGGACATTGCGTTTTAAAATGGCAAAGTTCAGTTGTTCTTGACCGCGAGCATTGAGGGAAAACCCTCGGACTTTGCACTCGACTTTGCCTTGAAGAGTTAGGTACCCGTAATTCTTGGGACCGGCCGTGGCGAATTCAATAATGGTATCTCCCTCGTCTAATTCATTTTTGAACTGGCCCAGGTACGCGCCCGTCTCGAGGGTCGGTTGCCCTGGAGCGTGTTTGTAAATGATGCTGTCCGTGTCCATGTACAAGACTTGTTGGGGTTGTAACAGGAACAAGGCTTGGCGATACAAGTGGAGACGGGCGTGGGCGGTCGTAAAGGCGGCGATGAAAATGTTGACGTGAGGCTGGATGGGGGCGGCTTCCGCAATCTTATTATAGACGACTTCCAGCATTTCCTCGTTGACCACACGGATGGCGTGGAGGTGGACATCCTCTTGGTTGAGCAGTCGATGAAACTTGGCAGGACTGGTAATGCTTTCCACTTGCGATTTGTTGTTGGCCTGGCCAAATTTCCCCCAAAAACTATTGAGCATCAATTTGGCTAACGCTCGTTTCGCGGGGTTCTTCTCGATCTGGGCGTACTCTAACTGGACCCCTTCGTGTTCCAGGTAGGCTGCTAGGTACTCCTGCCGTTTTAATTCATCTGTACCCACGTCGGCTGGCCATCCATCGGCTTCTTGTTTTAATTTCAAGAAGGTGTTGATGTATTGGGCGAACAATTGGGTCGACGTGTGTGGAAAATGCCAGATCTCGTGGACTTGTAATACCTCATAGCCCTGGGCAAGGGCTTCTTCCAGTTCAATAGAGCACCACGTGCCGGTCAGTGATCGTTCGCTGTCAGCGTGAGGGCAGTCACGACTCCTTTCTAAGAGGGGTTTGGCCAATTCGTCTTCCACACAGGAACGGCACAATGGGAAGAGGAGTTTGCCTTGAGCTCTGTAGGGCAGCACGGGCAAGTACAACCCATACGGCGGCAGCACGGTGACTTTAGCCAAACCAAAGTACGGGGTTAGGTCAGTGGAAGCAAGTTCTGTCAGGATGACTGGATGGCCCACAGGGTAAGTGCAATTTTTATTGACCCAGGGGTACAAGGAGGTAAAATCCAGGTACTGAATGGATTCGCCTTGAGCGGGATCGGCCACGGCATGCATGGTCACGGCTTCAGTACGACCCCCATAAAAGGCGTCTCGAGGTTCTAGGCGGTCTACGAGCTCCAACCCGTCCACGAACCCTTGGATATCGTCGCGGCTGGCCTTGAGACGTTTCCATTCGCACTCCCACATGGTCTGGAGAGCGTACCCTGACTGGACGATGGCTTGGTCTCTCGCCTGGGTGCGAAGGTACAGGTCATGCATGGTCTGGCGGTCATGCATCCGGATCTGGACGTGGCGGTTGGGGAAGCAGGCGGGGCACCCGTGGAAAAAACAACCGTGGAATTCGTAGACGGTACGTGTGGTGGGATTGTAGCCGTCCACGCGCATGGGTCTGCAGTCAATGAGCAGCGTCATTTCCCCTTTGTTTTTGGCATGCTGAATGTAATCTTCTTCCAAAAAGGGATGCGGGTAGTCCGGATAGGCTTGGGCCATCAGGTCATGGTGCTCCCACTCGTCGGGAGTGATGGCTGCATGGCGGGCCTCTCGTTCCACGTGCTCTTGCCAATAGAGCCATTCCAGGGCGGCCCGGGAAGAAGGTTTGCCTTTGTGATGCCAGCCTCGAATGGGTTCCGAGGCAATGGTGTCTGGTATCAAGCAATGTTTACGAAAAAATCGGTTGCAGGCGGAGGCGATGGTCACACAATGTTCAAACGGGTTAAACCCCGCCAGGTGTTCAAATTCGGCGGCAAATTTGGTACACCCTTCTTTGAGGAGGCGAACATCACTTTGGCAGTAACTAAGGAGTTCTTGGGCAAAATGGAACTCGTAGTGTTCGGCCCGGCGTTCTGCATGCCACTGCATAAACTCCTCTTTTCTGGCAGGCGACATGCCTTGAGGGTCATAGTAATCTTGGGCTGGGATAGGGCCAATGTAGTCTTGGTGGTCTTGGGTGTTAAAAAAATGGGGAAAAAACCCCTTTTTCAGTTCTGTCAGGCCAAAAGCTTTAGGAAACGCAGCCAAGGGCATTGGCAAGAAGGACAAACTGTCGAGGAAGCGAAGGCCCGCGAGCGATAGAGACAAAATTTTGGCCCCATTGACCAATTGGTCTGGTTTCATGTACTGTTTGTAACATTGTTCCAAAATAAAGTAGGAGTCGTACCCCTTTAGGTTGTGTGCGAGGCACACGACTTTTCGTTTGACGTGCGAGTTAGGGGACCGCGTCAAGGTTTGGGCCCAATCCAGAAATTCTTCTATGCAGGATTCACCCCTGAAGGTGAACAGTTCATCACTTTCGGACGTTTCTGCACACAATAAATTAGCCACGTGCTCGCCGGTGTCTTGGCGGGCTTCAATGTCAAAGTAGACGAATAAAGGCTGCGGCAGGGGCTCTGTTCCTTCTTCCTCCACTTCATCATCATCAAGATTGGCTTGGAGGGTGGCCAACCCGGCGGAGGCTCGACGATGGCTGAGTGGACCAATGGGGCGTGCCTGCTCTACGATCGGCTGTATGTAACATCGATGGGTGTCTGTGGGCACCTGTTGTTGACAGGATGGGCATTTGCCGTACCCGCATTTGTGTCTTTGGATTTTGAGGGCGCTTTGGCACAACATTTGGCAGTGGGGGCAACGCTTGTGGGTACTGCACACGGATGCTTGAGGAACGGGCGCTACACGCCCCGCACTGGTATGGGTCTGGTGGTTCAGGAGGCAGTCGGCGCCGAAAAAGAAGCGCTTGCAGTCTCGGCATAGGACGGTGGCCGGGCCAACTGCTGTGGAAAAGTCGCGGCAATGGGCTTGGTGGCAGGAGATACATTTCCGGCCTGGGCAACGGTGATGTTGCAAATCGTTGCTGTTAAAGGATTTTTCACAGTCAAGGCAAAAGTAGACTTTGCCAAAGAATCCGGCCAGGGAATGACATACATGGTAATGGTCCTGGACTTTGATGAGGCACAGCCGTTTGTCCTCGGGTTGGCGAGGGCCTTTGAAGATGATCTGGTAGCCGTGATCGGCGGACACGACCACAATTTGGTAGTCGGTCAATACAATTTGAAACAAGTTCAGTTCACCCAAGCCGCAAGGGCCTTCAGGTACACGGGCCCGTCTGTGTAGTTGGCGAGCCAGGGTTTCTTGAAGGGGGCGTCCCATTGCAATATGTCGGTACTGGCTGTCACGGCTACCCCACTCTCGGTAGGCCTTGGCGGTGACCAACGCTCGGGCACAGCAAAGTTCGTCCAAATTTTGAATACGTACGACACTTCCTTTGGATTTTAACAACTGTTCAAGGGGTTGGGTGCCGGGCCGTTGGCCGCGACAGCCTGACCCGACCCCCGAGTCTCGGATATGACTGACTTCTATATGGAAGCTATCATCGATGGCAAAGTTCTCGTTGGAGTTCAAAATGTTGGACATTTGCTGCAACATCATTTGGGCGGGTTCGGTGTCTTGGAGCCAATCACGGACTCTGACGCGGGAAGACTGGTAGGCGTGTTGTAGTCTGTTGCTGGACATGTTGATCATCAAGTGATCATTGTCGTGCACCCCCGGTTGGTCCAACACTTGGCGCTGGATGGCGATCTGGAGGGCTTGCTCCAACAAAGATGGAAGCTGGTCTCGCGGAATCAGTTCGGGACGAAGGGCGCCTCCCCGTTGAACGAGGCGCGTGGTAAACACACGGCGATGCAGTCCGAATTTACGGACTCGACGATCCACGTGGGGAACGAGCTCGAACTCGAGTGGCACTTGGGCGGCTTCGGCGGCTTGGAGAGCCTCTAGGCAAGCTGCATCACCAGCACTATCATTCAAAGCGGCGGCAATCGTTGGATCAGACGAGGATTCCAAGGATTCCAAGGCTTCGAGACCCTCTAAACAAGCGGCATCTTCATCCGAATCATTCAAGGCGGCGGCAATCGTGGGATCAGAATCGTCAACAGCAGTTAAACAGTCTTCCACGGGATTGTTCAAGACGGTAGCAGTACAGGGATCTGCTTGCAAGTAAGGAGGACTGCCATCGGCCATTGTTGGAGGAACAAAGTACAAAGAACACAAAGGGATGACGAAAGCAGTGACGAAGAAAATTGTCGTAGAGACGGGAATCCAGGTACCAGGTCCCAAAGGCACTTGTTTCCACGACAGAAGTATGGCTTGGCTGTTTGTCTCTATTCCAAAGGCATGGAGGGAACTTATGGGTGCAGTGAAAATGATGGAGATGTACAAGACAAAGGCAACTAAGGCGTGGCAAGCCTTGGAGAGGAACATTCACTTGTCGAGGTCTGCAACTTCTCCTGAAGAGACAGCTTCTTCTTACAAAGAGAATGAAAACCGCCTGGCAGGATGTGAGCTCCACAGGGGGCTCCCGGTTTTGTCTTGGCCAATGCTCGGACTCGAGTGAAGTCCGGAATACGATGAAGTGCTGAAGGGCTGTGGGTCATTTTATAAGGAGAAGGGTGTTTTCCCAAGAGAGCGTCCCAGAGGGCCTCTTGGGAAGGGGGAACCCAGGGGGGATGGGGGGGTATCCCCCCTGGTTTTTGGGCCCTAAAGGGGGGAGTCTGGAAACGAGGTAAGGAAGGTATAAAGAGTGGAGTAGTCCGGTAGGCCTCGTTCATCGAATGGGGTCACGGGATGGGTGCTGTGTAGTTTGCGTGGGCAGTATCTTTCGACGGTACTTGGTGGACCAGACGCTCGTTTCCCTGGGAGTCAGCCGAAAGGAGCTCGGCCCTACCGATGTTCAGTACATGCCCTGCTGTGGCCGATCCATACACCATAGCTGTGTGCGTGCTTGGTTTGGCTTTTTGCTGTCCAAGAATTGTTTGGTGCTCTGTCCTTATTGCCATGACAGAATTACCGGACCCGTCTTCAGGCACGGACTGTGAGTATTCACCCGTGGAGCTACGCCCTGTCCCTGATAAGGTACTCGCCCAAGTTCTTCGAGAAAGTTTAAAAAAAGGATCGAGGGACTTGGGCCGGTTGATCTACGAGCACGAGAAAGCGGAGTGCCTTAGTTGTATCCGGAAGAAGCAGCGAGGCAAAGACGCCTGTCCTCCCATTGTGTTTACCGTGAAACAATGGAAGTTTTATCAGATTCGCGTGGCTTCATCGCGATCCCTTCCCCAACTTCTGAGATTGAGGGAACTGAGCGGAACGTATCCACCCCTTGATCTTCGAAGGCCCGATGTAAGCATGGTCTGGCGCTTTGATGGTCGGTCCCATTAAAAAAACATACATTTTTTTTCCTCCTAGATGCAACAGGCCCAGTCTTGGACCTAGAGGCGAGGGAGGTACTTGATTTGAACGTATCGTCGGAAGGGCAGTCTTGCTGGCTGAAAGGATTTTGTCTTACGCGGGAGTGTGTTTTTTTGCGCCGAGGGGGGACTGGGAACCCACATGTTGAATCTACGAGACATTTCGTGACACTTCCATTTTTTTTTATTGGGTACGTTGAGGACAATAATAATGACATGTATTTAGTCCATTCTTGTTGCGAAAGTAGGACCAAGCAACCCAACTACCCATTGTACATGGTGTAAACAGTAAATAAAGCATGACAAAAAACTGAAGTCTTTTTTTTCACACACAAAGAAGAAAACAACAACCAGATTACAATTTGAGTTTGCGTTTCGCTTGCATGATTTTTTTGACAAGGGCTTCGGTCCAAGTCTTTTTTCCCGGTAGGGCTTGAATGGCGCCAATCATCTTGTCATCGGCTTTCCACTTGTCCTGGAGATTGCGCGCCCGAGAATAATCAATGTCGTGCTGTTTGGAAATGCGGTCCAACCGGTTGATCCCGGGATCCCCGCGCTTCAGGCGTTTCTCCAAATGAGTGCCAGGCCCCATGTATTGATACCCCGGCCAATGAAACTCGATGCCTGTCTTGGCCAACCATTTTTGGACGTCCAACCCTCGTCCGATCATGCGACGACGGCGCCGTCCACGGCGCGACGCGCGGCGGCGGCGGCGTCTAGTAGTCCTTGCCATCGAGTTTCCGCTGCACCTTTTCTCCCCACTCGCTCCAGCCGGGTTGACGTCTCAACTTCTGCGTTTCTTTGGGCACCTTGGGGAGATGAAAACTGAAGCGGGTTTTTTTCTTCTGGGGGGAGGCAGGGGTCTTGCCTTTGCTCAAGGTCGACGTGCCTTTGCTCTTGGAGGTACTGGGAATGGGCACCGCCAATTCCTGTTCCCAATCGTCGGCCGGTAACGGGACCGAGAAGGCTGGCTTGGGTGGGACTTTCGGCTTGCGTTTGGGTGTGGCCTTGGGTTGGGGCGTGCTGCTTTTTATAAGCGTTCTCAAGAAGGTTTCCATGGGTCCTTGAGCAAACCCGTCGTCGTCGTCGTCGGCCCCCGCCGCCCCTCCGGCCACCGGGAGATTCATGGTCCGCACGCGTTTGATGGCTCGACGCACTTCGGGTCCCAGAGCCTTGACGCGGATCTTCTTGGTGGCCGGCGGGATCTCGGGGGAGGCCAACAAGACGTGTTGTTTGGCGGCCAACCGCGCGGCATGCGTCAACCGAGAATTCTCCATCAACGTGCCTTTGTAATGGTCCACCAGGTGCTCCATGTCCTCCGGGGACACCAGGTACTTTTTCTGGTACGGTCCGTGACTCATCCTGACAGGCAATGACGACACACGCGATCCAAGGCGTGCCACACACCCGCCCCGGTTTGAGCCATCATGACGGCCCGTCGCCGTTTTATGGAATGTTTGCGACGTGCCATCTCGCGCAACGCGTGCTTGTGCGGACGCAGTTGATCCAAGAGTCGAGGGGGGACCTGCACGTTCCCTTTCAAGGTGTTCATCACCAACTCACTGATGGCATTGACTTGATCGGCATTGGCATGCTGCAATCGTTCCCGTCTCACGTGCTGGTCGGCTTCTCGCAACACGCTCCGCAAAAAGGGCAGTTGTCGTTGTAGGCGTCGCACCATGGTGTCCTCTTGTTCTCCCCACGGGTCAGGGGGACTTTATAGGATTACTTGGCCCCGGGCATCTTTAACATTCGGTGGCGCAGGTTGCAAACCAGGCGCTGGTTCGTTTGTACCTACTACCAAGAGATTTTCCCCACGCGTTTCTTGCGCGTGGCCTTGCTGGCGGCAATGGCCAGAGGCACGAGAAAGGGAAAGATCCCCCCTCGTTGGTAGTATCGGCGTCGATAGCTGGCTCTTCGTCTCCGTCCGCGTCGAACCATGATGCAATGTGATGGGGTAAGGAACCGAGGCTGTTTTTATACCGTGTTGGGGGTAGACAAACGCGACGAGGTGCGATAGACTTCGGGTTCGCCTCCATCCTTGTAGACCGTGGTGACGGTATTGGTGTGCGTGATGTCGGCAATGCGCCGCCCCACCGACCGTTGACGAGCATCTTCGGCCAACAGATCCATCTGTCGTCGTAATTCGTCTTGATTCATGCGTGCTCGTCGAGGGGGTGTGCCGCGGCTACGCCCACGACCACGACGTCCCCCTCTGTCGCCTCCACCGCCACCCCCGCCGCCGGGCGGGCCTCCATCGTCGTCCCCGCCACCCCCTCCGGGTGGCACCCCGCCGCGTCCCCGGCCTCGACCTCGACCCCGGGGCGGGGGTCGACCGCGCCCACGCGGTGCCGGGGGTGGTGATGGGGTCCGGGGTGTCGGGGGACGGTTGGTGATATATTGGTTCAATTGATTCTTGGTGAGACCCACGGACGTCAACAGGTTGGCCATCTGCCCGGGCGGAAAATTCCCTCGGGCAATCCGTTCCATGACGTCGATTTGACGGGCAGTGAGCGTGGGCGGCGGGGGGCGTCGGCCGATGTAATCGGTCAATTGGTTAAAGTCGAGCCCCACCGAGTCCAACAGGGCATCGATTTGATCTTCGGGCACCTCATTTCGAAGAATCTGTTCCATGACACCGATTTGTCGGGGACTCAACGTGGGTGACGGCAAGTCCTGGGTCGCTGCCCGGATGGTCGTCACGCTGGGCACGCCCGAACTCGGCGACGAGACATTGGGTGCCACGCCCACCCCGGCCGGGGGGCCCGTGGGCACGCCCGACATTTCCATGGCCCGCTCTAAAGCATCTCGCACCGCATTGGGCGTGACGAGGGGGGAACGTCCTACTCCCACCGACAAGGGCGTGGTGTGTCCCTCCAAGCGTTCCGATAAGCCCCGTTGCTGACCTGCCTGGCGTCTCCGTCGTTGTCGCGCCTGTTCTCGAGCCAGTTCATTCTCCCAGGTCAATTGGTAGTAATCCACATCGTCCCGAAACTCGTCGGACGAAGGGGTGGTCCGTCGACTCATGCTTGTCGTTCATAGGTTTCCGTCGGTCCTTCCTCCGGTAACACGTTGGTGAATAGACGGTACCGATCGTCTGAGGCGGGATGCAGGTCCAGCATTAAATAGCCAAAAGGGCGCTGGGTGCATTCGCGAAAGATGTTCATCACGTGCGACCAGTCGTTGGGAAAGGCTTGCAGCGTCAAGGTGCGCATGCCCACTTGATCCCGCGGGTTCTTGAACGCCACGATGTAATGGGCGTTGCGCGAAATGGTCTTGGCGAATTTGCCGGGCGGGAATAGATCCTGGCACAAGAAGAGGACGCTGATGTTCCGATGATGCGAGTGCTTGGAAAAGAGATCCAACACGCGTTTGTCGTTGGCGCCTTCGTCCATGAGATCGTCCAACACCAAGAGCCCCCCTTGCGTGGGACCGAACCATTGGTCCAACTCCTCCGACGTGGGCAGCCCTTCGTGAAACTGCACCTTCTCTTGCTTCATCTCGTCAAAGGCCGGTTGCCAGGCCCCGTAACAATAATGTTTCACCCGAGGAGGGGGGTGCATCAATTGGTCGGCGTGCCGTAAAAAAGCGCGCGTCCACGTCGATTTCCCGCACCTCGACGGGCCGCCCACCAGCGTGTTGCAGGGATGTCGAATCATGTCGACACCATGGCGTACAATCGCGGCGAGGCGCCTTTTATCAGGGTCAGCGTGGTCTCCACCACGGCGGTTTCCGGGCAGGCGTTCAACGCCCGGGCCAACCCCAACCAATCGCTGGCCCACGCCAATCGACGAAAGGTTCGATAGTGACCATAATCCCAGGTGTTGCACAACGCGTCCACGGGATGGATCACGAGTTCCATCAACAGACGTTCGTCCAAGGCTTCCAGGACACGTCGCTTATCTTGTGGCGTCATCATTTTCTCACCCAAAAAAATCACGTCGCCACGAGCGCACCGGTTTTTATGGAGCGCCCGCGACGACGTGGCGTGGAACCTATCGGACTCGAACCGATGACCCACGGCGTGCAAAGCCGCTGCTCTACCCACTGAGCTAAGGTCCCCTGGGGAATGAGTACGGAGAACCCCCGCGGCCAGACTCGGTCATGCAGTGGTCAAGGGTTAGCACTATTTTTTATGGAAACACCGGACGTGCCCACCACCGGCCGGGAGAGAACCCTTGAGGTCGGACCGACCGCTCGCGCGGAGATCCCCCGCACCCACGTCGGATCTTGGTCCCGTCCCCTTTATAGAGGCGTCCTTTCCCGCCGTCTCCCCCTTGTGGGACACCCATAAAAAAACACACCTCGGTCAAGTGTCAAGACTCGTTTAATGAAGGAAATAAACAACGTCGAGAGACACAGCGTTGCGTATCCGGTCCATCGGGTTCGTCCATGCCCACGTCGCGCAGTGTACTCTGGATCCAGGCACGGACGCGTTCCCCCACGCGATGATCGTTCCACACGTAATCGCCGTCTCGAAAACTTTCCACAAACTCCAGCAGGCTCCGTTGTCGCACGCGGTCTTGCAAGTACGCAAAAACATAATGGCCACAGGCCCGACTGTCGTAGGCTTGCAACGTCTTGTCGCTACGCACCACGTACTTCCAATGTTGTGCGATCCATTCGTGAAATCCCGGCGCTTCGTAGACGGTCAACGGCAACCCGTAACTGTCCATCACTTCGCACACCCCCTCTTCCGTCCAGAGGGCCAACCAATGCTGACCCGGTTCGCCGGCCGGGTCCGTGTTGACGATGTAGGCCCCTCGGGTGGTCTTGGGAGGATGCTCGGGCAATCGATCGGAGGGATAGACGCCTTGGAACACGCGCTTCAACTCGGGGTCCGAGAGCGCCAAGGCTCTCAATTGACGATCACTCAACGCCACCAATTCCATCGTCCAACTAAACTCTGGTTCCCTTTACACGGAGGTATCATAGATCACGGTACCCAAGTGATCGACGTAGATGACGCCTTCAAATTCCGCCCACACCAAGATGGTGATGTTGGCATTCACGGCCGCTCTGAACTTGATCTCCAGACGCACGTTGCCGGTCTGCTTGGGATTGAGTTTGGGTCCATCCGCGTCTCCGCTGGGCACGTTGTTCCACATGAACAGCGTACAATTCTTGTCTTGTCCCCACTCGTCCGGTTTGACCATGAACTCGCGATGTTTGGGCACGGCTCCGGCGGCTTCCATGAACCGATAATACCCCAGTCGATCTTTGCGGTCATTGGCCCCGTTCAGTTCCAGGGTGACGTACGGGTACTCTTCCCCCTCGATAAACTGACGCACGGAGGTGATCCCTTTCTTCTGGAAGGCAAACGGGTACTTTTCTTTGTCCCCATTAAAGGCCGTACTGTCCAAGATCCCCACGATCATGCGCTGGGGTACTTTGCCCAAGAACAAGTTATCTTGCTGCCACACGGTGGTCGTCCCGTTGAACGTGAACGAGCGAATCTGATCCCTCACCACCGGGTACTTGACCACCTGCTTTTGGATCTTGCGAGTTCTTTCCAGGGAGGCATAGACAGACGGGTTCAGGTTCAGTCGGCACAAGTGCAAGGTGATGTCCACATCTTGCTCTCGCAACGTCACGTACCGCTTGACGCCGGCGCCACTGGTCAGGGTGCTAAAGGTATAGAAATCGGGACTGTTGAAGTGCAGTTCGAAATTCATTTCCACCCCGGGCACCATGATCTTGCCCGTGTGGAAGGCGGGCAGGTACGGTCGCATGATCAAACGGACCACGTTGTTGCTTCGGAAAGGGGTGGTCAGGGTCTTGAGCAGGTTGGTGTCCCCGTGGGCCCAGCCATTGGTGGTACTGATGTCGTCGTTGACACCCGCAGCGGCCAGCGAAGCCGTGACGTTCAAGAAATTGACCCAACCTTGAGGCTGCAACAACGTTTCTCCCTCGTCACGGCTGTAGTTGAGCAGGGTCTGGAAATAGGCCGAGTAGGCGTAGGTGTCGGTCTGTTCGGTCATCAGGGTGCCATTGAACCGCACGTTGATCTGCTTGAAGATGGTGTGGGCCAAGTTGTTGACGGCGTACACGAACCGGGTGTTGTTGGCATCTGAGGCGGCATTGGCATCGGCCACGATGCCGTTCTGGGACGACGAGTACAACCGCAGGTCGATGACGAAATAACTGCGATTCAAATCCACGTAATCTTCCAAGGCCTGCACCGAGAACTTCATGGGCGTGATGCTGGTGCTCAATTTGTGGAAGGGTACCATCTTATACCCCTGCAGATCGTAGTCGGTCGAAGGGACCGAGAAAATGTCCAAACTACTCATGATGCCGAAGGAGGAGGAGTGCGTCTCCTCATCGGCGACGTGGTCGTTTTATACGCGTCCTGTCCGCCACCCATTTGGGCAGGCCGAAGCCTGGCGGCTTGGGGATGCGAGGATTGAACCATCCGCCGCGTTGGGCGCGACGTCGACGTTCCTGGGCCAACAACCGTTTCGTCAAGTCGTACCCCGGGGGTTTGGGGACGCTGGCACTCAGCCATCCTCCGCGTTGGGTACGACGTCTCTTGGCCTGCAACCGTCGTCTCAAAAAGTCGACCCCCGGGAATGAGCGCAGGATGTTGATGAACCCTCCCCCTCGTTGTCGTGCAAACGGCGAGGGCACGCTCCGTTGATAACGAGGCCTGGATTGCACCACCAAACTTCGTGGACGCGTCATCTCACACACCCAGCACGTCGCGTAAGCGTTTCGCTCCTTTCTTGTACAACGACGTCCCTACCCTCTTACCCAACGAGGTCGCCTTCCTCTTGGCCACCGTCGCGAGAATGGGAAGGGCCTTGCGTTTCAAGTTTCTTTTTATCTCTTGTCCCATGGCTTTCGCGCCGGCTTTCGCGAAATTGGACAGAATGGGTCCGCCCACACCAAACAACAGATCCGTCTTCAGTCCTCGACCACCCTGCGGTGACAGGGGTGGACGGTACCGCGTCAGACTGCCTCCCCACATGATGTGATACGTTGCCCGGGGCACGCGCCTTTTTTATACGTCTCGTTTGAACAGGAAGGTGATCAGGGTACGTCCCTCGCCGAACTTGACCAAGTCTCCGTGACTCTTGGCGATTTCCACCTCCACCACGTCCATGTACTCGCGCCGACACGGTAACCATTGGATGTGCAAGGGTTCAAAGTAGGCCACGCCCTTGCCTTGGTGTCGGTGCTCCACTTCGCGCACCATGGCATGCAGTTGCCCACCGACGATATTGCTGTCCACCAAGTCCGAGTAGACCAGAAAGGTGCGCAAGGGATTCCCCACCCCCTCTCGGAAGGCCACGTTCAAGTTGATGAAACGCCAATTGATGCACTGACTCAACTCTAAGAGGCCGCTTTCTAATCGCCAAAGGTCGTGCCTGCTCAATTCCGTGTTCTTGACGTCTTGGTAATAATCCCCATTCCCACTCGTCTTGCGAAGGAGTTCGTAATGGAGATTGGGGCCCAAGGCATAACTCTTATCTTTGTTTTGTACCAGCCACCCCATCAACTTGGCCATGCTCACGTGCACATGCCATTGCACGAACGCCATGCCGCTCGTCAAGGCGATGTCGTCCAACTCCTTGGCCGGGATGCGCAGGTCCTCGCCGTCCCATTCGTACGTGACCCGAAACTTGTCGTAGAGCCGTTTACTCTTCGATTGGGCTTCTTTCATCTCGTTAAACTGCGTTTTACCTATGATGGCTTTCATCAGACTCACCCCATCCACCACGCTGGGATCGTCCGTCAGTTCCTTGATCTGGAGGGTGGTTTGATAGTGGACCGGGGTGTCGTTGGACGTCAAATTCCTCACCAACTTGGAACCCACCACGGCCACGCGAGGGTCGGTGGCCGACGTGAGTCTCGTCAAATCCAAGGCGGCGTCGGGGGTGGAGATGGCCGCCAGCCCCACCTTCCATCCTTCCCCTTTCAATGCCAAAGGCACGGGCAAGCGTACCTTGAACGAACTGGCGGTGTTGTTGGGAAACTCTTCCGTGGGATCGCTGACCAACACGATCCGATTCATGCCTGGAAATGCAACGTCACTTGCGTCTCTCCCGCCGGGTTCAAGGTCAACAACTCGCCGTTCGTCTCGGCCACTTCCACTTCTACAATCTCCACCGTGTTTCCGCGCACCCGGTGATACTGCACGTGTTCCGGTTCCCAGCGGATGGGCTCGTCTTTATAGGGCAGGTCTCGCAAGAAATTGGTGATCTGCGTCCCCACGATACTGCTCTCCCCCACATTGCAGTACAGATGCACCGGCCGCGCGGGGTGGTCCCCGTGCGTCGCGGGCGTCACCGTGGTCTTCTTCTGTTTGTCTTGACTCCCGGTATGCGTGGGCTTGGTGGTCGTTTCGGTGGTGCTGCTGGTGGAGGTGGTAGTGGTACCTCGCCGAATGACCGGATGATCGTCGTACACGTCGGTGACTTGGCTGATGGGTTGCCACGGCGCCGCGATGTTGTACCCGTAGACCACCACGTAACATTGATCCGTCAACGTGGCCGGGTACGTGCTGGGCACGCCGTCCATGGTCACCTTGACGTACGTCCGCGACCTATCGTCCGACTCCTGCGTCAGCCGGAAATCTTGCACCAGGCGATGGTAATACACCATGTGCGTGCCCAGGTATTCGTGCACGTGCGTCGTCACGGCCGTGTCGATGTTCTGCACGTAGAAACTAGTCCAGGCCGTCACGCTCGTCTTGTCGAACAAGACCTTGTCGGTCGTGTAGATCTCGACGACGATTCTATACGTGCCGGACTTGCTCAGTCTCCTGGTGCCGATGTTCCAACCAAACTTGGGTTCGTACTTGTTGCCGCTTTTCGTCAACGTCATGCCCACGGTCTTCTTCTTCCAATAATGTGGGGAGCCTTCCAGATTGACAAACCCCAAGGAACTAATCCCCCCATCCTTCTTCCACACGCTCTCGTCGTCCATGATCCATCGGAACCGATTGTACAGGACCTTGGGAGGGACGTACACGTGCGTGGTGGCCTGGGCATAGGCCTCGTCCAAATTCACAAACTGCCAATCCATCACCATGGACAAATACACCATGCCTCCGTTCACGTGCACGTAATCCGTAAACGTGAACAATTGGTTCTTATCCGCATCGGCCGCGATCTTCGGGACCTTCGGATTGGTCAAATGCGGGTACATCAACAAATTGGGACCCAGCGCATACGATTGGTCTTCCTTTCTCTTCAGCCATCCCATCATTTCGGCCAACACCCGATTGAACCCCAAGTAAGGGCGCGGTTTGTTGTAGGCAATGTTGATTTTATCATTCAGGATCCACAACGTAGGCACCCCCGCCTCGTCCTTCCATTCGAACCGAAGCGCATAATCCACCCGGTTGGTACCAAAGTTATACCCGGTAAAGAGTTTCTCCAGCCTATCTTGTTGCAACCAACGGACCACTTTTTTCATAAACGTCACCCCCGTGGTAGCTTCGGGCATGTCGGCGTCCTCCATGGTCGAGGTGATATCTTGCGTCGTGCTCGAATCGCTCCCCTTCATGGCTCGGGAATACATGCGCAACAATCGTTGGTTGGCCGATCCCTTGAACAAATTCGATTGTCGATGTTCCGTCAGAGGGGCGGTCGGATGCGACGTCACGGGATGCGACGTCACCGCATGCGAGACCACATTCGGTGGCCCGGGTAAGTAGACGCCGGCCACGCCCACCTGCCAGTTCTTGACGCGCAACGGGTACGGCAGACGCACCTTGAACGAGGCCGGCGTATTGTGGGGAAACTCCGGTTTGCTGGTGTTACTCAGCAACGTGACGTACAACGAACGACTCGACGGTTCCATCTCTCTTTCCTCTCGGGTCGAGACTGACCCGTTTTTATAGGAACGTATTCAATTTACGCTTGGACCCGGGCACCCGCCCCACGGTACTATGTAAACTGGACCGTTTGGGCCAGACCTTCAACGCGTGATCGGCCTGGGGGAACGCTTGCACCAACCGACGTAGCGTCGTGTCCAACGAGACGCTCTTGCCACGCTTGACCATACCTCGCAATTTAGCCCGGAACGCGCGCTGGGCCTTCTTGGAGGGACGCTTCTTCTTGGCAGGGCGCTTCTTCTTACGGACCTTCTTGACCTTCTTCCTCCTCTTCTTGGGTCCGTACTTGGCCTCCAATCGTTCCATCATATCCATCCAGGTCTTTTGGCTGGGTAGCGGAGCACTCTGCATACGACCAAACGGCGCCGCCGACGGCCCCGCCAACGGGGCGGGCATCAAGGCCACCCGACGACTCATAACGAGGCCAAACTACCCTTGGGAATCCAACTGTCGTATTTTTTGGGCCAGCCTTTCCAACGCACCTTGACCTCTTGGCGTCGACGCTGCAATACTTTCTCCACGCGAAACAACGCGTCGTCCGGCACGTCGACTTTCTGCACGTCTTGTTCGTAGAAGGTGCCTTTGACGGGCGCCCCGTCCCATTCCTTGATTTTATAGGTGGCCACGGGTCCCGGCACGGCCCGGTCGATGAGAAACACCTCTTCGGTCCAGCCGGGCAGATACCCTTTCTCGAACGGTCGGTGCTGTTTCTGCAAACGCACGCGATCCCCCGCTTTCCATTTGGGACGCACGCGACGCGCCAGACGTTTGCCGTACAAACGTTGCCACACCTGGCGTTCGTTAGACCACGTCACGTCGCGAGGGGCCATGCCAATACTGCGATGTTTGGTCACATTGTAGCCCTGCACCAAGGCGGGTAAAGCGTCCACGTACCGGTAGGTATTGCGGGCGGTAAAGTAACGGTACATGCGTTCCTTCAACGTCCGATTGAATCGTTCCACCACCGACGACTTGGTATCGCCGTACGTCGAGAAATGATGGATCTTCCGACGCGTCATCAAGGCCTGAAACGTCCGGTTGTAAAACTCTTTGCCGGCATCCGTCTGCAATCGCACGGGTTGGCGTCCACGAGCCCGTTTCAGGATGCGTTCGAAGGCCGCCGCCACCGCCACGCCCGTCTTGGCTTTCAACGGTTCCACCCAGGCGTATTTGGACAGTACATCCACCACCGTCAACAAGTAGCGCATCCCCCGATTCCATTTCTTCAACGGTTGCATCTCCACTAGGTCGGCCACCCATTGGTCGTCCATCCCATGCACCACCACCGGTAGGGTAGGGAAACGGCGTCGTCGCGGTTTGTGCAAGGTGTAACTCAACAACCCTTGCAACTTGGCACGGGCGCGAGACGTCGGCACGCCGTGCGCTTGCGCCAAACGCGCCACACCCCCCAGACTCCCGCGCAACGAGGGCGTCTCATAGGCGGCCGCCCAACTCACTCCGCGCTTCTTCTTCTTCTTCTTACCCATGGCACCCGCGCTGCAAGAACAACAACACGACCCCCGTGTAAGTGCGTTTTTCTTTTATTGCGTTAAAATACTCCCGGGCTGCTCCTACTGGCCCCTCGCCCCTTGGCAGCACCTCTTGGCGCGCCTGGTCTCTCTTTCCGGGCCTGATAAAATCGGGGGCTGCTTGCTCTGACGTTTCTCGGTCCTCCTATTTAACCGCTTGGGTCCGTTTGGGATGCTCGGTCCATCGTTCCTTGTGCATGGGCTGCCGGGGAACCATCCATGGCTCCTTCAAGGTAGTTGGGGTCTTGCTTTTCGAACAGTTCGCGTTCTACGTGAAGCCGCTTCTGTCGCTCCTCTAGAAAACGGTGCTGATAGTGATGACGTTCTCGCTGATACTGATGGCGTTCTTGCTCAAGAGTCTCTCTTTCAGTCGTCAAGTCCACTATTTTTCGAGTCAACTGCACAATCTCTTGCACCAGGCGCTTGATGGTGGTGGGATTCTCGGGGTCACTCATACCTTGCAGACCGAGGAAGCGCCCCCCTCTTGATGGAATTCTCGTCAAAAGCCCGCACCCGTCTGATTCAGGCGCAAAGTGCGTCGCCGTTTTATTGATTTTTCTTCTAAAACAATCCCACTCCGGTTAAATGCTGGAAGGCGGGATCCATCCCCAGATGATCGGACGTCAACGTCGTGGGCCAGGCAGCCAGAGTTTCTTCGTCGGGTTCTTGCTTCCCAGGCATAATTCCTAGTAAATGGCCCGTGATCTTCAGGGATAAGGGGACATTAATCCATTGGAAAAACTCACAGTCTTTCTTGCGGCAGCTTAAGAACAGGCGATGGGGATTCTTGGTGGTTTGACTCAATCGGAGTCGGACTCGTTTCTGGCAGAAACAGCGCATACTTTCCCAATAGGTTCGGACTTCACAGTGGACTTGTTCTAGAAACAACCGTTCGATGAGTTGAAACTTCTCGATGGGACAGGAAAACGCACAGCTTTCTTCGGGACAATACAGGTAAATCCACTCTCCGCTCGTTTGGCGCAACGTCAACAAAGGATGCACAGGACAACAAAAAGGCGGCACTTGTTCCACACACGAAGGGACCGTGGCTTCATCGTCTTTGACTTTTTTGCTGGGAGGGTCCGGTCTTTTTTTCCCGCCTTTCTTGCGTTTGTATTCATAGGGGTACAGAGGCATGTGCCCCTCTTTCTTAGCGACCACCGGGCCGGCGCCGTCTTCTCCCATGATCGCCTAATGAGTTCCGTTTGAAAAGCCTCTCTCTTCTTATAGGCCCCCCCCGAGTGACGACACAGGTCACCTGACTCCCGCCTATTGGGACCTCTCACCTTCTGATTGGGTCTTTCTTTTTTCTACGTAAGGCCTCTTTGCCTTGCAATCGGCCTCAGTCACCTCACGGAATGGATCCAGACGAAGCGATGATGGACATTCCCCGCCTCCACGATTATCGGATTGTGACAGGAGGCAGTCAAGGCGCCGAGCAAGCGGCCGAAACGCTAGCCTTAGACTATGGCATTCCTGTCACCATTAAGATTGGTCCGAATCACCCGAGAAGCACCCACATCACCCCCTTGCCCCGAGAAGACTTGAAAAACGCGTGCGAACCACTCGGCCACGCGGCTTATGCGTTAGGTCGCCCCGTGCCTAAAAGTCCTATCGCCTGCGAACTTTTACTGCGCTACTACTTTGTGGTGAACGAGGCGGACTCGATCTTTGCGTTTGGGTATTTGAGTGCCAGTCAAAAACAAGTGCAAGGCGGGACAGGCTGGGCCGTTCAAATAGCCGTGGATTTACAAAAACATGTTTTTGTCTACGATGTGAATTTTCATCACTGGTACGAATGGACCCCTTCTTCGACAAGATTGACGCGCATGACGTCTCGATTTCCCATTCTGGCCCCCAGAAGCGCTATCATAGGATCCAAAGCCTTCCCCAGCCAAGCTCAAGACGCCATGAAGAATCTATTCGAGCGGACAAGTCAAACCTAAACGTCACGTAGGCAATACTTATTTATTCTATTGCATAAAGACTCTTTTGTTTCTATACAACAATACTCTTGCATGCCACTACATTTTGGGAACAATACTCTTGCACAATACGTTATTAGAACACTCCTTTTTTTAGAAACCAATTAGAATATCTGTCTAGTCAAGTACTGTGAATAGCGTAACCATTCTTTGCTAGCCATTCCAGAATGTGCCCCACGGGACGAAGATGAAACCCGTCGATGAGCGCAACTCACGCTCCGTTTGGTCAAGAACCCCTTCATGTATGACGTCACGACTCGATAAGAGTATAAAGACTACACCGCCTCCCAGTGCTTCAGTCTCTTACAAACGGCGTCTCTTCTAGTGGTTCATTCGTGTCGTGTTAGAAATCTCTGAGCTATCCGACTTGGTACCCCCTCGACTTGCTCTTTGAAACGATGCATGCCGCCTACTCTACGACCCCCGTTATACCCCTTGCGGAGAACGTCCTCTACGGATCGCCTCTCTTCCCTATTGGCGATATCTAAAGAAGAAAAGAAAGATGGAGCAAGGGCCTCTGAAGAACGGGCAGTTGGACTATTTGGCGCGACACAATCCCGTGTTAGGGCCTGGTTTTCAAGGCGTGTTTGCCAGGAATCCCTTACCCAACAAGCTCATCACCGCTAAACCCGCCGCGTACCTTGTCAACTAAGATCCCGCCGGTCCCCAGGACACCCTCGGCTCGCCCTCTAGACGCACGGCCAACATTGCGAACTCTTGAACAGTGACGGCCTCCCCTTGAAGACCTATGCAGTCCCTCTTCTCGAGCAATAGGTGCAGGAGCATTGGAAACATCTGCTCACCAACGGAAAAGCGTTGCAAGCGTACCCTAGTCAAACCTGTGGTCATAAGGTCAACGATCGTTTCATAGGGCAAGCCCTCCAACGCGTGAGTCTTCGAAACCCGGAGAGATGGGAAC
Organism: Porites rus; assembly: GCA_964035705.1. NCBI lineage: Eukaryota > Metazoa > Cnidaria > Anthozoa > Scleractinia > Poritidae > Porites > Porites rus. The sequence continues at coordinate 7,063,913 of OZ037994.1, forward strand.
ATGCGGGTCCATTACCTTTTGAGCAATCTTGTACTTCTAGACTTGAGATGTAAACCGTACACTGATTTAAAAAAAAATAGGAATAAAAAGGTTGTTGTTTGGTGCTAACTTGGCGAGTGCCTGCATGTCCCAAGCCCGGTGGCGCAAGGGGTAGCGCGTTCGATTCCAAATCGAACGGTTGGTGGTTCGACTCCACCCCGGGCTTCCGGAGTGGATCCTTGGTGGGAACCATTCCTTCTTCTTCTTCTTCTTTTGCTGCCTGCTCTTTCTTTTTCGTCTTCGTGCACATGCCTTCCCAGAGAGTATTTGTCTAGGCGCGGCGAACCATCGAGGCTCTTTTTTTTTAAAAGGCCCCGGGGAAGCCTAGTCTCCACCAAAAAATAAAAGCCCCAGCAACAAGCAGTGAAAGGGGTGGCCTCGTCCTTAGAACGGATAATACGCAGCCTCCTCCTCCAAGCTGCGGGGACTGGGAATCCACCATTTTTTCTTCTTCTTCGTCGTTGTTCCTCCTTTTCGTGGCCTTCGCTACCAGTTTTCTTCTTCCGTCCATGCCAGATCTTTCCCGTCTTTGATCCCCGCGTAGCTTTGGAATCGTGCTTCAAAATTTTGTGTTGAGGTCCAATGACCAATACAGTTCTACCAGCCACCTGCCAAAGGACCGCGATGCAACCACAGCTACCGTTTCTGGCAGTCAGTAGCAGCAGCAACGTGGCCAGAAAAGCCTTCATATAAACTCTACTGTTGCGATAGTTTTTCCGACAACTCCATTGCCGCCATCACCTTCCCGCTTCCAAAACAACACACAACTCCGCTGCCACACAACACACGGGCCGCTTCCAAACAAGTAGTAGCAGTAGCAGTCTCTGTAGTCGATGACGTCATGAACTCTACTGCAACAAGACTCTTGCCAGTACCAGCCCGTACGTTGGCTAATGCATCCACTTGAGCCAATTAGTCTACAAGGCAACGCACAAAGCGACTTCCCTTCGGATTCTCTGCGCTGTTCCTACTTCTCAGGATCTTAGAGGCATCCTTTTCTCCACCGGACGAACGTTAGAGGCAATGGTATTGAAACCCTCCTGGGCTCTCCACCTCCACCCCTCAAACAGAATGTTCCCGCCAAGGCGATCCTTCCGCACACACTAGTATTCGACTACCTCCATGCCAAGCTTTTCTGTCACTCTTTCCTGCTTTTCTGCAGATTCTCCATACAAGACTTTGGCGCCTCTACTCCACTGTTTTACCCGTGGATGGAAAGACTCTCCACAACTGGTCAAATCCTTCTAGCAGTTTTGCCAACTCACAAACGTGAGCGCTCCACAATTCATGGGGTCATTATACCAGCACAGTCTTCCACCTAGGACAGTCTAGCCACCTCTGCCAAGCTCTTCTGCCACTCCACTGTTCCAAATGAAGTAACTGTCGTACCCTTTAAAATTGTGTGCCAAGCAAATCACTTTTCGTTTGAGGTGCGAGTTGTCTGTCCTAGTGAAGGTTTGGGTCCAGTCTAAGAAGGCCTCAATGCAGGAGTCTCCCGCCAAGGAGAATTGTTCATGATTTTCACTGGTTTCGGCACATAGTACATTCGTCAGCCCAGCAACAACGAGTGAAGGTGGTGGCTCCTTCATGACACCCCCGCCCTCGAGCGGATAATACGCAGCGGGCCCAATAACCCGTTGCGGGGGACTGGGAATCCACACGCGCATGCGCCCTCACCAATTTTTTCCCGTACCACAAGGCCAAATCATAACCCTCCTCCACAAATATAAACCCCACCCTTACCCTAACCTACTCGGGTACAACAAGGGCCTCTATGAACCCTAACCCTCTCCCTCTTCAGGTAAGTATATCCCTCTCAACCCACCCCTCCCCACACCCAATTTTTTATCGAGGACATTTCGTGACGCTTACATGAAGTAGTACCTGTGCCAAACCGACCCCTATTACTACTACCTTGGTTGAGACATTTGACCAAGCCAACTCCAATTCTATCCCCCAGTATATGTAGTTCCCATAACTTTGTTGACTTATCCTGTATCAACATGCTCAGTTGACCACCAGCTTAAGCGGTATGAAGAGACTGCAAACTCCTTTACGAAGGACCATAACAGACTAGAGATTGAGTTCTCTTGCAATTCTCCATATGAGCTAAAGGACGTACTTGATATTGATGGCATTATAACAGAGTTTACCTGCTTCAGGGGTACACATCTCTCCCTTGCTTGTAACCTCCTTGATGGCGTCACTGCTTTACCCTTTTTTCTTTAACACTGTACCTCAACAATAACACTAGAGATGGGTAAAATAAACAACTAATTACTGCATTTTCCTTTATCTCACGCTATGAAATCAATGTCCAAGGATGGAAGAAGAGAAAAGCGGACTTGGTCGAGAAGAGATTGGAGAAGCGGGGGAGGGTTGCATTTGAAAAATTATAATTGCCAAGGGGGCTACAGTTTTCATCTGTAATTATCTTGGGGGGGGGGGGGGTGGGGGTAAAGTTTTGATACACCACACTTTTCTGAAAACCCTCGCCCCCCCCCCTCCCCCCCCACCTTGGGACGTAATAAACGATCGGTCCCTTAATTATGAGTCGTGTTTAGCCTGTCAACAATTCATTTCAAACTCATTTCAAAGTTAAACGACCCAGTTCATTTATTCTGGAGACTTCATCGTCAAGTTTCCCGGAATTCAAAACACGGAAAACTTCATATCGACGGTACCATATGCATGCTGATGCTCACTATTGCGTGACTCATGCCTGTCAATTTGTTAAGACATCGAAATCTATGCAAAATGCATAAATTACTAGGCGACGTCACCGGACGGCATTTTAGACGTCTCTCTCTCCCGCGCCCCGCACGGCTTAGGGGGTGGTAGCCTCCTCCGCAGACGTTCTTACTGGTTGGTCACGCGTTCCTGTCCCACTGAACTTGTGGGGCAGGAACGCGTGACGAACCCCCTAAGAACGTTTGCGTGGGAGGCTAAGGGGGTGGGGACGTGTGACATTTCAGACCTGACATTTACAGCATGTATGCAGAACGCTTCCCGTAAAATACGGCTTGTGTACCTAAAAATGTATGCATGTTAATGCGAGCTGTGAACTTTCAAGGTTTATCGAAACTCGCTAATGCTACAGCGGAATGCTAACATCAATCGTGCTTTTTGAATTGGCGATCACGCACAAATTTAATGATACAGAAACAAACAAAATCCAAACCTCTCGGCCAAATTGAAAACAACTGTAAGCTCTAGGATGCTGAGTCACCAAACCTGATACTAGTAGGTTGGTATTTGAAGTTCCCGGTGAAGCTTTGCCGCTTGTTTGCGCTCTTGCCAAGGGGCTATGATATGAACTTCTCAAAGTTCCTGTTCTTGTCGTAATCCGAATTTTAGACCTCCAAAAAAGCGTGTGGTGCATGTAACAGAAACAACAGACTCTTCGACGATGGGCAAACGTGCTTCATGGATCAGACTTTGATTAAGAAAATCCCCGGGGGCCTTATATTCCCTTACATTTGCCTTATAGGTATTGGTCTGAAATAAGGTCAGGATTTGGAGAGCCGGACGGCACTGTCCCCTCCACGAATTCCCAGGAATATCCCCCCCTCCCCGCGGGAGAAAATCGAAGACTTTTTACAGGGCGGATAAATGTTATCCGCCCTGCTTTTTATAAACTGGGCTCGCCGTAGGCAGCCCAGTTCAAGATGCGGAATGCGCGATCAGATGCGCGATCCGCGATGCCTTTGATTAGCGGACTCCCCGCGAATTGAATCATGGACTTCCTTCCTTCACAGTGACATTTGCAGAAATATCCGGTGCCGTAGTTGTTTCTTCTTCGTCCACTACCTTCACCTTCTGTAAAGTTTAGATTTCAGGGAGAAATGCTGAGCTCGTAGCAGTGGCAGAATTTGGGTAAGTCAGGACATCCCGAAAAAACTTTAAAACACTTTCGTTTATTAGCTTTTAGTTTGCGATTTGGTTAGTTTATAATTTTGTAAACAAATCGCTTTGTGTCACCCAAGATATGCGTCGCTTTCGCTTTGTTTTCTTAACGATTAATCAGGAATCGTTGATTGAAAGGTTCTCGTGTGCTGAATTTATTATACTGATTGTGAAATAAGCTTATGCCTCGTGATGTTTCGATACCATTTTTTAAGTGGATCGAATTTTCGTGAAGTGGTCTCGAGCAGTAAAAATTGCTTTGGACGCTCATGTTTGTCGAGGAACGACTGCTAGACGTTGTAAGCTTTAGCTTTATATATTTATACCATGCCGTTAAGCTCCTTACAAGCTATACCTTTTGGTTGTCGCGACTAGCTGCCTTACTTAATTCCAAGTGTTTGTCTCCACGAGAAGTTAAGCTTATTTTTGCTGCGAGTGAGGTGCATGCAAGCTACACAAATGCAAATTTATGCAAAAGTGATTGGGTATGGTTTTATTGAAGAAGTAATCAGTCTTACTAACGAGATTTTACATTAAAATATGTTATCGAAGTGACCCTAGGAAAGGGTTATGCTGGCAGCCATGTTTTGACAGTGCGTCACCCATGTCGGTAAGCTTATAACAATGACTGAATGAAGTCTTCCGTTTTCTCCGTAGGGCTATACTTTTGAGGGTAGCCATTGTTTGGAAATTAAAGGACGACTTCTTCTTACTCACGGGCAACGGAGAAGTGAAAAGACTATAAATCTCTTGACAGAGAAGCGAGTGTATAAAACGAAAACTAAATAAAATGGCTGCAATGGATGAATCAAACAGTGGGCCATATGGAACCCTGACAAACTTCGAAATCGAAAAGAAAATTGGTCGCGGACAATTTAGTGTGGTTTACAAGGCTCGTTGTGTTGCGGATAATTCAATAGTGGCATTGAAAAAAGTGCAGGTAAATTTTAGTTTTGATGATCAATAACTATTTAATGCTTTCTTCTAAATACAGCTCATGGCGGGTTCGAATTTTCCTCCTCGATGTTACTCTAGTTACGCAAGAATTTTCAGAAAGTGTATTTTCACAGTCCAGTTGACTTTGCTCAAATATTCAGTTATTTTACATCTTCCAAACTAGTGGAAAGAAATAAAAAAATTGGTCTCAAACGGTCGGCGTTCTGCAAGTTTTTAAATATGTCTTAAGCTTTAAATGCGCCCAGGAATAGAAAAATTTTTTTGCAAAAGGTTTTTAAAAAAATTTTCTCGAACATAATTTAAACATCTTGGTGTGGAGTGAGATCTCATAAAACAACCTCAAGGACCTAAATATAGTTACAGCGGCAGGTGTCATTTGTGTTTGCCTAAAAAAAATGGAAACATCTCTTCAACATTTGCATGCTTTATGAGCTAGAAGATTACATTGTGTTTTTTGTTTCTATAAATAATTTTTTTGCTCTGCAATTTTACAAAATGATAAGCTGACGCTTACAGGAAGTAGATTTTATTGGTCACTGAAATATCGGATGTGTTAATTGATTCAATAGTGTAGTACTTTGTCCTGTGGTGGCTAATTTGACAGTTACCAATACTTGCATGATTACTGAATTTAGTGTTTGTGTATACTGCATGTGGTCACTATTTGTGCAAATTATTTTAAAACAGGCGTAAACAGTGCCACCTGTCATTCTTACGATTATACTACATTTTTCATGCTATTCATGTTGATTTATCCTTTCTGTCCTAGATTTTTGAAATGATGGATCATAAAGCCAGACAAGATTGCTTAAAAGAAATTGATTTACTTAAGGTGCGGCATGAACAGTTTCCAAGAAATTTATATCATTAATGTTGTTTGTGCATGTAGTGTAATAGTAGCCTGAGTTTCAGTGACAAATTCCCAAGAGAGAAGTCTGAATCAACAATATGCATCCAAGAAGTTTTGTGTCAAAATTGTCCATCCGTATGCCAGCCTGTTCATGTTAGCGGATGTGAAATGTTACTTTTACTTGCTTGGTGTCCAAGGTATATGCAATCTGTTTTAACTCGATATTAGAAAACTGTGTTATGGTCAATTAACAGGGTACCCGTTGACCAGTGTCACATGACTGTATCACAGGTTCAGGCATTCAGCTCGTTTAGGTGTTTTAAGTTCTCTGCTGACCAGTTATTGTTTTTCAGTTAATTGCAGGCTCAAGTTCCTTTTTTTGCAAGCTCAGGACCATTTTTTCTTTCTTATGGCCAAAGTTGAATTACGTCAGAAAGACTTTTGTTAAAAGATCCCACAAGAGTTTCACTTATGGCCTGGGCTAAGGCTACCGTAAAATTCCGAAAATAAGCCTCGGAGCGCATATTTTTCAAAGGCCCTTTTTGAGGGGCTTATTTTTGGAGGGGCTTATCTAAGAAGGGAAATTTGCATTTCAAAATCAATAGGGTAAGCCTTACAGTTCAACGTAAATTGATAGTTTTTGCTTTGTTTTACTTTGTATTTGAGGGCAATTTTCCAAGTACAAGCTCCCGGGGGGCTTATATTTGGAGGGGCGATTTAACGGGGGTTTTTTTGCGTTACCAGTTTGGGGGGCTTATATTTG